>JAUBOD010000117.1:870950-881750 GCA_032353885.1 Nothura maculosa
GAAACGCTTTCCTAGTACACATGCAAACTCATAAGCAAGCAGCAGAATGAAAAACCCACAGCCTAGCTTGTCAGGCAAGGGCATCTGTTATGCTCAGGCTTAGCGCTGGCAGTGGGGTGATTAATAATGTTAGTGTTTAAGTGTTTTTAGTCTGTTTTTTAACACCTTGAATGGAAGAGTGGAAGATTGCACTTGGTGCTACTGTTAGTCTGTGGAAAATCAGCATCTCGGGTTATTTTGTGTTGGCTCATTCCTTTGCCAGAGAGCTGCAGTTAATTTTGCTTCAGCAAATCCTGGTAAGTGAGAATATTTTAAATTTGGAAGTTTATAGATGGTCTCCCTGGGAAGTAAATGTTAATAATGAGCAGAGGAATCTGGCTGGAGGAGTTTCAGAGTATTTTTTATAAGCCATACTATTTCTGTCTTTCTAACAGTTTTGCTATATAAGAGATGAATGTTAAATTCAGTAAAAACATATATTTAAGAGACAGATTGAAAGACTTCATAAATCAATGTTTTTTCATAGCAAGTATGAGGCAAAGTAAACCTTTGAGGAACTTGTAAAAGATAGGCATAAGTCCATCTCCTCATGATAACGGAACTAGTTATTTAGTAGGAAGGAATACAACTGAAAAAGTGATTTTTTAATGATGTTCAGGAATGCCACGTTAGCGATTTTAGCAAGGCAAAGCCTGAGAAGTTCAGTGTGACTTCTTTTCTCCTCATACAGAACTTGATCGTGTACTGTAATCAACTCTGGTTAGTTTCTATGATGCAGATTCAGCTTCTCCTTGTGGTAAGTCTGAAACGAAAAAACATAGAAACTTTAAGGACAAAGGCATAAAAGCTGAATTCCTTTTTTTGAACCTTCTCAAGGGAGAGTGGAGACCTGTTGCTACAGTAGTGTTTGCATCGGTTAGTCATTGACTAATGCATAGTAAATTTTCCAGAATAGCTCCCGATACAATTTTCTCTGGTGCCTTTTTTTCTTTTTTTTTTTTTAATGATGCTCCTGTATGCAGTAATAACTGCATAACAGAATATCCTCAGGGCAAGGAAAATTACTCTTTGAACAGCATTCCCAACCACCTGCTTCCTACAGGTACAAACAAACAGGATGTGCGGTTTGACCTGTCCAAAGCAGTGCTCAGAAACTCCCTGTCCGTTTTATACTTGTATTTTTCACGTCTCTAAAATGAGACCTACACCTCCTTCTCGTGGCAGGGGAGTTTGGGGGGATTGTCACAGTAAGTCCATAACGAGATGCATTCGTTCCTTGTAATAAACAAAGTGTATACATGACTTCAGATTAGGCTCCTTAAATGATAGGTCAGCGTCATTCTCATGATGTTCATCTTTATGAGAAAAACTTTTACTGCTGCTAGTGTTGTTTAAGCTAGGTTTATTTATGCCAGCGTACTTTTATTTGGTAATACATTAGACTAAGCTAAACAAACCTGAGGTGTAATGTGATGAAAATGTCAGTGCTAGTGTAACTGAAGACGCTCATTCGGGCCCACATGAGCCAAGCAGGCAGCTGGGGGTTGACGAGTTAGAACCTCAGAGCTTTTTGCCCCCTTCCCTTGCTGGAAGTTGCTCCACCTGGGTTAGTGCCGGGCCTGGCACCGCTCATGGACTGCTGGGTGGCTGCAGAGGCCCCTCATGGAGACCCCGTTGCTGCATGTGGCAGCCGCCTGTAGGGCCTGTGTGTAGGAGTTACATGTAGGTGTCACCTGTAAGAGCCAGGTGTAGATGCCACGTGTAGGAGCACCGTGTAGGAGCCACATGTAGGTGCTCTGTGTAGGTGGCACATGTAGGAGCCATGTGTAGTTGCTACAGCTACACGTAGGAGCCACGTGTAGGTTCTGTGTGTAGGTCCTATGTGTAGGAGCCATGTGCTTCACAGCTGGGAGCCCCAAGGGAGTCCAAAGGCAGAGAGGGGAAGGGCCTAGGGATAAGAGGGGAATTACACGACATTGAAAATATGGGTCCTTCTGTCATTTATCTCTTCTGATTGTTACTGCTGGCCTCTGTGAGCTTTTTCTTAGTCTGTGGGGGGAATATTATGCATCTTTTCTATACAGGCAACAGTGCAGCAGTGATTGCGCCTGGCTCTCAGGATTTCCCCTTTGCACGAGATGGAGCTTTTTCATTTTCATACCTCATCATTCACAGCTTGCTGTGCCGATTTCCAAAATCCTGTAAATCTCCTTGACACAAGGAGAGACAGAGCAGAGGGGTGGATGTGACTGAGGTGCTCGTAACAACTGCATCTTCACTACCATCTCAATCTTAAAAGTCAATGGGAACTTCGCCCATTCAGAGTTCAGGATAAGGCATTTGCCATTGGTTTCGTGTTCATTGTATTGTACAATGCTAGTCAGAAGAGCTTCTCTTCCTCAGTTAAGGAAAAACATTTTTCTTTTTTTTCTTTTTTCTTTTTTAAGATTCACTCCACAGTTTTTTTTTTACAGCCTATAAACAGAAACATCACAGTAGGAATTTATTTCTAAAAGTAAGTTATGTATTCATTGTTGGGCAAAGGTTATTTCTTTAAACTTCAGTCATTTGAAAAGGTGAACCTTTGTAGAATGGATGTGGTTGGGGTTTTGTATGTGTGTATGTGTTTTTTAATGAACATCCTGCAAGTGTGATAGCACTATGAATTAATTAATTGCCATTTTCCTAAAACCCATGGTAAAAGGAAGTCGAGGAGCTGAATACAGAAGCTACAAAAGTATACTCAGAGGTAACTGTAATCTTTCAGACATTCACCAGATCTACATGAGTTGCCTCAATATTATGACAAAGGCTTTCTTAAACTGTTCTCAAAGCAATGATTCCAGCTTCTTTAACGTACTTTGCTTGCTTTTCCAGGGATTCTTTTGTTGTGTACTTCACTGCATTTCCATCTCTGCTTGTGTAGAAGAGGAATTATTCTAGCCAAGAGAGAGATGCTTTGATTTGAAAGCTCTGTATAAGCCGGTACTTCAACTTGGGATGAATTGGTACAAGAAGTAAGGGTTATCTTCTTGGGTTTTGTTTAGACAGCAATAAAACAAAGGTTATTTAAGAATATGGACTGTGGTACCACTGAAAGCTCTCCTGCTAGAGGTTCTGGAGTAGGAAACAACTATTGTTTTGGACTTCTAGTCCAAACCATTTGACTTTCCGGTTGCATGGAAACTTCTACAAACAATCTCTCTTGTTCAAGGGAGGACTAAAATGTAGGGCTGTCTACATGGACTGCAGCCGTACCAAGCAACCATGAAAAGAGATTTTGCAGTCCTGTGTCTCCTTTCAGTTCTCTGGGTCTGCTTGGCCATATTTCGTGTCAGAATGCTGGTCTTCTGATGTGTACAATCCTAACACATTTAATTTCTGATAATACTGAGATTTCACCAAACTGGTTACTTTCACCAAACTCTGGTTCCAGCCAGTTTGTGCCTAGGAAGGCACTGCCAGACTTCTGGTGCTTAAGCCACCGTCTTTGGTGCAAAGTAGAGAGAAGAATAGAAAAAGCCCTTTCTGAGGATCCCCATAGAGGCAAACTAATCTGTACTGAAAGCACAAATAAGCAAAGTCACGGGTTTCTGTGTCTTGATGGAAGCCGGCTGAAGAAGAATACACAATATTGCAATAAGACATTTTAAGTTTTTCTGAAAGCACTTTATGGTTTCAGCGCCAGGTTATCTATTTTGATTTAACAAAATTGGTGGGTGACCATAATCTCCCAATGAGAAGGAGTCTCAGGTGGCCTCCTTGGTGGTGTTTAAAACAGACTTGAGTTGGCCTTGCTCACCACCAGACACAAGTACACTGTCATGGGAAAGCTCAAGCAGTTGACTTTGATAAATGACATCACCAATTTAATTGTAAAAATAACCTTTCTGCACTCTTCTTTCCACATGATTTAGACTGCAAGCTTTGCAGTGCAACAGGACTTGCTTCCTCCCAGCTTCTAAAGCACTAGGTTGCAGTTCTGTTGATTGCAGCTTTTTGTATATCTAAGTTTATCAAGCATTTATGCATGTCTTAATTCCAACTCCAAAGATTGACAGCCCAAGGGGAAACGTAGGAGAGCAAATAGTTATCCACAGTGTGGGAGGTAAGTGGAAGCAGTGGCTCTGGGAAATGCCTTGTTCCAAATGGCCCGTTCTCCTTTTTTATAGCCAGATAAGGCAATATCCATGTTCTGCTCTGGAAGGAAGCGCTAGGCTTGGAGTATCAATTTACAGCTAGGCTTTTATGATTTAATCACAAGTACTATTCGCTTGCTGCAGACATGAGAAGTATGAATATAGCAAGTAGCATGTGACATGAGTTTTTTCTTTTCTTTTTTTTTTTTTTTCTAAGTCCATTTAGCAAAAGCTGGGCATAAAGGTTAGATGTAAAAAAGCAGAATGATGAAACTAATGGAGATGGAACGGGAAGGCCCAAAGATTATGTGATGAAAGGGGTTTGTCACCTTGAAATATGTGTTTTTCATTGCCAAAGATTATTTAAAACTGCGAAGAAAACAGTGTAATGCTACTGTATATTTAAAATACATCTTTTTTCATGCTTTATAAGTTACCTTTTCAGTATGTACCCTGTGACTGTAATTGATCTTTTTCTTAACTTGAATTACAGATAAAACTAGGAGAATAAACAAGCAAACAACAACAAAAACCCAGTTGTAGCTAAGGAATGAATGAGGACAATAAGAGATCTAGTGGCATTTATCCCTAAGATCTCTATGTGGAGGGGAAGACCGCGAGGCTTTCGGAAGGAGCTTGCCCAGATATGCTGAATTTTGATGAGAATTCTTCCAGTTTGCCTCTGATTCTGGTTGGCTGCATTACTATTTATTTCATCACTGAAATTGTGGTAGGTGCTGCTTGCCTTACAGTATGAATAACAAGCTGTCAGGCTTAGTAGAGTTCACTTATGCAGTAGGAGAGAAAAATTTTATGCTCTGCAGGAATTGCTGGGTAAAATTTAATACTTGGCTGTGCCGCAGGGGGGTTAGGTTAAAGGCTCATAATGGTCCCTTCTGACCTTAAAGCATACGAGCTTGTAACAAGGCATGAGATGGTATTTTGACCTCCACAAATTCAGCGTATTCCTTCCTTCCCTGACATGTTGCCTGCTAAAAGCTTAAGGAAGGCATGTAACAGGCAATAAGAGAGAACTGGCAACAAAAATAAGTCCCCTTGGTTACTTGAATGTGTCATATGGCATCCATACATGAGCACACAGTCTTTGGTACAAGAACTTGGTATGAGCAGACCGTGTGTTACTGAACTGCACACATTCATGGACATTCCCTTATATCCCCACAACAGCTTTTGCTAAAATATAGGACATGGAAAAATAATGACTTAAATGACTTGCTAGACCAAGGTATGCAGAAAACAAATACATCCTCTCAAGTCCCCCTGACACCCCACAAATTGTGCAACCCTGTTCCTACTTGTGCCTTTGTTGGCATTGTTCATATTCCTTGTTAGATTTAACAGAATTAGGATGTCAGTAAGAATCCTCTGGCAAAATTTTACTAGTCATGAACTGAAAACAACAGCTTAACTGAAAACAAGAGCTTTTCTACCTCAAACATCTAAGCACATTCCCTTGGTCCAGGAACGTGTCTCATTTTGAGGGTGGTATATTTCTTAGTAGGATCAGCTGTAAAGTGTTTAACAATGTTGCTATTAAGTGGCCTCAAGTACCTTCAACACTTAGAGGCTCCAGAGGGAAGGGGATGATAACACCCAACTAGTGCTAATGATTCTAATGGCTGAAACCAAAGCACTAGGTGGGGTTGCATTGTGGAGGGGTCCTTACAGCCAATAGGCTAGAAAACTTTTTATCATGAAAATATGGATGATGTAGAAATTGACATGTATACCAGAGACCCCTGGGATGTGGGGATCCGTGCATCCTTGCATCCTTGCTGGTGGGAAGAAGGATAAGGATAACAGATTTCATAGTACACTAAAGATTTCTTGTTTACTGTGAAGGAGTACTGTGGGGGTCCTCCTAGCAAAGGAACTTCAGGATCATAAAAATCAGTTTCTCTGTGAAAATGTTTAGGGTTTTAAGGCAGGACTGGATAAAGCAGAGTGCAGGGAATAGTCCCCTGTGCAAAAAGGAGGGATCCATGTTTCTTGGTCACCTTCTGTGTGCAGTTTCTGTGAGTCAGCTCTGGCAGTCAGCGCCGGCTGGTCAGTTTGACTTGCATTTCCAGTAAGTTTCTCTGCATTGTTCCCCCTTGTTCCCCTGCTGGAATTTGGGCTTTGTCTGAGCTAGAGCACTCAACCATTTGTGAAAGAATTGATTTGCTCTGATTGAAACATAAATCATCAGGTGCATCTCTGAATGTCATGGAAACCTGGGAGCTCTGTACTGGGGTGGAATTTGGGGTTGAGAATAGTTCCTTGGTCTTTGGCAGTTTTCCTTGCTTAAGATTTTAAAGCACTTCAGAGGGAAATCGATGTGACTCAGATATGTTGACAAAGCAGCAAGTGATGCCCAGAAGGACAGCGACAAAGCTGTGAGCAGTCTCTGGTCTCAGACTGATGCCCTGCCAACCATATGAAGGAGGAATCTCAGACATGGGGCGCTTCCTGCCCTAGGCCCATCTCTGCAGCCTTTCCTTGTGTTGCTGAAGCTCCAGGAAAACTCTGGGAGCCTCGAGAGGAATCAGCTTCCAGTGGTTCTCCTCAGCTGCTGCGTACACACGACGGGTACAAATGCCAGCTCAGCGGTGGCTGCCTTAAACTAACCATCTTTTCAGAGAATACATCAGGCGGCCTGTGTGAGGGGCTTGGTAGAGGCTCCGTCATCCTCGTGAGGGAGAGCGGATGGCCAGGCAGTTGCCTCCTGTTTTTCTCTAGTGTGAGCTGACCAAACTTCTCCAGGCAGTAGGTGCTGTGTGAGCCCAACAGACACTTCAGCATGGGAGGCCCTTGGAGGCCTCCTGCGGTGGCTCCATGGAGCTGGAGGAGGCCTCACGGTCGACGAGCTGGCGAGCGCTGCGTGTGCGCGCAGGTTGCAGGGGCTGCTCTCTGCTGGGTGGAACTTCACAGGCCAGTGAGTACAAATCCACTCAAGTGCTGGCAATTTAAAGACACCCTTCCTCCTCATGACTAACAGCCAGACTTAATGTAGGGCTTAATTTCAATAAAAATATAATCTCTTTAAGTGCCTATCATACTTTTCAGTAAATACAAAAGGGACTTTCCCCTCTCTCTGTATTTTATAGTAAAGAGTACAAATAAATCCTAAGGGCAAAGGAAGACAACGACAATAAAATTCTATTGATAGTCTTTATTTTTATTTATTTTTTATTTTTTTTTGTGCAAGATTTCTAAATGATGGCGTTTTGGTAGAAGTTTATTTAGTTTCAAATCAGTTCTGTGATGGAGTAACTTGCAGCTGATTTTGCTGCCGGTTTGATGCATCCGTTGAATCTACAGGCAGCTGCAGAATTCCAGGAGCCCGGCCTTTTCATGACTCAGTGACCATGTAATTGGCCATGGGATTTATTCAGTCTTTTCATTCTGTGTGACCCTTGCGTACCGCATCTTACCGAAATGTCCTGGGTAAATTCTGTGGCTTTATGCTGTGTATTCAGACTGAGCTGCTCACAGTTTGCAATCCACTTTCCCGCATGTAGACCCAGACAAAATACCATAGTTATGGCTGCCCACGTTTGCTTCATCATTAAAAGCGGAAAATACATGGAGTCTCTTTAAAGCAGAGTGAGGTGAGCTTTGTAAGGGAAAACTGTTGGATTTTTTTTTTTCCATGTCGTCTTGGGGTGCTGCCTGGAGTCAACTGACATGAGACATTTCTGCAACTCTGTTACCAAAAGGAGTAGCAAGAATGGACACAAATATATGCGGGAAGCTGGAAAGTTGAGCGCAAACTCCTTCCCCCTGCAAGGGGTCCTGACATCATGGGCTATATCACTTAGCAACTCCATTTGAGCCCTTTCAAACGTAAGTGCTGCGGGGAGGCAGCTGCCTTCTCCTCACCCGCCCTCTGGGTGTGGAAGGAATGTCCGACCCATCGGGTGCTTGTCTCTTCATCTCCTCCTCACTGCATTTTGAGTTACTAACTTGAGTGCTGATGTGATTGGAAGAGATAGTCTGGGAGAGGTCAGCTACTGTGCTGATTGACCCCAGCAGGAATGGACAGGGAAGTATAGGGGGAATAGTTCTTTTATATTGTGGTCTACACTCTGCTAAAACCTTGGGATGTTATAGAGGTTGCAGGCTTTAGTGTGCACATTACACGTCTGCAATAAGAAAGTTTTATGTAAGAGATGGGCCAGGAGTGGGAATCTCCCCAGAGGTTATCCTTGAGGTGAGCATTGTTGCTTCTGGCATTAATGGCCAAGATCTTGATCTCTGTTATACACTTTAGTGTGGACTAACTAGTTTGGCAGAGGTGTGGCTGAGATCAAAATTAACTGTAGGTTTCACTAGCGCTTCCAAGGCCTCTTGTGTGACAAGATTACAACTACAGTATCATCCCGCAGAGCTCTGCAAAATCACCAAAATGATCTTTTACCTTTGAGAATGAATATTGCAGGTTATTTCAGGAAAGAAGAGCCCTAAAGAGCCAGTGTCTTTCCCAAAATAGTAATAGAAGCATGTTCTACACGGTGAAGTTGCCTTTCAGAGTCTGATTGGGTTTACAGAGCAGTAAAACTATCCTGTGCTGGTTGTTGTGGACTTAATACAGGAATGTAAGTATACTGAGGAAGCAAACAAGACTGGCCAAGGAAGTGAGGATGGCACATCACCAGCAGCTCATCAGGCTGATCATATTGCCAGGCATTGCTTGTGGATTAAAAATCCCTAGGGAAGAGAACATTTTTAACTCTCTAGCATCAGCATAAGACACCCGGGATGCAATTTTCAAAAGTTTTTGACATTTTTGCTGTCCTCCATGGTTTTCCTCTCTTTGGCTCATGAGACAGCTCTCTCAGATGCTGTGTGGTAGGGAGCACTGCTGAGAAGACTGAAGTCCTGATGGCCCCATGTGCCATCACACTTTGAGTCCAGTCTTTTTATTTAAGTGCTTTTACACCATGTGACCCTTCCTGCCGTTTTTATGGTCCCATGGGTGGAGATGAAGTTGGTCCATGGCACATAAGCAAAATGGTAAGTTGGTAAAGCCTGAAAATGTATGAGTTTGAGTTTTAGTTGCAAGGGAAGAGATCAGGACAGGGACCTAGCCATGCTAGGGACTGCAAAAAGCTGAAGTTAACAGGGACCTGGAATACTCCCCCCTACACACTCTTTTTTTTTTTCTTTTTTCTTTTTTTTCCCCTAATACTTCAATTCTGCAGTCGTTGCTGGTCAGCTTACTTCATAGCACAGCTGCAGAATGAAGCAGGCTTCTAAAGGAAAGCATTGGATTATTTTCACTCAAAAATGATTTTTCAGCATTTCTGCTTTTAGAATGGCAGATAATGCACGCCGATAGCAGGGGCACACTGCCCTAGTTATCGCGAAGTTAACTTCAGAGATGCCAGAATGTCCTACCAGGAGCGGTGAGTGAGACATTGAGGGTCTGGAAGCATCTAAGGTGACATCCTGCATCTGCATTCATATCTCGACAGGTTTTGGATTCCTGCATTGCATCCAAGAATGATCAAGTTGCTCTGCAGACTTCAGTGAATTCATTCACATGTCCCCTGGTGCCCAGGGTTCTAGGAGTTTCACAACATCCCTGGATTGTGATGAGATCCCTGGAGATTAGACACAGGTAGCTTTCAGGTCGGTCTACAGATAAGGCTGGGAGGTTTGAGCCTGAATGCATATTCATGCGTGGAAGATGGCACACTCATTTTAAGACTGTGCCTTTAACTAAAATACTACAACTCTTGATAACTAAACTGTACCTTACTTGTCTTTTTTATTATGTTAGTAGAGTTTTTTGTTTCATTTTGTTTTTTTTTTTTCCCAAGGTTAGTGCAAAATCGTAACTTTCTGACACCTTTGAGTTTTGGACAAATGACTGACCAGCCTCTGAGGTTTTTTTTATATATACATATAGCTTTGAAAGTTCATCTTTGAAAAAAAAAAAAAAGTAGAGTTAGAGCAAACAGTGGCTGACTGTGGCAGAGCTAAATTAGCCCCTTCTGCATTGGCCTCCAGCTTCAGCACCCAAACCATCTGCTTCTCTCTATTTCCAAGCTGAATGTTTTTTCCCTCTGGCTTTCTATCTATCTGGTGGATGCCAAGCATCTTCACACTGTTCTATTATCTTATCACCAGAGATAACAGAAGCTTTTCTGGCAATTTCCTCTCTCCTTTCTGGAAGAGAGACTTGTTTTACAAGCTCACTAGGACAGGTCTAAGAGTAGTGGCATTGAAATACCAGCTATATCTTCTATATCTTCAGATTGATCAGAAAAAAACATCTCGGGCACAAATGCAGGATTGGGACCCAGATTTGTATTGGAGAATATGATCACTAGCTGACTTACTAGTCACCAACCTCTGAAACACTTTATAGTCTTAAATGTTGCAGAATGTGCTGGGAATAGTGCTATCAAATAAGTAAAACCATTTAACATACAAAATAACCCATTAAAAAAAATAATTTTCCCTCTTTACATCCTCTGAGCAGTGACATTTCTGTTCAAAGTGGGTTTTAAATATAATAATGACAAAATATGTATTGATGAATATTGAAACACTGTTATGCTATGACAGTTGAAGTGATGAGTAATTGCAATTAATTTCACAAATATTATATGCTCTGACTCTCTTTGATGCCAAGCAATAAATCAAACATAAA
>JAUBOD010000117.1:909323-920847 GCA_032353885.1 Nothura maculosa
AGGCAGAAAACATCTACTTCGAAAAAAAAGGCATTTCAGCCATCCACCTTTCTCAAGTTTTTGTAAAGCTGCTTGTTGCTGTGGTAGCCGAACGTCTTCCAGCTGATGTGAAATAGTGAGGTCTTCAGCGAGCTTCCTTGAGTCTTGCACTTCTCCCTTCGCAGGTACGAGTTCTCATTCCCAAGAGACTTCAGCTCCTGATGTTCTTTTTTTTATTTATTTATTCTTAGATAGAGCAAAAGGAAACAGCAGAGTTGTATTGGTTATTTTGTGGAAGTGATTTTATGAAGAGGACAAAAAAGACCAGTGCATGGCACTTCACTAGCTCTGAAAATTCAGATCTTAGTCTGCTGAGAAATTTTAAGTGTATCTGGCAAAGGTAAATTTCACCCTTTTTGCTACTCTTTTGGGACTTCAGATACCCAACTTTACTATAATTTCCAGGCTCTTATACTTGAAACCACATCTCCCTGTGGTTTTCTAGCATGAGCTATGCTAGAATGAGAATGAGAGCTTTTATTTAGATCCTGTGATTTTGCACTCTCATCTCCAGATATCAAGTTATCCAATCTGTTGAGTGACCTTAGGCAAATCATAGGACTTCTACTTCTCTTCCCAAATGATACATGTGCTCCTTATTTATACTGTAGGTTGTTGGGGGCAGAAAGTTAGTCAGCCCTTAAAGGGACTTTGTAACATCTGGGAACTATGCCTGTCAAGATATTGAATGGCATTTTCAAGATGTTACGAAAGTGAGGGATATTAACATATATGTGGTGTTAATGGGTTGAACAGAGAGGAATAGACTCAGGCAAAGTCAAGAGAACAACGTAAATGAAACAGTCTTGATTTGAACCAGCTTTATTGCTTACATGTAATCATAGCATTTCTTAGGAGATCTTTGATGAGTTTAATTGTTCCATCTGTGTCTTATCACACTCTCTGTGTTTGTCACTCTTTATGTAGGACATGCATCATGTCATACTGCCTGGTCCCAAATCTCCTCTGTCCACCGGCTACATCCATATCTTTTACTTAATCCCATCATTGCTACTCATCACGCTGTGGGAATTCAGTCAGCTACTACTCTACGTGGGAGCATAACTGCATTGATGCTAACAGAGCTAGCACACTAGGCACTCAGCTTTGAGCCTACCTTGCTGCTGGTTATTCTGAACAGAGCTTGTGCCCAGAATAGTCAGCAAGGCCTCCGCTGCCCCACTAGTTGTGGTCATGCCACACTGGCTTCTCTCCATGACTGTGGAATAGCCACTGACCTGCAGGTCTGGGTCAGTTGGGAGTCACTACTGTAGCCTTTCCATGATTTTTCCCAGCTTTATCATTCCTGTTCATATTTCCAAGCATTTCTCTTGTTCAGCCACAAGGTGCCATCAGTAGACACTTAAACACCAGGGTTGCATCTACTGGAACTGTAGAGACAGGCAAGAAGTCCCTAATGCTGTGTGGAGGAAAGGTTTAATTCAAGCAGCATGAGATCAAAAAGATAGGTAAAACACACTGAGAAAAGGCTCTGTGTGTTTTATGCTATTGTAATGATGATGTAATCATATATTTTTAACTGATTTAATAGTTAGTTTCCCTAATGACAGTGATATCAAACAGTGTCCATCAAGTCTTGTGTCCTGTTGGTCTGCTGCTTGCGAGGACAAATTGAAGACCTGGTACCTGCCTCTGAGCACGTGTATTTTGATATGATGCAGAGAGTGTATGAAGGGCATCGAGGACAAAAGTTACAGAAGCAGTAGATTTTCTGGATCACTTTCTTGATTCTTGAAAGTGCATTTCCTGCAGACTTTTGAGCTTACCACAGTCAGATGACTTTTCTTGTAGGCAGATTTGGAGGAGAGGTCTGATAAAGAAATAACAGTGAATTTGCACCATAATTCTGTAAGGAATCAAGCTTGAAGGAGAGCAAACAGGCAAGGAGGTCTGGGAGAAACTCACCAGCACAGCAGATCTACTGGTAGAGCCAGGTGGTGTTTACAGACAAGTGCAAGGCTGAAGTATTTCCAAGTATGTGATGCATCTACAGACTGAGCAGCTATTTTTTTTACATGCCAAACTTTGTGAATTGGGATTCAGGTCCTTGGAAAGCAGTCTGTGGTTACTGGGAAAGCAGAGGACACTAGTAAGTTTTCCCTGCAAGCATCATTTGCCTTTTTCTTTATATGTTTCTGTGTGGCAACTTGAGGGGTAGAGGCTGATTCCCAATAGCCCTTAAGGGAACGGTCAGGATGCATGTGGAATAAGTCAGGAGCGTAAATGGATTTTGGAGGAGCTGCAGTGCACAAAAGCAGAACACTAGTGCTGATGCAGTGAGCTGAACGGGGAGGCTGATGGAGGAACAGGGGGCTGTGACCAGCGAGAGAGGCACTTGGGCCTCCTTGGTCATGAGGAACGTCTTCCTAATTGCTTTTGTGGCTGCCTCCGCTCTGGACAGCATAGTTTGTTTGCTAACTTCCCTTTTTTGCTTCCTTACAAATTGACCCATTTGCTTTACTTTTTGTGAAGGAAAATTAAAAACGCACACTATGCCTGGTTTGGGTTCATTATGGTAAATTAATACTAGTGTTTCAGTAAGGTTGCTATCAGTTCTTCTTTTACACCAAATCTTCCCTGCAGATTTTTCTTTTTCCCTCCTCCTCTCTGTGACTAATAGATATCATTTCAACAGTTTGACTAACTGCCGTGTTATAGAAAAGGCAGTAATTTATACTGATGTAATGGCTGTGATAAAAATCATTTGTGTGCTGATTTTATAAATTAGGTAGGAAATGTGAGTGCCTCTGAAAAATGAAGTGCTACCACATGAATTCCAGTGTTGTTAATGCTTCATACCTTTCTGCTTCATTAAACCAATTTCACGGGGAGATGAGTTAGAGGAGGAAGCTGTGCTGCTTAAGAGACGCAACAATGGTTTAGTGAAAGAAATGGGGATAAGATTAAATTAAGTGCTACTTGAGAAATATGGAAATACAAAAATATTCAAGCTTCTAGATGGTGAATTCAGAAATATGATAAGTTAGCTCTTTCATACTCAAAGAACTGTCTCTTAATAATTGCATAGGCTGAATTCACAGGCTACTAATTAATATTGAAGAGTTTCTTGAACCACTCTTACAAATGAGTTTGAGTGCCTAATTTATAACTATTTCCTTTTGGAAATCAGGACAACTTAAAATGCTACTTTCAATACATTCCCATCTTCACTGCTAAATTCTTTGAAATTATTTCTGCCTTTTAAAAATTTATTTATTATTTCATGTATTTCATTTATCAGCTGAATTTAAAAGTTGGAAGGGAAAGGCATAAGATTAAGAAGCCTTCAAGTCTGCTGAGATCCTTCTAAGTTAGGCTAGTGATCCAGAGCAACCTAAAATAAATTTTCTGACCACTTTTGATTTGAGTTCAGCTACACTGGAACTAGTATATTCCAGTTGCATTTATATCAAACTTTCCCGGTAGAAGCTGTGGAATAAATCAAATAAATTAAACTTCAGAAAGCACATCCACAGAACGCATTGAAAATTTGGCTGAAACCTAAAACTAAGAGGCTTTTTTTTTTTTTTTACCACCTCCATAAAATAGCTGCAACTATTTTTTTTCCCTTACTCTTCTCCTCCTTGAGGACTAGAAGTTTTCATTGCCAAAGGACTAAACCCTATTTGTTCTGCGGATGGTGGAACATGTAAATACAAAGGGAGTCATTCATTAAATAAGAGGCTTATGCATACACAAGTTTTAAAAAATGCATAGTTTCAAAGCACAACTGAGGAGCTGCCATTTTAGCCTCGATTCACAATGAGAACTCTGTGTACGAGTGACCCAAGTGCTGGGATCTGGTCCAGCTCTCAGATTAGCACAGAAAACACGTAGGGACACGGCCATCCCCCATCCCCCTCCTGTGGGTGGCAATAGGGCTCATAAAGGCGTTTGTCGGGATGCGTGGGGATCGTGCTGCCAGGAGCACAGGTACCATTACCTTGTGAGTGCACAGACCACCTTTCATCTTGTGTGTGGTGGTAGCATCATCTAACGTTGTCATTAGTGCACCCCTGGCACTAGTAATGCTAGCCACGTGCTGTCATTTAAAATAGATCGCATTGCAAAACAGGACAAGGTAGCAGGCAGCTTTAAGGCTGGATTTTGACCAGTGCTCTGCATTCCTATCGAGGGACAGGCCGAGTTGGGGCTGCTTAGCCCTTCTCTGGATCGGTCCTGGTAGCAAGGACAGACGGTTACAAGGCAGCTCGCTGCGGTACTGGTTGGATCTTCCTCGCCAAGTGCTGGGCTCTGTCCAGTGCCAGGGCTGCAATGTGACTTTAACAGGATGTGACACGTCGTGACATTGGGGCTGTGGGATGTAATCAGTGATCCAGCCCATCTGCAAGAGCATCCCCTGTCATTTGTAGCTCTCTTTTTCTCTCTTAAAATCTGTTAGCCAGGGAAGGAAGGCAGAAAATGGGATATGAGTAGAAATGGAATTTCTACAGTTGGAAAACTCTGAGAATCCAAAGCCTTTTGTTGCAGTATAAAAAAAATCCTGGAATTTGTAGTTCAATGAAAATTTCTAGGGGAAAAAAAGTATTTTTGCTTTTAATTTATAGATCTAAGATGTTTCAGTATGGCTTCCATAAAAGAAAAAAGGAAGCTACATCATTCCCATCACAATTTTTCTTTCTATAGAAGCATTATTATTTTCCAAAGAAAAAATATGGTTATAAAAAGTGAATTTGCCATAGTTGCCCAGCAGCCACATGGCTTATCCTTCCTTTCACCTGTTCTGTGATGTTCTCCCTTCAAACTATGCTGGAATGGTTTTCACTATACTACAGATGTACACAGATACTTTCCTGTGCAATGTGGTGTATTTTCAGAGGTCTGAGAACACCTTTTTGTGTGTGTGTGTGTCTGCATAAGCATTGCATGTTCCTGGGAGAACTGGTTGCTTTAAGACTTCAATCCATGTGTTCTCTTTGTGCATGTTTTTTTGTCCTTTATTTCTCTTTTGAATTGGTGTATTTTTTCTGTCCTTTGCCTGGATCCTTTTCTCACTCATCTTCCTCTTTCTGGTTACCTCATCTTTGCTGCTCTGTCTTTTATCCTGCACTATCTGAGTCACCGTAGCTTGTTTGGATTTGGGAATATAAATGTTTGCCACTTCCCTCTTGCTCTGCCCCAGGTGTGTGTAAAGCAGCAAATAGTGTTGACAGTGTTTTGTCTCTGTACATGTTGGCCTACTGGTAGCATTGAGTACAAAGAGCAGGGGAAGTTCATATGCTGAATTGTAGAAAAGGATCGCACCAAAGATCTAATAATGAGGAACTGGAGCTGCCCACGGTTCCTAAGGTGTTCATCTTAGCAAGTCACTTAAAACCAGTAAACATATCTATGAAAAGGAACTGTGTAGCTGGGTTGTGTGGAGTCCTCGACTCTACTCTTTTTATACTAATATCCATCTTGAATCACTCAGTTGAAGGAAGATGACAGAGTAGAGTTTGTTGGGCAGGAACCTTAAGGTTTTGGCTCATGCTTCAAGATATCTCATTCTTGTACATCTTGAGATATCCGTAAAAGACAATCCCTCTTCCTAGCATGTTCCTTGCCTCCAGTGTTACTCTGGTTGGTTTGTTTTGGAGACTCTCTAGAGCATAATTTTTTTAAGGAAGAATCTGGCACCTGCTGTTGATGGAAGATGCACAGAGGTCTGGAGACTGACTTTGCTGTGAAAATGTAATTTAGGTTAGAAATATCTGGGGAGTGCTCCTGTGTTTTAGGAAATCTGTGCTAATTTGAGGGATTTAATTCAGTTGGGTATGTAGGTTCCAGAGTAAATCTTTATAAAGAAGTATAACAATTCTACGATTTGAGACTATTTTAGAGTAGATATATATGCTGGTATATTGAAAGAGAAGAACCATGGTAAAATTGAATATTCACTCTCTTTTAAAGGCAAATTTGAGGAAAATTCGTGTGTTTTGGGGTGATGGAAAAGTAAATGCCATGAAAACATTCCAGGCTGTGTCTCTGTGCCAGTGCTGGCAGCACTGGGCTTCCTGCAGCAGGGACAACCTGTAGCTGCTCTTTCTCTTCTCCCGCCATGCAAGGATGGGGAACAGGTAGATGCTGTAATGCTGAACACAAACATTAGCATTTCATTTGCACAGTGAAACTACCGGTTTATGTCACATTCAGACTATGGGAAATCTGGACTCAGTGAAATCCTTTTCTCCCTCTTCCGCAGGTGAGTCATTCGCGTCTCTGACAGAGGTCTGACGAGTCATAAATCCTCGTGAATGCAAAAGAGGAATTCAAAAGAGTTACATGGCACTCTTCATCCACTGGCAAAAATCATCTGCTTACTGAAGCTAGATGCTTCATGCTATACACTGCACTTTCTGGAATGTTTTATTCATTCCCTGAGCATTTTGAGCTTTGGAAGTGACTCATGAGCACAAATCCCAGTATATTTAGCCTTTTTTTTTTTGCTTTAGATTGTGTGTTTTCAGATGACAAATGTCTGTTGGATTCTCCTATCAGCTCTCTCTAAATGTGAAGATTTGGTGCCAGCATTAGAACATATGGGTAAAAAAAATCCCTCTGCTATCAGAATGGGGCAAACTCCTTTATTTTACTATTTCATTGTAAGATAAAAGTTCAGACTTTCAGAAGCGGCTTCTGAAGTTTTGTGTGTACTTCCACTTTATTTGGCCAATTTTGACAGCCAAGAATGTGAACAAAAACTACTAAATTATTAGTGCAACTTGTTCCCTTTATGATGATAATGAGCAGAACTCATCCATCGCCAGCTTTGCTTGGGCACTCGCCATGCCCCTGCAGCCGGGGCTGCGGGTGCTGCTAGTAAAATAGGCTTAGCAGTTACCTCACTAAAGAGTCAACAGATTTCATTCATTTTAAATAATATTGACAGAACTTGTATAGCAGAAGTGTCGGATGGTGAGTGGGACATTCCTAGCAAGCAGATATTGTGTTGTCTCTATTGGAAAAGAGGGGGAAAAGAGTACAGAAAGGGACAGCAGTGAGTGTAATTTGAAGGCAACAGGATGATGCCCCTTGCCTCCCATAGCCGCTGAGCTAGACTTTTTCCTACTCTTGACATCAGTGTTTCTTTCAGGCTGTTGTTCCACAAGATGTCAAGACTGGAGAAAGACAGATCCCAAACTGCTGCCATAGGTAGGTATGATTCCAGGATCAGGAGAGCTTGGCTTGGGCTGAAAATGAAACACTGCAGCAGGTAGTTTAACTGGTGAGTGGGCAGAATTGGCCCGGGCAGATATACCCAGTTATACTGTAAAAAGCAATGCTTCTGCCAGGGTAGGGTGTTTGTTTTTGTTTTCATTTATTTTCTCCATGAAATTGTTACTTTTTGCCCATAGAGGTGGCACTTTTCTCTCTTTTTGAAACTAGTGGTGGTGTTTTTTCCTAAATGTGCTAAAGAAAATCAGGATGTGCCAGTTGAATGGCTTGTCCTGCCGAGATTCCTGTTTGCCTTCTCTGGCACAGCTATGAGGCACGCTTTGCTTGGGTGGCCTGCAGTGTGGGTCTCAGCAGTGCTGGGCACCTTTTTGCCATGTCCCTTATGGTGTAATGCCAGCAAAACACTTGGAGAAAAGAATAAATTCGAATTTTTAACTCTTTGTTCCAACATTCACCAAAAAAAAAGTTATTTTCAACATCCAAATTCTCCGTTGTGGAAGCATAAATCTTCCTTCCAAGGAATCTCCCTTCCAAGACTTTGTAAACCAGGCTGTAGCTTAGACAACTCTTACTGAGCAGGTTCTTGTAGCAGAATTAGGGGCAAAATGCAGCTTTAGGAAGGCATTGCTTTAATGAATGTTCCCTCGAAGAGAAAGGGAGGGATATTCTTATAAGGCTTCTCTGTTGTTTATGGAAAAGAAATATCGTAATATCCAACCTCAGGATAGCATGATTCCAATGCAAATGGCAGAGACTGGTGGCTTATTAATAGGCCTTGCCTGTAGCAAGCCTCCTCTCCCCGCTTCAGTTCAAAATTGATTATTTTAATACGGAATTCCTGAATGAAAGAGGTTCCTGGCCTTTTCCTGGGCTGTTGAATAATGTATGTGGGAGAAAGCAAATAGAAGCAGAGGGTCTCAGCTGCTGGAACAATGGGCAGCGTGCGGAGCGGAGGGGGCGCGTTAGTTTATCATTACCCTGTCAGTCCTCATAGGCTGGGAATCGTGGGATAGCCTGGAAAGAAGCAGCTGCTGAACGTGTGGTAAACTGACCGGGGCACTTTAGAGAGACAACTACATTTACACATCTGAAAACAAGATATTGATTTTCCCTACAGAGCTGAGGAGAAATAGTCCTCCTTAAAACATATCTGGACCATGGCTTATTTGCAGAATTGCAGCGCTTTCGGGCTGCTCCGAGCACTCGGAGACTTGGCTCAGAGCAGCTTGCAGACCTAAAATAGAGGCTGTGTAAACTTCACTTTTCCTCTCTCAGTTGCCTGGCTGTCCTCCTAATCCTCTAGTGACACATTGCAAATAAAATGCAAATGCAAGCAAATGGGATTTGCAAACTTTGATGAGAATATTTTCTGTGGATTACTTTTTTTTTAAGGTAAAAATACTTTTTAAACTATGCACTCTCCCTCGGGACTGAAACACTCTTGCGTTTCAGTCTTTCAGTCTGAGGATCCTCTGAGATCCTCAGCACTGACCATTTCAAACAGAAGTAAGATTCATGTTAGAGTGTGTTTTTTGCTTTGTTTTAACTCCTCAAACAATGAGATTTCTTGCTCGTTTTAGGAAGTGGCAGAAATAAAAAAGTAAAACAAATTTCTGGAGATGAAGAGCAAAGATGATTACTTGAAGTATAATTATTTTAAATAGTGAATTGATTGAGGTATTTTGAGGTATTGTGATTGCTACGTCTGTGTCTTACTATAGACCAAGTTATGAGGATGCTTTTGTGAGGCTAGGATTAGTGTTTATGACTATTATTTTAGCTCTCAGAAATCCTGTGATCCCTGTGAGTCAGAACCTCTCTGTTCTGCATGCAAACAAGACTGTTTTCACAAGGTGAATCACAAGAGGTGGAGAAGTTCTATGTGAAACAGTGCCTCATCACAGTATTTTTATTCTTGTACATCTAACCGCAGGTCCAGCTTCCCCATAAATCTAATGGGTTGATTTGTGGTCATTATCTGAATGGCCTAGATGAAGATTCCAAACGTGGAAAACATCCTAAACTTTTGTAGGCTTCAAGACTTGCTTTCATAGTTATGTTAGTGAAAGACCAGTTGCCTCAGCACCTACTAGCAGGTGTAATCAGTGCAGCTTTGCGTATAGTATGTAGGTCTGTATCTCTTGTCACTGAGTCGTTGAGTAGAGCCAGCAGTACTTGAAAGTACATGACTCCTCCAAAGGCAAGACAAAATGAAGGCATTAATTTGCGGGGGGCATTTTCAGATTAATTCAGTATTTTCCATTTGAATACATGTAGGAAAAGGAGCTACTCATCCCTTCCTAGTCCAGTATTGTGATAAGAGCAATACAAGAACTGGAATAAAATATGAAGATTTTACTGCAACTTTTTTCAAGTCAGGGACAGTGTGATTCTCTTCTAGCTTAAATGTGGTTCAAGTCTGAAATCAGTGAACTTTATGGCAAAGTATTACAAAGCAATCTCTTAAAGCAGGTTTCTAAATCTGTGCTGGGAAGTAGAATAATTGCTCAGGTTTTCTAATATTGATAGAAGCCAGGCTCCTCCTATTGCTTAAAATAAGAATTTAGTGTTTTTAAAAGCTGGATCATTTATTTATATTTCAACTTAAGAATCTAGATTTAGACAACTGTTGTCTCCATTGATTATTTCAGAATAATATGTGTAAATCAAGGCAGATTTTATTTTCCAAACTTGATAAAATGTAAGCTCGCTCAATAAATGCCCTGTTAGGAATTTGCAGGTTTCCCCCATAAAAGCAGAGGCTTCTAGAAAGGCAGTGTGTTTGTTCCTGAGATTTCCTGGCAGTGACATACCATTCTTCATGCTCTGCTTTAAGTTGGTCATTGCTAATAACTGCCTTACAAGTAACCGCATCTGTGAAAATATTAGAACTGTGGTTAGAGAATCTGGATTAAGCAACAAGAAGAAAAAGGCTGGATGACATCAGCCAAGAGGAAGTTTATCACTTACTGGAATCCCGCATTGTATTTGCTTCAGTGGCCTTCCAGGGAATGACAGAAAGCTCAAAGCCTCCTATCTGGCTCTCCTTTCCCAGTGACGTCAGTAGGAGCTTTGCCAAGGAAGAGGCAGAAAGGATCCTCTCAAACTGCTGTGAAATCCGGGAGAGGTATATGATTCTCTTCAGTTAAACATTAAAATATACTGAACAGATTTAGTTGGATTAATCATACAGGGAGCAAGTGGTAACAGGACAAGATTAACTCTTACCCAGAAGGATACTGTTTTACGTGTCTTCTTCCCTTGGTGAAATAAACTTCAGTGAAGCCAAGAGAACATTGATACAGTTGTGCTGAATGCTTTTAAGGGCATGCAAAGAATCTGGAATCACTGGAATTCATGACGAGTAGGGTGGTATGGCTGGCAGTGTACTTACCCTCATTCTGTGGGCAAATGCTGTCACCTGGCTGAGGCACTGATCAATGGGATAATCTCTGAAGCAAGGTGTCCCGAGTTGTATGATTTCCCCTTAAGTTTAAAGCAACACAAGAGAGTTCTGATGACAGTGTAATTAGTTGGAGAATGGGATGACTTACTGTGGAGGCAGGACTGTTCCTCTGAGGGTTAACCAAAGAAATGATGACATTACAGATAGCGTGCTGCATACAAAGCGGCATTCTTGGCTGAGAGGACTTTTTCTAAAAAGTATTTCTGATATGTTTTAATGTTTAATATATATGTATTTACAAGGTTGTGATTACTAAAAATACCCTACATCAGTAGATATCAAACACTTATTGAGAAGATGAGGGTCATCAAACAGTATAACATATTTATCCCCAAACTTTACTGGACACAAAGGCAACTGTGGTCTGTTTTAAACCTCATTCAGTAAGGACAGTGTTATAAAAATTTGATATTGACAGAATTTGGTATAAACTGAAATTTAAAAAACTATATACTTGACAGATTGGCCTTTTCTTCCCTTATGTAGACTCTCATAGAATAGTGAGAGTTGGATTGAGTCAAATGTTGACCAAAGTTAAAAAATGTTTGATGTATGTAATGTTGAACATCACATGCTATCTGGTAGGGTGTGTGAGGAACTATAGGTCAGAAGCAGAAAAGGATAAAGAGAGAAGTGTGACCACTGGAGTCTGTAATTCAAAATGGTTATCTTAATATTATTCTCTTTTTATATAATCCAGTGGGAATAGGAGTACCTCATGCAATGGCATTATTGAGTTCTATGTGTTAGGAAGAAAAAAGAAGAAGAAAATCTGAAAAACTCCAGAGTATGATGGTTATTTCACAAGCATAAATGCAT
>JAUBOD010000117.1:937832-949707 GCA_032353885.1 Nothura maculosa
TCCAAACCCGCCTGGATGCCGCCCTGTGCCACCTGCTCTAGGTGCCTGCTGGAGCGGGAAGGATGGACCAGATGATCTCTAGAGGTCCCTTCCAACCTTGTAGATTCTGTGATTCTGTGTGATTCTGAGTCGTGCCACAGGCAAAAAGGAGTGGAGATTCCCAGGGCCGGAGAAGTAGAAAAAAAGATTATTACATTAATGAGGACCCTTCTTTGCAAAAGCAGCATGAGGTCCCTAGGCCCAGTCATTCTTTTAATTTGCAGTTTAATTTGCATTTAATCAGATTGTCCTTTCTCAGAAGTAGTCCTTGCACCTCTCCTTTATACCTCCCTCACCCTTAGTATGTCTTTAAAGAACAATTTGTATCCCAGTTCAGTTGCAATTTTTACTTGGATTCCCCTTAACCAGACCTACGCTAGCTTGTGAGTTCCTGTATGTACCTTCCTATAGCTGGCAAACTCGTGAGCTGCCTCTTGGGATCACCTCTGTTTTGTTTTTATTAAGCTGTGTCACTTCAGTAATGAAACAATTACAAAATTAAACCAGGGACTTGCATGTGTACATTTGATTTGATATAGACTTTTGAGGAATTTCATCAAAAACTGCTTGAATGTCCTTCAGATATTTCTTTAAAAAGCCATATGCACTCAGACCTGAGGTAAGCAGAGTGAAGGCACTGAAGGCAACAGCAGTGCAGCCCAAAGAAGTCTAGGAAAGCAGTAGCTCATGTTCAAACAAGATTTTTACTAGTTTTGCTGCTTGCTTTTCTGCTGTCTGTAGAGCAGAGAGAGTGCAAGGGAATTGGCATAACCTAGAACTGGGGGGGTAAATTTGGCTGGCTGAGGGTAAAGGTTGCAGAGAAAAAAAAGGCTGTGAAAGAATAGGTAGAATCAAAAATACATTTTTTTTTGTACTTTAGAAATGCATAAAACATGGAGAGAAATGCAGTAAATGAACAATTAAACAATTTAGTGTTTTTCATGATGTTTTTCATGCCTTTCAAGGAGATTCACAGGAGAAAACATTCAGAATCCTCTATTTTCCTTGCTGTAGGTGCGAATTCTCAAAGTCATCTAAGAGAGTGACATACACAAATCACACTGAAGACAAAACCTGCTAAATATTTAACCCCTTCAGAAAGCCCAGCTGTGGTTGCAGAGCATGTGCGGATGTGTACCTGCCTATACTAAGCCACTTACCACCACAAGAAAATGTCACACATACCCAAAGATGATATTATGAATGAACATACCCATGGCCACAGGGATAGCAGCAGCCAGCTGGATGGTGTGTGCAGGGGAATCATTCTGTGTAGGCTGAGCGCAAACAAAAGTAGATTTGAGAAATACAGGATTAATTTTCTACAACAGAATGAGCCCTCAGGACAAGGGAGTGTTTTTCAAATAATGGATCTTCACAATATTCAAAAGAGAGAACAGAGTGATACTCCAGTTATTTAAAAGCTTGCTGCTCTCTAGAGGATGAAAATATTTGTGGTGTGTGTGACAGGGATGCTCTTCTCTTTGTTTCTTGGCACAGTATTTTTGCACTTTGAAACGATGGACGTTCACAGCAGAATTGTTCAATTAACTGTTAAACACTCTCATCAATTCAGGGATCACTTCCAAATCTGATAGATGAGTTCAAAATATTCAATTCATTCTAACCATCAGGCGGAAAAACAGTCCAACTGCTGGGGAGAAAAGAGCAGATAAATGCTGAAATGAACTTGCATATCTGTAAGAAGTATGATGCGAAGAAGACATTGAGTTATGAACATGAAAACTTCACAAGTGTACACTCTGAGTAGTAATGGCAAATGCCTTGAGCTAAGTGTTTTCTTTCACTGATTTCTTTTTAATCAAATTTAAAAGGCAAAGTATTTGTGCTTGTGTACATACAGAAAGTCTCATACCATGTTCGATTCAGTTATTTTCTACTACAAGAAAGGAAAAATGTAAAATGCAATTTTAGTCAAAAAGCATTAAAATAATAAAGTCCAGTAGAAAAGACTGAAGGAAGAAATTGGGCATTCTTAGTTAAATGAATGATTTTAGAACTCTCACGAAAAAATGTTCTTTTTAATTAAGTTTACTTGAACAGTTAAGTTTGTTATTGTTGTTGTTTTTGATTTTTAATCAGTTTTGTTCCTCACAGATGCAACCAATGTATTCATGCTTACAGAGTAGAGTTCTGATTCAGTGCAACTTGCAAGTCTCTGAAAAGTGAGTATGAATAAATCTGTGAATTGAAAATTGAAATTTTATGATTCTTTGTCAACAGTGCACTCAAATTCAGATATGCTCTTTTTTAAAAAAAAAAAAACACATGATGTAACAAAAAAAAAGCTGTAGGGTATCTTATACTGAATTACAGTTTCCTACGATTCTGCATTATGTATTAATAGACTTAATTATACTTCCACCAGATTCTTAAGTTTGATTGGTTTCCATTCAAAACTACTTTTTGCACCTGATGAACTAGGAACTATTCATCAAAAGCGAGGCGAATAGATGTTGCCTCGGTAGCAGGGGAACAGGTTGCTGCGTGGTGATTTAATGTTGTTACTTTTTCAGCGTTGCCAGAGTTTCCGTAGCTGACCTGCTTCCACTGCTGTGGAGTCCTGCAATGAAAATATAGGTGGCCTGCTTAAAAGAAAATAAAAATTATTATGTTCGCTTAAATTATCAACAAGAATGTTAATAAGAATATATCACAGAAGTTTTGAATGGATTCCCTTTAAGACAGTGTCCATACTGACCTAGGGATCTTCAAATATGAAAAGTCAGGAATTTGGGAAAAAAGGAAGTTATTCTCCCCATTTTGTGGGTAGAAAATCCTATAACTGAGCTTTCAAGTGACACATTCATGTTGCTTGGCCATTCATTCAGCCAGTTCAGGGAATCCCACAAGCAAAACAACCAGCCCATGTTTTCCAAGGGCTGGAGAAAGGAGAAGAGGAACACCCTTGATTTCTCCTAACTCTGTCGTGCTGTGTCGTTTTCGCTCACTGCAAAGATCTCCGGGTGTTGTGTGGGGCTGTATCAACATCGTAACTCAGGGCAGGAGAGGCCTTAACTGTTAAAAGAGAACCTGCCCTCCCTTTTACATCCACTACCCTCTCATTCTGGTGGGTTAAGGTCTGGCTCCGTTCCAGCACAGCAGCATGAATTTCACCATTAAAGCAGTGTAATTTATCAACAGCCAAGCATGGACTCCTCCACATCTGTGTAGTAAGTTGTGGGTGTATGAATGTAAGTGGGCAGAAGATGTGACTTGTGTGGTACATATGTATCACTTCCCTTCATTTGTCAATTCTATAAAATAACCGGCTTCCTTAAATGATCCAGTGTAAAAAGCAAAGCAGCTGCACTTAGCTCAATCTTTACAGAATAAAAATCTGTTATTTATAGAGCCTAATCTTTCTCTTTTTACACTAGCCTCTCTTTACTGGTCCACTTATTAGTAACACTTACTTTTGGGAGATTGTTGCTGAAAGCACACAATGTGAAATTCCTCTAGCTGTTAATCCTGTCTTGATGCTCTCTCCACAATACAATGCCTCTCTCTTTCACGTCTGGGTTTTTTTTTTCTTTTTCCATTTTTTTTCCTTTTTTATTTTCCCCTTGTTTTTCCCCATTTTTTTATCCCTTCTGTTTACTCCAGTGCGGCCACTCCAAGGGATAATTCCTTTTGTTGCAAGATTGTCACAAACTACTCGTATTTACGCTGGCTGCAATTTTCAATTAAAAACAAGAACTTAACTTTAGCAGAGGGTCCTATAGAATCCAGAGTCTGGCATTTGGGACTTAGATTTGCTTTCCCAGCTTGAGACTTTGAAGTTGAGAAGCAAGGGAGAGTGCTTGGGTGAGGTAGTAAAAATGTCTTTCAAATAAGAGCCTTAAAGCAGAAAACATGCTAAGCCAAGGGCTCAAAGCTTAGGGAACAACAAAAGGTAGGAGAACAAATCTCATACCAAAATGATGCATTGCCCTAGTATCTATAAACATAGTTTCAGGCAAACAAGTTGCTTAGATAGTCTTTGTACAGTATAATGTGCAATTTATGTCAGACATAAAAACAGGACTTCTTTTAAAGGACATCTCTAAGGTGTCCAGTCTAAACCCATTAGGCTTTAAGCAGACGACTGTGAAATGCCACTTAACGTGGCTTTTAACAAACAACTACATTAAGGAGAAGATGTAAGCTTTTTGTTCTGTTAAATGTGAGCCACACTAGAAACTATAATCAGAAATTGGGAAGAATTCCAGTGCTTAAAAAAAAATCCTATTATAGTTTCTCATTTAACTCGACGTATATTAAATAGTTTAGTGGACTAAGTCTGCAAGCTTATTTTGTATATATAAAAGATATATATGTGTAAGAGTTATTTTTTATGTATTATCACATTATGTCAAAAAGAATCAGCGAAGATTTTTCGTTTTCATAGAATAACCTGTGTTTTAATGTGAACAGGAAACAATCCTGAGTATTTTTAATCCTGTCAGCCTCTCCCTGTCACAGATATATACAGGCATTTAACAAGCCATATCTAAAGCATTTTTCCCTATTTTTCTATCCACTAGTCAGATTAAATATATATATATATCTAGCAATATTTGCAGTTGTCTGCAAATAAGATTTAAATCACGTAGTAACCAGTGAGTAAAAATATTAACAGAACAAAAATGCAGTGCTCTAGTTACTCAACAAATTTGATCATTATTTGGAAGTGCCCAAGAAAAAGGGAATCTGAAAAGACTTAAATCTGATTTAGGTTAACTGCTTTTGACAAGTTTATACATGAGAGACATTGAGACTGTGTGTTCTACTTGCTACTTTAAGTTTCCTCTGGCTTTCTTTTTGAAGGATTCCAGCTAAAGTTAAATCAATCCCCTCTTTGCGGATTTCCAACATGAGACATGTCCCAACTTTTTTTTCTTCTTTTTTAGCCCTGCTTTCAGACTGACTTTCTCCCAATTGAAATTCAGTCCTTCAATGGTTGTTTTTTTCCTTGCTTCTAAACATTGATAAAAAAAGGGTTTTCTTCACTCTCTCAATTTGATGTGACAAGGCCCTGACATGAATAATGGACGTGTTTCTTTCACAGGCAAATCAACTTAATTTAGCATGCCTTTATACTTTCAATAGCAAAGCCACAAGCCTGTAAATTCCATGAGATCCTTTGAGGTTTGTAGAAATCTTTAGAATTAGCAGAAAACGTATAAAGTAAACAGCACTTATTTTGTCAAAATACTTGAATAACTTTTATGCAGGAGTTAGAGATGAATATATCACTTCCTAATCAGATTGTGATTTACATGCGGTTGAGGATGGACTGCCCAGGCTCAGTCTGCTCTTTTGCTAGCGGAGAGAAGAGATGTAAGAGATGTAAGAAATCAAAAACATTAAATAGAGGTAAAATCCCAAATTCTCTTCTAAGACTCAAGGAGAGAAGTGGCATTAGCAGGAGAGCTTTATGCAGTAGAATTCAGCTAAGGAGAACAGAGTTCTGCCCATCTCCCTGGAGAATCCCCCTGAGCAGAGTTGTACCTTGACACAGTGTCACACTGCACAAGTGGGAAGCAATGAAGGGAGAAGAATTATTTACAATAATAAAAAAAAAGTTACAATAGTAAAAAAAGTTACAGAGTAACCAAGTGTAGAAATGACCTTCATGTATGCAGCCCTGTGCCACATTAGCAGTGTTTTAGTGAGATGCAACTTACAGCCCTGCCTAGCCATGGTGTTATTTTAACGGTGGCAGATTTGTCTCTGGCTTTGTGGTAGTCGAAAGGATCCTTTGATAGGATGCTGAAAGAATTACCTTGGGTAGATTAAGTAGAGTAACAAAAACCTTCCTGGAGGCTTCAGAGAACAACTTTGAATTTCTGCTTGGTTGGGTGGTTCGAGAGAACCAGCACGTCCACTTTCCTTGTGGGACAAGGAATAGCTCCCTTGTCACCTAGTTTAAGTCTTTCGTGAAGATAACTTTGGTCTTTCACCTCACAGAGCTGCAGGGAGAGGAAATTAAGATAACTCTCTCAGCTTGCCCTTTTTACCATTGGGGCTCATCTACCAGGACTTCTGCTGATAAAAAGCAGAAGGGTAATGCTATGAAAGGAAAAGAAGTTAATTCTATTGTCATTACTTACTATCATAGCATCAAATAGCTGTTAAAACTCATTCATTAGAATACTATGACAGTGTGGATAATGTATCGGTGAATAGTAAATAGGCTTGTTTGAGGGGTAGGAACTCTGTTTCTAAAAATCATTGTTTGCATAACAAATCAATACAAAATTCCTTCCCTTTGAGCATTAAATAAATAAAGTAGAAGCTACTTTAAAACAGAATCTTCTCAAATTAGATGCTGCTTAATTCTAAAGAATCAAACTGAGCAGGAGAAAAATGGGCCATACAGCTGTTGTGCTGCATTCAGCCTTGCTTCAGTAGATGAAACCACGTTCCACAGCTAACAAGAGCCTACAAACCTCCAAGTCTGTCTGTAGTAAGTAGTTAATCAGCCAATTAGGGGAACCAACAATTACAAATTGGGAAGTAGAGAGAAAGGAGAGGAGAAGAGGGGAATGAGTCAAGGTAGGTTGTAATCCCTTTGAAAAGATTTCTAACATTAACTAACTCCTAAAGAATTATGTTCTACCATACCTTGACTGATTTGTTTTCCCCCTTCCTCCCCCCTCTCTTCCTCTTTCCTACTTGTTGGGTCAGTTAATTGGCTGATTAACTAGCAATTACCTTCTGGGACCAGCTCTATGTAGGATCCCTTTTAATCTAGAATTTTATTGACAAAGGCAGCAGAGCAAGTTCATCTCTAGTGCAAGCTTGTTGGAGTGAATGGGCTGACAAGGAGGACAAAGTTGATCCATTGTATCACAGGCCCTGTATTTTTAAAGCATTTGATTTGATTTGGGACTTTTGAAATTACATTCCTGTTGTGCCAAATCTGTTAATTTTGGTTAGGAGTGGGAACAAGAGCTTGGGAATGAAGCTGATCAGATGGCAGACAACAGTCTAGAGTGGCAATACCCTCCAGCTGCAGTGTCCATGTCTTGATTGAGCAGCAGGACAATATGACACCTCCCTTCTCAGCTCTAGAAGTAGAAGAGGATCCTACCAGGTTGGCATGACCTCAGTCTTGCTGGCATGGACTTTTACTTAGTATTTTCCATGGCAATTAATTTGCCCTAGTTCTAGTACTTCTCCCTCACCTTGTCCTGGTGAGGCCCCTCTGCAGCCTCATGAAGGGCACTGTAGAAATACGGCCCTGTGCATTTTCTGCAGCGCTCAAAGCAGCGAGGAGTTAAAGGGGGCTCAGATAGAAATCCTTCATTCTTGCTGACTTTGGAGGGTGGCAGGAGTTACTGCTCCCACTGCTTCCATGGGCTGCCCTGCAGGGGAGGGAAGTGCCGTAGGGGTTGGACTGTGTGTGCGGTTACCAGGGTGTAGAGAAGGCACAACACAGGAGGGGATGGAGATCCCCTTTGGGAGACCTCAAACCAAAGAGCCACGCTGAACATCAGAGCCAAAAGGCAGGGAATTCGATTATTCAGGGATCTGGCAAATTCCCTAGAATGCTGGGACCTGGCAGGAACACATCCCTTCCTGCATGAAAGGGGTTCTGTATTTTGAAGTTGCAAACAGTGCATGGGTGCAAAATAGGCTAGACGAGGGAGAAGAGGGGAAGATGAGTGGCTTGTGTACTAGGGGCAAATGGTGAAATACATACATATTTTTCCATCATATCCAAGAGGGTAAAATCCTTCTGCTAGGTTTTATTTTCAGGACAGGCACATGAAGTACAACAGTTTTATTAGCAGGTCTCTATCTGTCAGCTGCACATAGCATCATTTCTACCTGATGGTCACATCCATTTGGGAATTCGTTGCAAGTGCTTTGTCGGAGCATAATGTAAGCACTCTCTCTCACTTCAGACAAAATCTTCTAGGCTAACACAAGCCTTTTGTTAAAAATCTTTAAACTAATCCTGATTTTGTCTGGAGCAGTTTGAGGGCACTCAAGTGTTCTGCAAAATAAGTGAAGTGATGGTAACCTCTAGCAGAGGAAGGTAGCCAACAGCTGCACAGGAGTAACCTCTAACTATGGAAACAGGTGTTTGCAGAGTGAATGTCTGTCCATACCTTTGAGGACTGCAAAAAGCAGTAGCTGCTTTAATGCAGCATAAGTGTGGATTAAATCTCCAGAGGATGTAATCAACGACTTTAGACAAATCGGCATGGGCCCTTTATAAAGAACTTGATTTTTGAAGGATGATCAGGAATTTGTCTGCAGCGCAGTGCCACCTAAGAGAGCTGCAAGTACTGCATGACTGCATAAATGGTGACCATTCTGTTTCTGTGCTGAAGTATTCTGAGTAAACCATGGGCTAGGAGTTTTACAAGTCTCTGAATTATGCTGACTCTTTTAAAAAAGCCTAATCCTTCTCCTTCAGACTTCTGTGTTGTGGTATTATACATAAAATGCCGAGATGTTGACTGGAAAAAATGAATGAAAGGAAGAAGGAAAGGGCAGTTATTTTTTCAGAGCGAGGACATGTTATTTGGCTCAGGGAACAGCTGAGAAAGTCAGTAGATGGAGGATATCAAAGGGAGATGTTAACTTTGAATATCACTGGATTAGTTTCAAGTTGGCAAGATACCTCTGAGCCTGAGGAAGCATATAATACTCAATTTAAAGAAAAGAAGCACAAGTGTTAGGGAGATGGGAGCAGTGTGATGTCTGTCCTAAATTTCATGAGCATGGGTAGAGAATTAAGCCCTTCAGGAGCAAACTGCGTGAGCTTGCCCTTTCCAAGCATTAAACTTAGCTAGAAGCATTTGCTTCATCAGCTTGCTTTATTTCTGTCTGCATTGTTTGTACAGTTAATGTGTTTTTTTTGTTTTTTTGTTTGTTTTTAGACATCATGACAAAAAACATGAAGAGCATAAATGGCAGGTCAAGGAACATGTCCTGACACTTGATAAAATCAGCGGATTTCCCTGTTGACCAGAAAGGTGCTACTTGTCCTGACCTTACTGAGAGGTTCAAGGAAAGAGGTGGATGCCATTCTGGGCTATGCACTAGAACAGCTTGCATATCTCCTTGTAAATGGTAGGAGAAAAGATGGTTTTGGTGTAATTGGCTTAGTAGGAGACAAACGAAAGAAGGGACTGTTAGCCCTATGTGGAAGGGAAGAACATCAGTTGTCTTGTCCATCAAAAAGTATGACATTTTAGAAGTGATAAATAAGAATTTTTGATCACAACTTTTGAAACTCTGTCATAAAATAAATAACTGGTCATAATCATAGCAGAAAAGTATGGGTAAGGTTTCTGAGGTTTTCTTTAGAGATATGAAGGCAATTACAGTATGTGGAACTCAAAAAGGAATTTTTGTTTCTCCTGTTTTGATTGCCTACTCATTTGATGTCCTGAACTCATCTTGTGTTTGCTGGTTGTTCATATGAGAGAGGAGGAGGGGGAACCTTTGGTGGGTGCCAGGCTCTCATCCCTTAGTGGTGTTGGTGAATAGATTCTTGCAGGAAAGGGGCTTGTTTTCAAAGGTGTAGAGTGACTGGTTCTCTTTCAGTTCTAGAGTGGAATTCAGGCAGTTTTTGTGCAATGTAAAATATGGATTCGAGATGTAAAGAGCTTGAACAGTCAGCCCATCATAACAGAAATAACAATATTATGAAGCAAGACAATAGGATAAAAAAAAAGACTCCTTTTTAGTTACTCAGTCAGTTCAGCCTTTGGGCCATGCACTATGCCTCGACTGTGCTGTTTCCCTCCGGGATGCTTTCTTCTCTCACATTTTCGGAAGGTGACCACATTAATACAAGAACCATGGTAAACTCTCATTTTTTAAGAGTTAAAAAAATCTGTTCTTCTGTTTTCCTTCTCATGCCCCCATGCAGCATTGTACAGGCTTGGAACAGACAAGCCCACTATTACAATGTTGTCAGGGCCCTGCTAGTTTTCTAGTTCAAATCCTTGTTCATGCTGTTTGCTAAGTACTTGTTCACTGTGACAGCTTTCAGCAAAACAGAACACACTGAATGCTTCTTTCCAAACAGCTCTGTCCTGCTGGGCTTCAAGTGAAACAAGCCCTTCAGACTCCATCATGTGAACTTTTCATAAGGAACAATCTCCTTTAGACAATTCCTTTCAGAGATACTACCCGTGAAACTGGGAGTTGGGGATGAGGTGACATCACAGCCTCCTTCCTCTGGCCAGGGTCATGGCCACCAAAGTTGTATTTGTCAGGAGGCCTCCACGTATTATGGTGCATGGTTTCCTTAATTACCTAACATTTCCCCATTAAAAAAAAATCCACAGTAACTTTAAAGTCTATTTTAATACTTTTTCTGTTGAAAGAAAAGCAAAAGCTTCTGTGCAGCAATTCATCAAAGACTGGGTTGTAAAAAACAGATCTCCTTAGTATAAGTGTAGCTTCACATGCAGTTAAATCTAAAAAGCTGGTAGACTAAAACTGAGGGAGATCTTTGCCACTTGTGTTGCTGCTGTCTGTTTCTTGTGCCATTCCACTCTTGCTCATCTCCCTACACTCTTCTTGGTTGGTAGCAATCACACTTAGAGGTGAGCAGGAAGCTTCTTAACTGAGGAAGGGTCCTGTCTTATCAATGAATTAGCAAGTAACTTGTGAAAAAACAGGCTGTGTCACAAAGCCTGTCCACATGCACAAGGTTATGTGTGCTTCAGTGGCAGGAATTTAACCCCCTGGGTCTTCTCCTGTGGTTCTGTGTTAGAAGTTGCAAAGGTGCCTTTTCAGGAGGAGGAAGTCAAACTGACAAAGTTGACAGTGTTACTTCTGCTGCCCTTCTTCACCCAGATCTATGAAGCTGCCTCTCCCAATGCTGCTGGCACAACCCCAACCCCAACTTTCTGCTGGGCAAGAGAGAAATAGTAATGAATAAAAGCACAAGAGAAACAGCCATGTGTAGAAAAGTGAAAGGGGTGGAAGGTTGAAGCTTATATGGTCTAAAGTATGTTACTTGTTGTAGTTGAGTGGCCTGTTGGTAGAAGAACAGTGTGTTCTTTGTTTCTCTTCTCATATGTTACAGAATTTTTATTATAATTCTAATAAGGAATTCTGAAGCATGAAACTAAACTTTGCATTTTCACCAGGTTCTTGTGTCCCAACCAGAATCACATGAGGAAGATGACAGCTGTGGAGGGCTCTGTGGAGCTGCACACGAGTAGTGTTTGTGTAGTTTGAGGTCACAGCTGAGCTAAGAACAAGCAGCTGCCAAAGGATCATAGTCTTAGTGCTTCCCTTGCACTTCCCCTGATACTCGTCTAGAGGTTGGAAACTGTTACAGCCAGCCAGGCAAAGAAATACAGACAGGTACAATGGCTACGGCACAAGAGCTGCTAGAGCACTGAATTCATGATACTGAGCACCCAGCAAAGAAGAGCAGGACAGAGAGCAACATGAGCCCGCACAGGTCAATCCTGAGTAGTGCCAAGGCGAGTTTGCAGAGGCCCTTAGGCATCTCTGGAAGTTTCTTCCCTCTCTGATTTTATAAATGTTACTTTAAAATCAAGGTTTTATTTGTCTTTCAGACAGGGACATTCTGTAGGTTAGACGAAGTCCAAGAACAGATTATTTATATGATGATTTGTGTATGTTCTTTATTCCTGTGCCATCTTTGGCTGAAATTCAGTAAATATTTATTTTCCTTTATTTTATTACATTCAGAAAGACCTGTCTGTTCTAACTTGTAATTCTTCATCTATTTTCATTCAGGACAGGGTTGTCACTCATCTGTGTGAATCTGGCCAACATTTCAGGATTTTGGAGCACCTCCTGTGAGTATGCTATGATAAACAGC
>JAUBOD010000117.1:974969-992474 GCA_032353885.1 Nothura maculosa
GTGTCACAGGGGTCTTTTCTCAGAAAGAACATCCCTATAGGAAATGAAATCAGTCTGTTGGCGCCTGGGGCTGTTGCAGGGCCTCCTGAGCACACGCAGAAATGACTCGAAATCCCGGGAGTTTCATCTTGTTAATGAGAGCAGCTCCTTCAGCCAGAAGGATCACACAGGGTTCTGAGGACACAAACCTGCCTCGGGACTGTGGCCTAGGACTGAAGGAACTAAAAGTTGGGGTTGTGGCCATTTAACATGACTTTGGGGTTTAACAGGAGATATTTCTACTTGGAAACCTGAGTGGGGAACTCAAGACTTGGATTCTGACTAATGTGCCACAAGCCTGCGCCAGGCAGCAGGTTACAGTTTTTATCGTTCAGCTCAAATACGGAGGTAGGGCAGTGTTTCCAACAGGAACTCGGTGTAGAGGAGTCCTTGGTTGCTCCTGCCATGTGTGTGTGAACAGGTGATGAGCTGAAGAAGGAGCCTTGTCCATGAGAAGACCCTGAGTCTCACTAGGTTGAAATCCAAGTTTTCCAATAGGTGAAGTTGGGCCAAGGTGCAGACATAACTGAGATATGAACTTGACCCCTTCAGGAAACTTCTTCATTTTGCTGAAAATTATCACTGTTACAGCAGGCACTAATATTGTAGTGTGGTAGAGTGGGATGTACTTGGTGCTGGTGTTTAGCCTAATGCTTTAGCTTTTAGTGCTAATTGAGATTGATACTCCTTAGATGAGATGATAGATACAGTGATAAGCCTGTCTGCTTGTGGTAATTAAACTTCCTCAAGTACTTGTAAGGCAGAACTGAGCCTCGCCTTACCAGGCAGGAAGCTTCACAAGCAAAACTAACGCTATGTGGGCAATGCAAAAGCAATTAGTGAAACCCAACAATGTGCAAGACGAATGTGACGCTCACTTAGCATTTAAGCACTTGTGTGCTGGATGTTCAACTTAGGATGAGCACACACTTTATTTTATATATATATATTTATTTTACAGGTAGCCAGTATAATATATGTTATGCTGCGATTGCTGATGGCCTGAGTTTGTATATGAAGGAACAGCTTAAAAATGCTGAGAGTGTTAGAGGATGACTTCACCTTTTCTGTGAATTGCATCAATAGCATGTCTTTAGAGGTAAGAAATAATGGCTAATAAAATCCTTTTTTTTTTTTTATCACTGTCCACATCTAGAGATAAAGTGATGACCCTTACTGAAGCCATTAACGATTTCATTTGGTTACTTAAGATCATTTTAATTGGACCTTAAAGCCACAAGAATTTAGGAAATGACTCAAGTGGGTGTGTTTTTCACTGTTACTTACAACTTGTATATATAGGTCCAGTTTTGTTTTTTTATCATTACATAATTATATTTTGGATGAAAAATAATATAAAGGATTCATGCTGAGCAGAGTAGTGAATATAGATTTGCAGAACTTCAGTTATTTTTCTTCATTTTGTTGGTTGTTACAGGAATGAACATGAACAGAGTTAGGGCAATCTGGAACTCCTCCTTTTCTCTTGGCTTGTCAGGGTTTGTCTGTTAGTGCTTTTCAGCCCTCCTCTGTAGTAACTCTTTATTTGGACATGATGTAAAAGCATTGCGGTACGTGCAAGCTGGCAGATCTGAAAAGGGTTTGCTAATTATAATCTATACGTTAGTATAAACCATGAAGTTCATCTGACTTGTACAATTGGAGGAACAACTTAAAATTCAATTCAGGAGTAAGTCTCCACAATGACAATGTTAAGGGTATTTGACAGAGCTGCTGAAGTGAAGGTATTCAGTCACCTGGGCGTCCTTCTGGATTCTTTCAGGGGTCCACAGATTAAACCCTGGATGCAGGAGCTGGTGGTGTGCAGTTCGAGGCATTGCTGAGTGCATCGTGCTTCATTGCTGCTGGTAAGTGGTTTCGTGACAGTGTTACCAGGTAGGGAAGATGTCACCCTGCCACCCCCTGCTGCTTATCATGCTTTATTCCAGCATGTCAAGTCTCCCCTCTGACATACCATGCCCAGGGACCATTCAGTGCTTATTTAATTTATCCTGCCTCCCCCATACCCTCACCCCTTATGTTTATATTGTTTGCATGTTTTAAAATAACTTAGTTGAAATGTGCACCTGTTTGATTACAACGTTAGCTTGTAGCCTGAGACTTGAGGCATTTTGCAGAATGCTATACAAGAGTACAAGGTACCCCTGGTGATATCTGTTTGGGGTGTCTTTTTGATTTTGTTTGATTTTTTTAATTTTTTTTTTTTAGTTGCAGCAAAAACAAGTTTCATTTGAACTGGAGAACACTCTGGAGGAAGAGATGAGAGAGTAGTAATATGGAAATGGAGCATGGGAATAACTTTATGTAATAAAGCTGAGTTTTTTTACAGGTAATACAATTTTGAAATTGCAGAAACACTGGCAATACAAAAGTAGAACAGTGTTTGATATTATACTACCTCAAGCCAGATGTTTTTTATATATATACATGAGTCATGATAAATTTGGTACCACTGTAGTTATTTCTCTGTGGATTTGTGTTGCACAACCTGGACATACCATACAGAGATTTATGTGACCAGCAGGCAATTGCCTGTTCTGTAGCTGTTACATTATATGAAGCTGTTTTGCTCGTCTCCTGAAGTGTGTGGGGTTTTTTATGGCAATATCCATCTCTGGACATCTTTTTTTTAATATATATATGACTAGAGTAAACAGAAATAGTCAAAGACATTAAATATTTACTTTCATTCCATTTTTTTAAATTAAAAATGCCTGTATTTTTGATTATAGGTAGTGCATTTGTAGTTCATCAATGCCCCTGATACTTCTCCAGATGATTTTGATTACAGAGTATGCCTGAGAAATGAGTTTTAATGTTGTAGGAAGAAAAAATGTATTGCCTCTAAGTAGTTTATTAGTTAATTGTGATCAATACCTGTATATAGTCTGCGGTTTTTGAAGGTAACCAGACTGTCTCGTTGAAAGCATTAACAGTGACAGCTTGGGGCTTGGAGAGGTCAAACCTAAAACTATCAGTTCAGATCTACTTTTATTCTGTTTAACCGCAAATAGTTATTGTTACTTTCAGCTAGCAGTTGATATTCAGTCATGTTTTAAATCGTAGCACTTCTAGGTTTTGTATGCTGTAAGAGTATGGTGAGGAGGGGCAAATAAACTGTGCTGTAATGATTCATGGTAGAAAACGTAATGGAATGTGCTAACATCCAAATACTTAAAAGTTTAAACGCAATTAAGATATAGTGATCACAAAAATCTAATTTCTAAAAAGTGGAGGGCTATTGTGTTGGAATTCTATCTTTAGTCAGTAAAGTTAATTATTTAATATTTAATGAAAGCTGTGTTATCGATTAAAAGCAACCAGTGCTCTCTTGCAGTTGATTTATTCTTAGTTTGTAATCAATATCAATACTGGATTTTTAATTCCATAAGGAATTAATTTACAAAGTAGAAGAATATTTTCTGCTTTATACAGTGACTTTTGTAATGATAAAGCATTTTAAGATCAGAAAACCAGTTACAACTTGTATTTTCTGCTGTATTTTCTGCTCGGAAGGAAATATGTGTTGTATTTTGCAGCGATGTAGTCTTCCAAGGGGGGAGAAATGTTGCTTGAAGAATAAAATGGGGAATTAACTTACACTGTTCCTTGAAAAATAGGACTGGAAAGATAACAAGAATGAAGAGCTTGATACTCAGTTCAAAGCGTTTGATGAAAACAAAGAGGACGACTTAATTGAGCTGTCACATCATCTCGGTGATATCAGAGCTGAAATGGAATATCCTTTATAGAAATGGTGTTCTAATGTTTTGATTAATAGCTTTGTTAAAACTAAGGTAACCCTCTCTACATGCGGCTGATTGTGACAATTGCATAATTAAGGATTTTCACCAGCAGATTTAATTGCACTTGTCTTTGTTAGAAAGTTAGTGTCTGTATTGATAGATTTCTCTTAAATGCCAGTCATTAGGAACTGAATTAATTTTTCAGAAATATCAATTATTAACCTAACTACTCTGGTTTATAATACATAAAGAGGTAAAATTAGGCTCAAATTTGAAGTCTGAAAGAAAGTGACAGGACTGCTACCTGAATCAGACCAAGTTTTTCAAGTAGGTTTTGAAATAGTTAAGATGTATGTCTTTAGTAAATGTACAAAAGCAGTAAATTTAAATTACACGAGCCCAGAACACTTACTTCACGTTGTCTTCATTGCAATAGTGCCAGCTAGTACTGAAGAAACAGGAATGTGGGAACTGATAAAGGGAATATAAAACCAGGAGCGTGCAATACTGTTCTTGCATTACAGGACTTTGGGGAATTGCCTTCTTTAAGAAATTAAAATGATTAACTAGTGTGCCTTTTGCCAGTAGACAGGCTTACTTCAAAATAAGAATGAAAACTGTGTGAAATATGCTTAGAGGATTTAATGATAATGAGTATACAGTGCCATGTTTCTCAGTAGTTATGAAACATTTTAATTGTTCAGTAAGGTAAAAAGTTCTGTGAGTACATGTAGTTGTACAAGGGTATTTACTAATAAAGGTTCAGAATGCTAAAGGATTTTGTATTAATCATATGAATGCTCCTGCAGGTAACCTTTCTACGTATTGTACAGTTCCTTGATGATATTTGCACTGATATTGATGAAGTACATCATCTGTTACATTAAATCTGTTGTATATAATGAAGTATATCATCGTGTCTTCTTCAGCATTTTCCTCTCAGCAGGAATGATTGTTACATGCAGCAGGAGTCGTCAGTCTCGGTTGATTTTTGGAGTGGCGAGGAGGAGGAAAAACAGCATCTTTAACATTAGCGTGAAAATACTGCATACCAAGTCTTGCTTTGAAAGAAGGTGCTTTGTTATAAAGAGGTGATAAAAGTAATTGATGTGTGAGATGAAGACAGTAAGAGTAAAATAAATCCTGAGAAATCTTCAGTGTTTTTGTAACAGACTTTTATAATGTGCAAGTCTCAGGACCACCAGGGGTTTCCATTCTGAGAACTTAATGCTATGTGAGATTGAGATCCCTTGTGTTGGTAAGACCTGGTAACTTAGAGCACAGATTTCTGTAGCTCTAGACATTCCTGATGTTGTAATATCAAGATGTATATCAAGCAATTAAATTAAGCTTTTGATTTATTAATTCGGTGAGTGATTGAATAAGAGAGTGGAATTCAGTGTTTTGAGAATCTGCTAAATAATTGCTGGAACATACATTGATGATATTTAATAAGCTCTCTGTTATATTGCTTATTGTCTGGCAAAGTATAAGCTAAAATTAAACCATATTTTGCAGAATTCTCATTTTTTTTCACATATCCCTTTGAGAAAGGACAATGATCTTTTATTAGCCAACCTACAAATAAGGCTTTTGATTGAAGCATTTGCTGGCAATTGTGTAATTCCTAGGTCAGGAATTACAGCTGGCCTTTTTTCTTCTCGTTTCATCCATTATTGTTCATGTTCTCATTATCCTGTAAAATGTCAGCCCTCAGTATTACCAATAATAGAAGAACATGTTTCACAGATCGCATTGCACTGCATCAGCCTGGACACAGATTTCAAATGGAGCGGAAGACTGGATATGGATCTTATTGGTTTGTATGTTACAATCATATTTAACTTTTTCTTTGCCAAATTTTGTTTTTCTTTATGCACTTCTGTACAGATTTATGTTGGCTGTGTGAATTTTCTGGAAAAGCAGAAGTTAGAAATATGTTACCAAATCAAGCTCTACAGCCTTTAAGAAAAGACATAGTTGAGGCTTACTCTTCCAGTGTATCTTGACTTCCATCTAAGTCTTACATCTTAATGAATTAATGAATTCTTCATATAGAAATTGTGATAAAATTCTATGAGTTTATGATCTTATAAATCTTTATGATCTTAAAAATTTTTATAAATGTTAAGATTTATATTACCATTATTTGTTAATAGATTTATAATTTCTGCCTGTCTAATTCTCTGAATATTCTGTATGAAATTTTTAAGGTTGCTTAGTAAGATAACATAATCAGCTGAAGCACTGGGGAATTGGATTTACATGTTTGTTTGTTTAGAAAGTACCTGTCTCCTTAAGACACCTTCTATTTCTGAATGCAAAGTGCTTCCTTAGGTTACTTGGGTAATATGAAGATTGCCCTTACTCCTGCTGCTGCTGCTCCACTTGGGGACTCTGCTTCCTTTGTCATCTAGACCCTGGTGGCTTCTGCTTGGTGTGTGATCAGAGGGACCTTAGCCCATGTCTGTGGACACTGGAGCAAATTTTCAGCCCCAGTTCTTGACTCTCTTGCCCTCCCATGATGGTGGCCGTCAGTAGTTAGGTGAGACAGAGGGTAGGGAGATGACGGCATGGGTAGCACAGAGCAAGAGTGGCAGTTTCTCACCCCATGGGTGGCTGCAGGTGCTCCTGAGACTATTCATAGCTGTCGCTGGCAGAGAGCTGTCAAGATGCTCTTCACTTGACTTGCCTTTTAATTAAGCCACAAACTTTTTGCTCAACTTGCTTTTAATTAAGCACAAACTTTTGAGACACTAATTCAGCCACCTCTCCAGCCAAGTCCACGCTAGGCAGACACAGGCAGCCTCAGCTCCTGTGTTCTTACAAGGTGGTGTCACCTTCATCTGAGCTCCTTGGGGTTTGGCTCCATGGGTCCCAGCCCCTGCAGAGACCCAGGGCCCTGGTGCCAGTTTTGCTTTTCCAGCCCCTATTCCTGTGTGTGCTGCAGGCTGCAGCTTTGGTGCTGAACCCTGTTCTATGTAGCAGGGAATAGTCACTGGCGTTTAGTGTATGTGACCTATGCACCATCTAGGTTGAAAGCTCTCTGGATTTGTTGATCCTTCTTCTAATAACTCCTTGCCAATAAGTTTGCTAGTGCTTGTAGCTGCAGGTACCTGAATCTAAAAGACCATGGTGTTCTGTGTGTTTGCATAAGGCTTCGCAGATGGGAAGGTCAGAGGAGAAAGCAGTAACCTTTGGAGTGTGCTGTGCTACTGCTGTAAAAATACATGCCAGCCATGCATTCACCCCTTTTGGGACTCTTGCCTGCCTATTGACAGCTAAACTTAAACATACACAGAAATACACATGCCATGATGCAGTGAAAATTCACAGGGAACTGATGGAATGAGGGTCTGGAGGTTTCCCATGGTACAGAGTCGCGAGGAGCGAGGATAAACCAGTATGGAGTCTTGCAGCCTTGTTACTCTCTCTTGTTATTCCCCGCTGTTCATCCTAGCCCACTCCAAACAGTCTTGAATGCCACATGAATCAATACTTTTAATTAGCTGCCATTCCCCGTTCCCGCTTTATTGGTTGGGTAAGCAAATTAAAAGTGAGTGTGTTGTGGAGAAATGGTTCTCTGGGCTGGCTGCAAACACATGTTGGCTCTTCCCCCAGGGCAGGACCAGCCTGTGGCTGCCTGATGCAGCGGATTAGCCCAGCAACAAGGACTGGGGCTAGGAGGAGGTGAGGGCTGCAGAGAAGCTGCAGAAGATCTTGGCTTGTCAGGGGGTGGGTGAGGCAGAGGTCACTTGGAGGCAGGGGAGCCAGGGCATCCCTGCAGCCCTGTTCTTGGCCGGGCAGCCAACTCCTCTAGATCTCCACTGACCTCATTTCCTGGTGGGGAAAGCCCTCAGAGTGGGACAGAGATGTGAGCAGAGGGTGCAGTGGGCACATGCAGAGAGGCCTTTTGCACAGAGTCACACTCCACTTGGGTGGGGTCACTGTTGAGGGTCTGCTTGCTGGTATAGCATGAGCTGCTCCATGATACCCTCTCCTGTCCCAGCAGCATCCTCCAGAGCCAGGCTGATAGCGGCTGCCCGTGGGCAGGAAGCCCCTGCAGAGGGAAGCCATGTCCTCTGTCTCGAGAGCAGATCCTGCCTGCAGGACCCCAAGAGCTCCCTGCCGGCACAGGGGCTCGGCGTGGTGTGATACCTGCTGGGGGTGATAGGATCCCACGAGGCTGCTGCCACCTGCATGGGCCGTGTGCGTTCCCACGTGAGCAGGCTTGTCTTTCACAGAAGTTCAAAGCCTCCTTTTGCTGCCTCCAATCTGGGCTGTCCTGTGGCTCAGCTGTGTGAGGCACAGATCTGGTTTCATCCAGTCATCGCTATCTTCTTAATCCGCCTCTGCCGCGCTATCAGTGACAGGCTGATTAAAGCAGCTTTGGCTTTGTGCTTTCCAGCTGTCCTGTCGTGTGCCAAAGCCTTCAGCGCGAGGCGCTGGCTGGTGGCAGAAGGACTTTCGGAAGTTGTGGCATCCCAGGGCTGGTGGGCTACTCTGTGCTCCAACCTGGAAACATCACCTTGAAAGGGGAAGAACTACCTGCTCTTACCTCTAGCTGAGGCCAGGGTGAATAAATTCATTGTTGCTTCTTGCAGGGGAGTTCTCTTATCTGCTTCAAGGGCTCCAGCTAAGTCTAATTAGTTAGCGAGTGAAAAGTCGTTTGTGATCATCACATGAAAAGGAAGTGTGAAGATGATGATAAAGGGACCGGAGCATCTATCTTACGATGGAAGACTAAGTGAGCTGGGCCTGGAAAAGATTGAGAAGGGATCTTACCAATATGTACGAATACCTTAGAGGAGAATGTAAAGAGGATGGGGCCCGGCTCTTCTTGGGGTGGCCAGTGGCAGGACAAGAGGTAAAGGATATAAATTGAAACCCAGGCAGTTCCATCTCTGTGTGAGGAAGAACTTTCTTCCTGTGAGGGTGCCAGAGCCCTGGCACAGGCTGCTGTGGAGTCTCCTTCTCTGGAGATCTCCCAAACCCACCTGGATGTGACCAGGTACCCTGTGATCTGGGTGTCCCTGGACTGGATGATCTCTAGAGGTCCCTTCTAACTTCAACCCTTTGGTGATTTCTCCCTACCTTCGTTCCTGGAACAAGTGAATCTTATCCCCCTACAACCCCATGTAATCCCTGTGAATCTCATCATGATCGGGACCAGTGTAAGCTTGGAACTGTTCTATCCTGGTAGCAGGAAAATGTCCAGCTTGTGATTTCCTGTCATGACCAGCAATGGTAGTATCTCCACGAGAATAAGTTTAATTATAAGTTTAATTATTTGCAATGTTTTGACTTCTGCCAGTGTTCTCTGGTTTCAAGCTGTGCAGTGGCCGTGAAGGGGAAACTCCATTAGGAAAATAAAAAACACTGAATGCAAAACTTTGAACGTAGCTGGGAGGCAAAATGTGGTCTGACAGTTCCTGTGGCTTGTCAGAGGCTCTGAGTGATGGATGGCAGTGGGCTGCTGTCTTTAAAAATGACCTTTAGAGAAAGACAAATTGAGGGAAAATGTCTCGTGAGGGAGCCCCCCCAAGCACTTTATGGAAATCTTTCCACTGCAAATCAATGGCAAAGGTTCCTTGTAAGTTGGCCTTAGCTTGATTGTTTTCTGTCAAACATGAGGAGTGTGGCTTTCTGTGAGAATTCAGACTTATGGGCTTGTTTGCACACAGTTGCCTCTCATTCCCTGTTCCTTCTTTTTTTTAAAAAAAAAAAAAAAAAGAAAAAAAAACCTTAGATGGCTCTGTTGCTACTAATTATGGAAAGTCCTATGTGGAAATGGTGAATTTGGTCATCCCAAATGGGTTTTAAACTTGAACTTTAGAACCCAGAGGTGAGCCTTTCCTAGGATTCCAGGTAGTGTTGCCAGGGAAAACCCTTTTCCAAATGGCTGTGGTGTCCCCATCCAGGTGTCCGTGTTCTGACCCACCCAGGAATAGAACAGGCTCCCTAAGTAAGAACTTTGATGTTTAAGGCACAGCATGGCCCACATTAACAATAATGAGTCAAGGAGTGTGGGCTTTGTTCTTGGCCTCTCTTTTTCCCCAGTTCACTTCTAAGGATGTGAAAAGCAGAAATAAAATAAAGCACCTCTGAGGGTGCATCTCAGTCTGCCCCTTTCTCTCAGACTTTCCTTTTTTCTTTCATCTGCCTTTCCCTAGTTGCTGATTGCCCTGCTAAGCCATGACGCAGCCAGCGCTGAGAGCTGCGAAGGAAGCCCTCCTCCCAAGGATAGGGCTTGTTCTGGATTCAAACACAGCATTAGGATCAAGGCTCTAACTAATCTCCTCTGGTAAGGTGAGCCACAGCAGGAGTCGCAGGACAGAGGGTCCAGCATTGCAGCTCGGGCAGGGACATCTGTGCTTTATATCTCTCCCCTTCCTAGGTACAGCCAAAGAGGAGATATTGGCAACCAAAGGAGTCCAGCCCTGGCGAGGGGATTTTCTGCTGGGCAGAGAGCAGCTTGGCTGCTCTGCTCCTGTCCCCTCTGCCAAGGAGCCATAGAGGCACTGCAGGCTATCAAATGGTTAAACTGCTTTGTGTCCTTCCTCGCTGAGGAAGAGGAAGAGCAAGGAAGGAGGCGGGCAAGGCTCCAGCTTGTGCAACAGGACAGGTGTGCTGCAGTGAATAGTGTCACAGGCAGAAATAAGCACAAAAGAATTAGATGGATAGATAGGAGTGAGGGATCAATAAGCTGAGACTAAAGATAGAAAGAGAGATGTATTGAGTGCTGTTGACAGTGAAATAGATGTTGCAGCAGAGAGCTCCCTGAATCAGAAGAATATCGAGTGAGAGATTCAAGGCTTAGCAAAGGGTCATTTTGAGTGCATTGCAATGCTAGGCTAGGATTATCCCACACAACACACCTGCTTCCTTGCTTTGTTGTTGTTGTTGTTGTTGTTGTTTGCTTTTTCTTCCTCTCCTGTGTTTAAGCCCCTTGAGTGGCAGGACTGGGGCAGCACCACTGGCACCATGATCACCTGCTGGATTCAGACCTCCATACTAGAGTCACCCAATGGCCTCTGTGAAAATGATCCTTTTCCGTGCACCATCTTAACGTGGCTTTACCCTATCCTGCCATCCCAAGCCAGGGATGATGGTTTGGTCCTAGGGGCAGAAGGAAAGCTGCTAGGAGCAACCTCACTGCACCAGGTAGGTGCTGCTCCGATGTTGCTGCTTGTGAAGGTTATACCTAGGTGCTGTCTTGCCTCTTGACCAGAACTATGTGCTGTACCACTAATTCTAGGTTTAAATCAAACTTCAGCCCTAACTGGAGGGCCTGAACCATGCACCCTGTCAGGTGTTCTCCGGCCTTAGTCAATGGCCATAGGTCGTGGCCATGTTTCTTCCTTGTCTGGCCAGCCCAGAAATGTTTTTGCTGATCCTTGAGCTTTGTGGAGTAATGACCTGGGCCATGCAATCTCCATATTTAATGCAATCAGCTCCACGTAGCTTCTGCTTTCTCCACAACTGTATCCCATTGTTAAATACTGCCCAGCCCTGCCTCCCAGGTTATCCCATTCACCTAGGCAGCCTTCCAGTTGCTCTGAGACCCTCTCTAGCCTAGCAAAGCCAAAAGAGTCCCTGGAAGGGGCTTCCCAGATACCTGCTTGAGCTCGCAGCCTGCCTCTCACTTGTGCTTGCCACTGCCAGCTGTAAAAGGGCCACTTTGGAAGAGCAGGGAGGCATAGCACAAGTGGCACTAGGGTGCTCAAGTGGAGTCTCCTTCTCTGGAGCTCTCCCAAACCCACCTGGATGCCACCCTGTGCCCCATGCTTTGAGTGTCCCTGCTGGAGCAGGAGGGGTTGGACTAGATATCTCTAGGGATCTCTTCCAACCTCAACCATTCTGTGATTCTGAGTAATGAGTGCCCTGTAGAACAGCATGATGGAAGTTGCTGATGGGAGGGGAGCTTAGGGAGGATTAAGGCTTCTGAGGTGTTGAACTTTGTTAGATGGATTTGTTGCACTAAGCTTGGATGTTGTTGGAGAGGAAGAAATTCTTAGAAAATCTTATTTTTCTTCTTTTCTTTTTTTCTTTTATTCCACCAACCTAATGACCAGTGAGCTTGTTAGGGAATCTCTGAGGCATCTGATAATACCCCAACCTCTGTGTCCTTACAACATTCTGCTTCCTAGGCGTGTCCAGCTCAGCTCTCTGCTAGCGCTGAGTTTTAGGAAGCCTCCTGCTCTGTAGGAGTTTGTTTTATCTGCCTTCCTAAGGGCTGGTTTGAGGAAAGGAGTGAAAGAGCTCAGCAGTTTTGGAGTAGTTATTAATTTCCCCTTGGTTTTAATAATTCTGAGAGCTACTCCCTATCTTCCTCTTTCTCTCTGGGCATTTGTTTAAACCCCATAAAGCCCACTGAAGGAAACCAGCTTCAGTTCCCTCCCTCCTCATCTGCATGAGCTTAGAGGCTCAGGCAGAGCAGGAACTTCCCTCCTTGGGCTGTAGCGGAGGCATCTTCTCTGCCTTTGCAGGCTCTTTTCTCATTTTTTTTCCACTGTAGAAGACCCAGCCCTCCAGCTCTGCTGTCCCAGGAAGTTTTCTTCCTGGGCTTTGCTTGGCTTTTGATCCACAAAGTTGCATGTATTGCAATTCGTGTTCTAGGTGAGAGATGGAAAGGTGGTTCCCAGATTCAGACTGGTGCGATGATACCACTAAGTGAGACCAGGATATCTCTGCTAGGAGCCAATTGCTTCTCAGACTCTTCTCTCTGCCAGTGTTACGGCCTGTGTTAGGTAGCTTCCACCACCCTACTTGTGGCAATGAGTGGATCAAAAGAAAAGCTCTGCTCCTGCTTTTGACTGCCTACTGCTTTTTTCCATCTTAGGGTTTTTGCCTGATTTTCCCCATTGCTTTGAAGGCAGGAGATAGTTGACAGTGCTGGGGCTGTGCGAGCCGGCAGCAGTGCTGCAAGGACAAGAGCTGCAATGAGACTGGAGGGTGCTTAGTAGCATCTGCCCTCCAAGAGGACAACAGCAAAGCCCACCATATTCCTTCCAGCAGTGCCATCATGGCCACATGCTTGAGGCAAGAGTAGCACCTTTTCCAACTTGTGCTTTTATGCTTTTTTTTTCTTTCTTTTTTTCTCGCTACCTGTCAATCTGCTGCGATTGTCCTGCTGGCCTCTGGGCCACGCGGCAAGTGCAGCTCTGCTTGTCGTAGCACATCGTGCAGGGCTTCGCACTTGTCTTGGGATGAGCTAGGACTGGTGGGGGAAGGCGAAGGGAGAAGAGGGAGCTGGGGAGAAGTGGGGCTGCTCTGGGGGTCTGATCCGGATCCTTGGCACCCTGGCACTTGGTAAGGACTGTGTGGATCCAGAGATGTCCCCCGGAGAGGTGACAAGGGTCTCAGAGAACTGTTCATCCCCCCGCAAGCTCTTTGAGCTCAGCCCTTCTGGCCTGTCAGATTTTCAACAGGAGATGAGTTATGGGTGGGGAGAAACGATAGCCAAGATGGGCCATTATTGACCTCTCTCTGAGCACATTAGGAGGGCAAAAGGTGGTAGAGAGGCAGCAGTGCTGCTCAGGAGCACCCATGTCCCTAAGGCTGGACCCAGGCAGTGGGAGCCTGAAACATTCACGCAGCAGGAGATGCCCGCGGAGGTGCTGGGTGAGCCGAGGCTGCGGCCCTGCCTGCCCAAATGAGGAAGCAAAGGGAATCCTCCGCCTCTCCAGGCCACCTGAGGCTTCAGCATCCTCCGGGACAACTCATTGCCTCTCGGTTGCTTTTTCTGGAGTGCTGCCGGCTCCTCAGCAAACCTCCCACAGCGAGCAGGAAGAAGCCCACGCAGCACCTCGTCTGCCACTGCTCTGAGGAGGCCTGCAGGGACGGAGCGAGTACCATGAAGCGAGCGCCTGTGGCGACCCCTTCAATTGCGTGCGGCCCAGCTGCCCTCCTCACTCGGCGGCAGGAGTTGACGGGCGGCCTCATCCCCACAGCACCGGGGGGCTGTCAGGAAGCGCGAGGCGGCCAGGCCCGCCAGGGAGCCGCTCCTTTCCTCCCTCCTTCCCTCTCTCCCTCGCCACCTGTCATGAAGCTCTCCTGGGGGAGGATCAGTGCTCTGAGTACCCTGTTCAACAGGCTGGCGGGGATGGGCGCAGGAGCCATTTGTCAGTCCCCATGCATGTTTAATACCCGAATGGGGAGCAGAAGCGGCGGGCGGGCGAGCCAGGGAACTTTGCCATGGCTGTTAACAGTGCTGCATTAATTATGACAGAATAAATAATTCAGAGGGCTAATAACAAAGGCTTGCTTTTAATGGCAATGACAAACCTGGCTTCCTCTGGGAAGGGAGGTGAAGGAGGCAGCCAAGCAGCAATGTCCAAAGCAAACAGAATCTGTGGGGCTGCTGGGCTGGATATAGGGACCTGGAGACCTTGCTGGCCCCTGCGCTCCCACAGGACAACATGGCTCTGCTCAACACCTCCCAGTGGTGGCAATGGCCCTGAGAGGACGACAGTGGTGGCATCAGCTTCTCCTCTGTGCTTATTTTTGCTTTAAAAGAAACTGCATTTACATGGGAAATATTTGCATGGCTAAATAGACATCTTGTTGTCTGTTTTAGACCCAAGCCCAGGACAGCCCAAGCCCAGGTGCTGTTAACCCATGGGAAGGAAGCAGCTGTTTCGCCCAAAAAGCAGATTGAATAGAGAAGTATAGCACAGCTCAGAAGCGCTTGTCCTGAGAGTGGATGTTTACACAGGGGAATATGGCATTTGCCCTGTTGTTAGAGCACAAAACAAACGTTTGCCCAGGTGACTGCAGCTGGGAAGCTGAAGTTTTGCCTTGGCCTCATGGCTTTTGAGGCTTTGCGCAGTGGGGCAGTGCCTTGGTGGCCACAACAGGCTGCTTATGCTGCTCTAGGCGTCTGGAGGAAAGCTCTGCCTGATGTTGTTCTGCTGCAGCAGACAGCGCTGGGCCTGCTCAGATGGGGAGGTGGAGACCAACCTTGTTTCTCAGCCTGCTCAAGAATTAAAAGCCATAAAGTATACCTTGTGAAAAACTGTTTTTGATATATTTTTTCATCAGCAAAAGTCTCTTCCCTCTTTTTTTCTCCTTCCAAGAAGAGTCAGTGAAGAACATCGCTGATGGATGTCCTCTCCTCTCTTCTCTTCTCCATTTTAATCAAATGAATACATTTTCAAACTACCACATTCCTCTCGCGCTTGGCAGCATCTTTTGAGAAACTTTCGGGGCTGGCGTGTTGGATTAATCGCCGTGCTCCTCACCCGCTCGTGGGAGGTGGGAACTCATGCCTCTCTGCACTTGGTGGTGGTAAAACACTGCCACAGATGCTCTGAGAGTTGAAGACGCATCCCCCTCCTCCCTGCAGCTCTCACTTGGAGACGCAAATAGAGTGCGTGCCTTGAGTGCTCCTCCCGCAGCTCAGGCGAGAGAAGGGGAAAGGGGAGGGCTGGCAGGACTTTGGATGGGCTCATGGTTTGGGATGGGCTTGCAGGTTAAGTGCATGGGGTAAGGGTATCACTAAACCAGCCGACGTGATGCGTGGACATGCGCATCACATAGGTGGTGGGAGGAAAGCCCCTGGTTGCTGGGTGCTGTCTCTGCCTTCATCATGCTCCCCAGTGCTGTGCGGCCCAGTTTGGAGTCCGTGGGGGAAGCCAGCCACCCCCGCTGATGGTGATGCCCCCCTTGGCCCTGCTCGAGCCAAGGGGATGCATACAGGGAGCCAGGGCAGGTGGCACGGCTAAGCCAGCTCAGGGAGGGCAAGTCCAGTGCCACACTGTAGCTGCTGTTAACCTTTTGGAGCACATGTTAATTTTTAGGCTCTCAGCAGATAAGGGAAATGGACCCATCTGCTTCCTGTTGTGTGGGATAATGGGGAGGAGAAGAGCTCCATGAGAGCAAGGCATTGCTGTGAGGTGACCTGCATGCGCTGCAGTCCCCTTGGCCCTATGTTGCTGTGGTCCTTGGGACAAGCAGAGTTCTCAGGAACTCACTATTGCTTTGCTTTGTGATGGAGACCGAGGAGAAGAGCCTTCTTCCCTCAACAGCCCAAGACTCCCCTCTGTGCTGCAAGAAGCTGCTCTCCAACCAGAATATCTGTGGCCCTTTGCAGGCAGCAGGGTCAGCTATGGACATTGCAGGCTGAGGGTGCTGCTCCCAACAGCCTAGTGGGTTTGCACGCGTTGGTGCTGGTTCTGCAGGGCTCGCAGGGAAGGGGCTGCCGCAGCGTCTGCGGCGCGGGCTGCTGTTGTGGTTTCAGTGCTGGCGCTGGTGGGCTGGTGAGAAGGAGGCAAACCAAAATATTTATACTAGAAGATGTGCACTTTTCCAAGCTGAAGCTTGGGCAGCGTCCCAGCCCCTCCATATGGGCTTGTAGGCATCGCTTACCTGATTTCTTTCTCTCAAGGAGAGAGTGACTGAGTTATTTGATTGCAGGGAGGAGGCCAGCCCAGGTGTGAGCAGGGCTCCTGATTAGGACAGTGCTGTAGATGGATTCGTGCCCAGCCTGTGGTGCCTGCAGGTACCCAGCTGCTGCGGGGGATGCCATCCCTCAGGTGACACCCTGAGGAGGACGCAAACTTGCTTCAATTTCCATCTGCTTATCCACTAGCATTCCCATCCTTGCTAGGTTGTGCTGAAGACCCAGTTTTCTCCCTCACCACGTGCTAAACATGCCTCTTGACCACTGTATTTGGGCTGCAGTGACCTGGCAGCATCCTGCACCTCCTTGCCCTCCGAGGGAGATGCTCTGCAGCAATTCCAGGCTCTTTCCCATTCCTGGGAGCTGCTCCTCCCTGGCAGCTGGGGCTCAGTCCTGACACAATCTGAACATGCAGGTGGGAGCACAAGCACCTTCCTGCAGAGAAGCAACCCGGGTGGGGGACTCATTTTGGGATCATGCTCTGGAACAGCGGCGTTAAATCTACCAATCTGTAAATCGGAGACAGCCCTTCTCATCCTCCCTCTGACAAGACTTAAGATGGTCACAGATAACTGGCTTTCATTACAGCAGCACTCATAAATCCTCCCTTTATCCTCTTCCAGGCGAACTCCTGCTGTCACCCACACGTTCTTCCCTCCCATTCTTCCCACCATCCCTGCCTTCCTCTCCAGCTCCCATCTCTCACGTGTACATTGCTAATCTCTTTCCAGGTCGTTTTGCGTCTTCGACCTCCCTCTTCTCTCTTCTGTGACAAGGCCAAACCCTCTGCAGGGACAAACCAGCAAGATGCCCAATGACGTGGCCAGGAGCTCTTCATTTTTGGTAGTGCCTGGGATGCCTGAGGCAGGCAGGTGCATTGGTCTCTCTGCTGCTCCAGGACTGTCTCCTGACTTCCATCCCACTGGGACTGCTGAGCCAGGCAGGAAGCAGTGTGGCCCTTTGTCCTGTCTCCAAGTTTTAAATGGTATCAGTGACTTCCAATTCCCAACTCTTTTTTTTTAATGTGATTTTTGGCTCTGGCTGGCCAGTGCTGGTATTGATTTATCTTTTTATGTTATGAATGCTGTTCCTGTGTTTAGTTATCATGCAAGCTGCGTTTCTGTGGCATAAGCGCTAAATGATTAAAAGAATCTGAAGAGGAAGAAAAAAAAAGAAGAAAAAATCCTCCAAATAAAACCAGACATTATGTCCTACTGCTCTAATTGCCTGTGAGTAGAGACAACAAATAAAAATCTGTCAAGGCATCTTATTTCATTTTAAGAGCATTGCTTTGTG
>JAUBOD010000117.1:992574-1003742 GCA_032353885.1 Nothura maculosa
ATGCCCCTGCCTTGCTGGGAACCCAGAGTCTCATCTGCTCAGCTCATGGCTTTGCTCTGTCTCCAGGTCTTGCCAAAGAATCTGTATACGGGTCCCTCCCTGCTAAGTGTGGACTGGGTTGAAGAACGCTCTTTAGTGGCCAGGCTACTGCAGGAGATGGGGCAGGGCTTGCTCACCAGCTTCCCAGGCTGGTGGCAGAGCTTCGACGCCAGGGCCCGATGGATGCCTCGAGCCATGGTGGTCGCCGCTGCAGCAGGGGCAGCCCCGGGTGCAGACATGGTGCCCCGTGGGGGAACCGTGGCCGTGTGGCAGAGCGGCTGCTTGGTGCTGCTGCACCCCGAGGCCGTGCTGGGACACCAGGGTGGAAGTGGAGACGAGCTCTGCCTGCAGTGGGTGCTGGGCTGTAAGGAAAGGGGAGGTCTTGGGCCGCTTTTCCAGTCCATTTGGCCCCTCTGTGGCTTGATGGGGTTGTGAAATTGCAGGCACTGTTTGCCAACCTGGGGGGCATGTCCCTGTGTGGAGGAGCTGATGCAGAGCAATTCTTGGGCAAGGACACAGCAACAATCGTTAGCAGAACTCATAGAAGAGATGGAGAGGAGTCTACCTACAGGGAGAAGTAGAACCAATGATGTTGAACACAGGAGCTCACACCAATCCCCTCACGCTTGGCTTGGGCCATCTGGGCTCGAGGTGCATTTGTGGACTGCAGAGACAGAGGAAGAAATGTTTGTGCCAATGGAAGCTGCTGAACTCCAGGTGGGTTGTTGTCATGAGCTGCACACCCCAGAAACATGGGTAAATATCCCAGGGGCTGCACATCTCTGGATGTGCCTCTCACCCACCCCAGGCGCTCTCTGCTTCCCACAGATGTGCTTTGTTTCCCCTCTACTTGTCTGCTCATTCACTAGATTTCCAAATAAGATCAGCGCACGTCTTAAGCAATGTTTCCTAAATTAATCCCCTGCACATAATCATCAAAGTCTTGTTATTGCAAGGCTGCGCCTTACACTTGTTCGGAGGTTAGCAGCAGCAGCTGTTACTGAATAATCGTTCTCATTAACTCGCCTTTGTACCTTTCTTTTTGCCTGATGAAACCCTCTCTCCAAAACATAGCCCTGAGCGCTGCTCTGAAACAAAGCAAACAAGCAAAGCAAACAAAGAGAGAAGGGACCAGGGAGGTTAGACTCTCTTCCATCTCCCCCTCTAGGGCTTGGGAACCCAACTTGCACTGATTCCTCCTGCAGTCTAATGAGACCTGTGCTCTACAGTTGCTTAGGATTTTGGAAATCTTGGCAAATGAGCAAGCAGAAGGGAATCACCGAGTTAAGGGTTTGGGGCTCAGCTCTCACAGGTAGCTCCTGAATCCACACCTTAGTCTGCTCAGGGTGGCACTTGAAGCTGCAGGTGCCTGGAGCTCTCAGACTTGTTGCCTCAGTGTCCCCATTTCCTAACAGCCTTTCCTTTCCTTTGTGGGAAGGAGGATGGGGCTCAACCAGGAGCCCCATGATATGGGGAAAACACAGGAGAAAAGAGTGCAACTGGCTGACTGCCTAGTTCAGCTTGTGTGGGCAATGTGCTCCTTAATTTTTCCATTCTTTCCCATTCCTGGGTTCTGCTGGTTGTTTCAATAGGATATTCATGAATAGACAGATCATTTGCCACCCTCACCACAGCCCAAACCATGGATTTCAGGTGGCTGAAGAGTATTGTGATCTGGCTTTTTGCTCTTGCTGGGGAGGAAGGTGTCTGAGAAGTTGTTTGAATCCTCCAGGATGAGAGGACAGTCTTCTGGCACTGATAAGGGATGCTATAGCTTCTTTGAAGCTGTGTAAGAGAATATCTGTGGAAGGCGCTGGGGCTGTAAGCAGAGAAGGAAGCCATGACTGGAGATCAGTTCAGAATGAGTGAGCATGGCACACACTATTTCTGGCCATGTCGTAGACTTTCAGTTTGGAGGAGATGGGGACATGTACATAATGGAGAGAGCAAAGAGGGAGGAAAGGGCTTTGGGTGCAGGAGGGATGCCTGTGAGATTTGCAGGAATGGAGCTGTGACAGAAGTTGTGAGACCTGGGGGCTGTTTGTGGTGAAGCTGGAAGGAGCCTCTTTTGCCCTCACATTGCAGATTTTTCCTGGGCATTTGTACAGTCTCTGGGGACCTTCCCCCTTCTGCCAGTATCTCGGTATTTTAAAGAAGCAGGATCCCTGGGGAGCACGCCACAAGCTGAACAGGTACTTGCCACCTTCTGCTCCCACAAGCTGAACAGGTACTTGCCACCTTCTGCTCTTCTTGCTCCATCTCTCCAGGACACTCAGCGATTCTGACTTTTCTCTGACCAAAAGTCTCATGCTGACAAAGAGCATACGGCCAGGGAAGATGCAGAGCGAGAAGCCATAGATTATCCTTAATTGACTAGAACAGAGCTGACCTTCAGCGAGCAAAGTGATGAATCTTCCGACAACAGAGGGTGGTTTTACCGCTGTCTGGTCTTAAAGGCCTGACTTCCACCACTGCTGTCCTGCTTCTGTAGGAAGATCTGCTGGGGAAAGCCTGATTTACAAGTGCTTCTCAACCACCAGTCATTAGCACATGTCAGCTTTCATGCATCTTTCCTGCCAGCTCAGGGCTGCTTGTCCATAGCTAATGGCCAAGATGGAGAGCAGGCAGTCCTGGAAATGGCACAGCCCTGGATAGAGGGATACAGTCTTCACCAAAGTGCTCTTTAGCTTCTCTAGAGAAAGGAAATCTTCTCTCTAGGACCAGGAGCTTCATTAAAGAGCTCATGAAGTATCTGTTGTTTTTTGGTTGGTGATTGTGCCTTGGTAGTTCAGCTTGGAGATGGCACTAGACCTTCCTGAAAGGAGTGAGAAGCTGAACTCAGTAAAGTTAGGACAGAATTCATCTTGAGTTGGCAAGGGGGAAATTACCTTACAAACCTTGTGGTGTTTCATTGCTGAAGTAGCAGGGAGTCCACCATTTCCTCTACTTGATCAAACCTTGTTCTAGAGGTACCTGGGAGAGATGGTCAAATCTTCCTGTTGTTGGTGCTTCAGGGCTCAAGCTGCTAGCGAGGGGAGAAAAAGGGATCAAATGTGATGCTGGAGTCCTTCTGAGGGCTTTCTACTCCTGCAGTGCCAGCAATCACCAAGATCTAGTTGGTGATGCGGGAGGATTTGTACCAGATGCACATTCTCTCTGTCCAAAGCTGTCTTGATTTTTGCCAGTTGTAACATGGCCCCTCCTGCAGACTCTTGGTTGTGTTCATTCAGTATTGGTTAAAAATAAAGGGAAGACAAAGACACAAGAGGGAAGCGGGGAGAAAAATGGTATTGTTTCCTAAGAGCAGTTCTGTGAAACTGGACAGTTTCTCATGAGCCAAGCCAGAGGCGTGCTGGGGCTTGCTTGATTAACTCAGCTTTTCATCTGAAATGGCTAGGCGATGACCAGTGTGTCTGTATCTCACAGAGCCAGGGAATGGCATGCAAGCACCACTTAGGGTCTGCCTGGGGCAGGAAAGGAAGTGGCATGAGAGGATGCTGTGTTGGGAAGGGAGAAGGCAGACTCTTTGCTGCAGTCTGAACATGATAGTGTCTCTGGGAGCTGTGTGTGCGCGCGTGATAGCTTCCTTGTTAGAGAATTGTTGTGTCTTGGCATTCATCTCTCTCCTCCTGCTTGGGGCAAGAATAGATCCCATCTAATAAGGGAGAAAAACTATTGCCACACCGCTTGGAGTCAGTGTGCTGACAAAACGCATCTCCTCCAGGAAGAAAGCATGGTTTTCAGGGGCCAGCATTGCTGGCTTTGCTAGTAGTCAAGACAAGCTTCTGCCTGGCAGCCACATGGCTTGCCGTCTTCAGTGCTTAAGGATGGAGAGGAGATGGGGAGTGACAGGCTGACCCTCTGGGTGGTAAGTATCTCTCACAGAGAAGGCACTGGAGGCGAATGGAGAGAGCTGAGGAAGCCTTGGGCTGATCTGCCACACAGGAGGCTCTTCCTAAGGCAAGTGCTCCTCTCCCAGTCCTCTCCTGCTCTGGGATGCCTCAAGACATGTTTGGAAGTGTTTTGGGGTTATTTTAATTGTTACTGATGTTGTGTTTCAGCTGATATGCCCATATATCTTCTAGGGCCCTGCACTTCTCGAAAGACTGTGTCACCTGCAGCTCAAAGATACCTGAAGCAGATACCAGAACCTGCAAATCATCACTTGCAGTCTGCAGTGGTCACTTTCTCATCATCTTTGTGCCTTGTTGTTGAGGTGCTCTCATGCCGTTCCTGAGCAGATCATCCTCCCTCCCATGGGGTCTATTAGGGTCTTGTCTTTCTTCTTCTGAGCCATGATGCTGATACCGTCTCTTGCCCTGGGTCCGTGATCTAATCTCAGCCCCTCTGTGGGGAGAACAGCTCTTCCCACACATTTGCAGAGCTCAGAGCCCAGCAGGCACAGAGGTGGTGGGAAGAGGAGATGAGAGGCTATAAAAGAAAGAGATGAGAAAGAAAGCAAGAAGAAGAGGAAACCTGATCCTGAACATGTGCTCTAGAGGAACTGGATGCAGGATTCTGCCTTTGGCTGTCAACACACAGGCCTGCTCTGTGCTCAGAGTCTGAGAGCAGCACCTTTTCCTCACAAAGCAGAGCGGATCATTTGAATGACGCTCTCTGAAGCATTTGATCGTGCGAATGCAGGGATGCCTCTAAGTGTCAGCTTCCTCTCTGGGGCAAGATGGGCTTTGATCATAACTAATTTGGCTATGCTATCATAGTGCTTGTGTACAGGCTCTGCTTGTGCATCAAAGCGACTAATTAGAAGCCAGCGCCTTTGATGCGGGGGTGTCCTGCTAGCTGAATGTTGTGGGTTGGAGCACTACAGGCACCAGGGAATTGATGTGCCCAGAAGATGTTCTCCATGCAAAGCTGTCTGTGCTCACTTTAGGGATGCTTAGGAGAAGGAGCACTGGCAAGTGCTCGGTCAGGAGAAGCAAAATAGTGCAAAGTCCCTATGGTGGCCTAGAACTCGTGCCCTTGCCGAGGTGATGGGGCTTGAAGGTGCTTCTGAGTGCCATCATGATGATTCTGTTTTGCTGCATAGAGCTGCAGCTTCTTGTGGATATCAGCACTGGAGCTGCTGGCTGTGCAGATCTTTCTCACACTTTTGTGATCTTTGTACTCTGATCTGCAACATGTTGTGCCTCAAAGGGCTGCTGTCCCCAGGTGGGCAGAGCTGCAGTGAAGTCAGCAGGGTGCTACATGGGCTTCTGGACACAGGATGGTTCAGTCTTGGACACTAACTGGCTTTTTCCTCCTGTTGTCACTTCTCTTGGGTCCTTCTTTTTTACTGCCAGGCACATTCTACCTTTGCAAATGGTGATTTAAGGCTGCAGCTCCTGGGGGAATTATGAATCATGGCCCTGGAGAGAAGCACTTCGGTAAATCATCTTGGTGCTGCCAGGAGTGAGCAGTTCTGGAGACTGCAGCAGGGGTGGGCTCAGACCCGGAGCTCTGCAGCAGATGGGTAGTCAGTAGCTCTGTGGTGTTTGCTCTTTATGCATGTCTTGGGAATGAGATGTAGCCACCTCTACCTGCTAAACTACAGTCAGCAAATGGATTGACAAAGGTCGGTCCTCTTCTGGATGGAAGCATCCCTTGGATGGTTGGGGCATCACTAAGAAAGCTGAGAGCATCGTTATGATAGCCAAAAGCATTGCCAGGATAGCTGGGATGGTTGTGGGCTGGCACAGTAGCTGTGAGGAAGAAGGATGGGGAATAGGTGCTGAGAAATCTCCCAGGGGTTGAGTGACAGAATCCATTTAAGAAGCTGGGATGCTGCAGTTTTACTTTGGTTTTCTTTTGCCTTACTTAAGAACTTGCTGTTCCTCAGGCTCCAGGTTGCACCTTCCCTTGGCAGCTTGCTTTTAAGATTCAGCTCTGTGCCAATGGGACCCCTTTCCAGCCATCTCCACCTACTGCACGAAGAGTGAGCACAAGAGAAAGTCTTGTTTTGAGAGGAGTGTCATCTTCAAAGGGGGTGCCCAAAAGAAGATCCTTGGATTCTTCCACAAAACACTCCTCTTCAGTCATTTGATTGCAACTTAGGTATTTTTTTCAGGCTTTTTGTAGGTTTATACAAATTTCAGGCTATGAATTTGCATTAAATTGGGGGCTTCTGGGTTAAATTCTCCAAGTGGTTGTTATTTTCCCTCTGCCACTTAAGATCTTTGAAGAATGCAGTCCCTAGCATAAGTTTAAATTACATGAAAATATGGGAAACGTTAAAACCTTTTCTGCCTCTGTTTCTTTAATGACTTTGCTTTCTGAAGGACTGACAGCCACTTAATAGAGCAGATTTCCACAGTGCAAGGTACAGTTGTCATCCCCATCAGGAAGTCTCACCAGAATTCACAGACTATCTACTTCTACTTTTCATATTCTATTTCTCTTTTCTATCATTATTATTACTGAGCCTTTCAGGCTTTCACTCATTTCTTGAATTTTCAATCCATGCTTTCTTTTGAGACGAATTCCAGAGAAGCCCTCTCCCACTGCCTTTGTGATTGCCCCATCAGACCCCAGAGCCCATGCACCAGCTCCTGAAGAATCCCTCTGCTTTTATGCTCTGTGATTTCTTTTGCCTAGTGAGTTGGTTAGCATATTTCCCCCTTATCTGTAGTCTTTTCTTCCGACAGCCTCTGCACAGCCCTGTGAGACTTATCACGCTGCAGGTTTACCCTCATTATTACTGCTATTATTTTTATAGTTATATTTGTTCATATAACAATAGTTGGTGTCTTTTTTTTTCTTCTCCCAGATCTTACTGTACGAAGGGGTATTACCTCACATTAGTTCAACCATCATGTAAGTAAGTGTGGTATAGCTGATCTCACTGCCATTATGCTTTCTGCATTGGTGCTGTACAAACTTGTGGGAGTCTCTAAAGAGCTTCCCTATGAAGGAGCATGAGGGAAGGAGGATGCAGCATGTCTTGGTGAGGGTTTTGTATCTGTGAGGAGATGGAGTTTTTCATAAAGATGATGAACAATTAGGAGTAATGCTGCATTTTAAATTATCTGCCATCTCTCAAAACACACATATAAAATAATAAACTCACGGCAGTCTTGACTGAAATGCTTGCTCTTAGAGGCACTCATTAACTCTTAAGTGGTTGTGCCATGTAATAAGCCTCATGACTGCTTGAATCATTCCATGCAGATGAGTAGGTAGTGAGACAGCGGGAAAGGCATGTCCCACAAGAGCAGATACTGGGATCTGCCAAGACCAGCTGAGTCTGGGAGCAAACTAGCAAACTTCATAGCAGAGAGGGGGAAAAAAACCCAGGGAAACACTGATCACTAGAGGCTGAAGCCTGGTCACTTGAGGCTCCTCAGCCTTGAGGAGTCTCCAAGACCTGCAGATGAGGTTAAATTCAAGCTCAGAGATTGTTCTGGATGGGGAAAGCACAAAGTGGAGTCTCTCCTCCTTTCCTGTCATGTTCATTGTTCATGTGGAAACTGATGTCCTCCAGACTTCCCTCTCCAGCCAAATTTGACCAGTTTGGTCTATGAGTTTAGAATTTGTGACATCAAAGAAACATCAAAGGTATCTGAGCATGAGTACCTTAGAAAGCCAAGAGCTTTCTGACCAAGAATCTCCTCTTAAAGATTCTGTAGCTGAAATGGGTGACAGACAGGGACTCCAGCTGGGGAAAGGAGCTAGCATTAATGGGCTAACCCTCACTAGGTATGAACCTGCCTAGCTCTGTTTCCTAGACAGTACCATGCTGTTTGTGCACATCCCCTGTTCATCTCATAGCTTCCTCTTCCTTGTTTGTCCCCTTCCTTACTCCAAGGAGAGAGGCAAAAGGATTCAGATAGAAGATGGTAAATTAAACAGCATTAGAGTTCATGTATAGTCCTGGATACTTGGCCAAGGAATTTAAATCCTGCTGACTCACTTGTCTGAAGCACCTCGTCTGGGATGAATGTCCAGGTGGGTTGAGCAGGTCAGAGAACCTCCAGGATCCCAGGCTTCAAGCCTATATCTGCACTCCCCCTTCCTGGACGCATTTGAACCGCCACAAACTGCTTGACCATCAGCTTTTCCTCTGCCAGGCTTGAAGGTGGCTTGCAGAAATGATGGAGGAGCACACAAGTGGGCAGTAGCAGGGACAGGGTACTCACAGAAAGCTTTCATTTGTGGCATTCACAGAAACAAAGCAAAACTGCCAAGAGGAATTGTCTGATATTTGTACAGACATTTCCCAAAACACAGAAGAAGATAGAGGAGCTGAGAAAGGTAAGACGAAGGGAGTTGGAGAAAAGTTAAAGTTTCAGTTAAGTTAAAACTGAAAGACTGAAATCCCCTATTGGGAAACCCCTTGGAGGATATCAGAAAACAAAAACTGAGTAGAGTTTTTCTGGATGCTGTGGAATTTAGCAGATTTGTCATCTAGCTGTCAAACCTACTGGAAATGTTTCACTCTCTATTAATACTTTCATAGATCGAAGAGATTTTCCAGCTCAAAGGACCACTCTGCTCATCTCCTCTGTCTTCTCTTGAGAAGTGGGCTATTCTGTATCAAATCCATCAATCCTGGCTGAACGCAAGCGTATCTTGTATCCGCATCTCCACTGAGACTTAAACACTCGGAGGCACAGAGGATCCGCCACGTACTGGGTGAATTCTTGCAGGGGCCGGTTGCTCTCACAATTAATCCTGTCTCTCTGAGCAGAGTAAAGCCTTCCAGCTGCAGCCTCTGCTCCTGTACGCAGGGACTCTGAGAGGTTAAAGAGCTCTTAATCATGAGGAATTGGTTTCCCATCCAGACACTTGATCAATTCAGTGGCATTTAGTCTGTGATCTACTGACCGGCGGGGCTTTTCTGGGTCTCCACTAGCTGCCTGGGAAAAGCTGTCTTGTCAGGGAGCTTTGATTCATTGTGCAGGGGTCATCACTAGAAAAATACTATAGGCCTGCTAAAAGGGGAGAGCCAAACGTGACTCCTTCTCTGGAGAACCAGAAATAGCTCAGTCCTTGGGGTGGCTGCAGCCCTGTGCAGCCAGGAGGTGGAGGAGTGAGCTGGGTTTCTGCAAGGAAGGCAGAGCAGAGCAGGGGGGCTGCGTGGTGGGCAAGGTCCTGTCCTGCCCTTTGGGGGCACCTTGTGTCCCTGTCCCCGTGTGAAATGTGTATGCTTGTGTGCGCAGAGCCTGCTCCCCTGCCTCACCCAGGGAACGGTCCAGAGGCTGCATGATGACCTTATCCACCTGCCAACACGCCTGTGGTGATGGAGGGCCTTGCCTGCCTATCTCTTGGGCAGTGAGGGTGCAGGAGGAGGCCACGGAGCTGGAGCGCTGTGCCTAGCTCTTCCACGGAGCTGCCTGCAGGGAGCTGTGCCAAACCTCACAGGGAAAAGCCAGTAAAACCTTCATCCTGCTGCTGCAGCTCCTCCATGCAGCTTGTTACTGCTGTGTCCCGAAGGGCTGATTTAGCAGCGTTGTTGGGGCTGGGAGTTTTTTTATGAGGCACTGCTTTCGCGCCCTGCTGCTTGGAAAGCCCAGGCTGCCTCCATCAGGGTGCAGGGGGACGCAGGGCCAATGGGCTGGGGATGCTGCTGGTAGCTCTGTGCAGGGCTCTGCAGGACATGGTGTCCATGGAAGCACCTTTGGGTGGGGGCAGCAGCTCCCAAGTGCACCAGGTTGCTGGCAGCCCTTCTCCTGGCTCCCTTCCCACTCCGTCTGCTCTTGAGGGCCCTGGAATGCCTCGTTCCAGCCCGAATGGCCCAAGCGCAGATCCTGGGGCTCACCTGACCTTTGGGTACATCTGTGCTTGTGACCTGGCCCCTAAACCTGCCGCATGTCTTTACCCCAAGAGCCCATGGTCTGAGGAGAGGGCTGCAAGAGGTAGAAGGACCTATTTGCAGGGCAGGGTTATTTTTCTTAACTTGTCTCCTCAAACCACCTGGGCTCCTTGGAGCGTTGCGCTAGTTCCGCCTGGGCATAATCCATCATGAGACAAGTGTGTGAGTCTCTTTTTCCACTGGGCTGTATTTTAAAGTGATTGTCCTTGGAGCCAGAGTCGTTTGGATGTATGACTCCAGCACGAGTGAGACCCTACAGTAAATGAATGCAGCTCTGGGCTGCAGCGGAGCTCCTCAGCCTCTTGCTTTCATCCAGCAGCTACCTATATTTCCTCCAAATTAAAACATATTCCAGTATCTGCCATACCTCTCTCACTCTCTTCTGACAGCTGAATCCTCTGATACATAGAAATCTGCACACGGCCTGTGCTTAGTAAATAGTAACAAAATCATGTATTAATTTAGTTCAATTCCTTGTGACAAGCAGCCAAGATAGACATGTTCCATTTTTGAAAAGAGCAGCAAATTTAATCCGTCCTTTCTGATGGAGAACTTCATGAATTGCACAATCTCCCAATGCTCCTTAATCACTAAACCTAATTACTGACATTGGTTACATACAGATTTACATTTACAACTGGGAGAACAAGAAATGGAGTATTTTAAATAAGCATGTAGATCTGTCAGACAACTTCATTAACTCTTCTTTTCCCAGCAGAGAGCTGTGTGATCTGACAGGAGGAAAGTCCAAGGGGCCCCGAACGTGTGATGTACTCTGGTTTCTAATTGCCGATCAGGTACAAGCTGCGAAGCTTCATTGCAATAATGAAGTAACTTCTTTTGGTTTATTCAGAGCAGGTCAGAAGGTGATGTGATAATAGCCTGGAAGTCCCTACATGCAGGGAGAAGCTTCTGGGAGGCTCTTTAATCTCTCAGACAAGAGCTTGATGAGACTGGGGAGTTATCCAGAAAAAAAGGTTAAAGGTAGGGCATGTAATGTGAGGTTAATTAGCCAAAGGAACAGCTCCCGAGGGGATGTCTGCTGCTGTCCACCAGGCTGATTTTGGAGAAGTGACGCAGCTCCCATCCACGCAGAGCTGCTGGAGCCACTGGCTGGGCCCCGCCGGGAGCCGCTGTCCGTTCCTGCCTCTATCCTGGAGGAGCGAGCGCGTTTGTCCGGGAGCTAATCCCCATCCGGGGCTTCCAGGTGGGCCTGGCGCAGCCTGTGCTCATCCCAGGCCTTTGAGCAGGGCTCTTTCTTTGGCTTACAGGCTGATGCTCAGCTCAGGACAGTGCCTGGGACTTAACGACAGCCTGGGAG
>JAUBOD010000117.1:1016678-1039226 GCA_032353885.1 Nothura maculosa
CAGCATCTCACATTTCCTTGTCCTATCCCTTTGCTCTTTCTTCCCTGCTGCTTGTTCATTTCTTTTTCTGTGATGCCTAGTTGTGTTTCCTAGTGGAAGACATCCAGGCAGCTGGAATTGCTGCTGCCTCTGGTCTTTTCTGATGACTCATGGTTTTGAGTATCAAAAATTGAAAAAATCCAAATAAGACATAGACTATTTTTCTTTCTACTTGTCTCCATCTCCCTCTTTCGTATGTACCACCCGGTCAGCTCATTTACTGAAGGTAGTTTTAAAGGCCCTATGAGGCTGCAGTAACAGGCACCAGCTAAGTCTTGCAGGGCAAGAGACTAGAACCTGTATGTCTGCTGGGGACAATATTCAGATGGTGCTGGAGGCACTGCTGGTTAGTGGGGTGTCTTGCATCCTCTGCCTGCCTGTGATGCACCAGTCTGGTGCAGCTAATGGCAAGTTATGTAGTCCCTCTGTGCCTCTTTAGAGCCAAGATAGTAGTACCTTGTGGTGGTCAGTAGATGCTCACTGGTTACCTTGCTTGGCTGTCAATGCCCTGGGCAGAGCCATGAATAAGTGAGGGGCTGCAATGCAGCAAACATCAGAGCAAGACCTGCCTCTGACCATTTTTTGGTGGCTTCAAAGACTAGGATCTCCCTTTCCTTTGCTTTTGTTTCATTAAATTTGCAAGGACCCCCCTCCACAAGTGGGGCAGGGGAGGGTAGATTCTTGTGAATCTAGGAAGGGCAGTTGCCTGCTTTTATTTTTCTTTCTTCTTCAGTTTGTTGGGTGGATTTTTCTGATATCTGTCATTGCTGGACAAAAAAAGGAGTCTAAAAGAAATTTTTTAGGTTGGGCTTGTGGAGATGTATCCAAGTATCTGGATCTATTTAGAAGGTAGCAGCACTTTTACATCTGCAAAGTCAGCAATGGGTCTAATAATGAGATGAGGGACCTGAGCAAAAAGCACAACTGTGTACACTTGCAGGCTCTGAGCAGCAAAAAGGCAACTTTATTTTGGTTCAGGTTACCCAGGTCAGCCTTGCTCATCTGATTCACACCGTGCTTTGGGATGTTATTCCCTGTCATGGTCTTGTAAGACTGCATTGGCCCTGCTTCTGCTGAGATGTACTAAAGTAAAGATTGTTTTCTGTGTTCTCCTTGGAAAAAAAAAGAGTTTCTGGTTAACTTCTCCCAGCTATGACATTGAAGCAGCTCTGTTCTTGGTGTCATTCTATAAACTGAAATAATCCTTGACTTTGTCTCTGTTGGTTAAGGAGGACATATGTCTCTTCCCTGTATCAGAATGTAAATGCCTGCAGCATTTGATGGGGTAAACCTTGTTGAGCAGAGTTCTTTCCCCAGTGATGAGATTATGAAAGTGTCTGATGGGCTGATGGGGAGGAGAAGAGCAATGCATGAAAGGAGGTTGGCCAAGACAGATGTGATAGTAACTGTGAGAACAGGAATGAGAATTACAATGTTGTGAGAGATGGTGGTGACTCCACCAGGACCCAACCACAGCAGCACCAAGTTCCAACACCTACTCAAAGCATCAAATTCACTCCTCTGATGTGTCAAAGTGATTTTGCACCTTGGTGAATGAGGACATGTTCCCTTCCCTGAAAGAGAGTATGGGGAAGCAGCTACGGAGGCATCACACAGACTGCTTGTCAAAGTACAGCCTGTGTGGAGGGAGAAGCTCTCAGCCAGGCCACCCTGTGGCTCTCAACCTTTCTGACAAATCCATATTCCTGGGGGGCAGTCCTCACCATTCAGGTCTTCTGCTTTTAATTTAACAGAGTTTTTTTTAAAGATGAAAGAATAAAGAAGAAGAGAGAAAGGCAGAGTGGTATATTTTTGTGCATGCTCTCCCTCTCTCCCTGTTCATTCCTTTGAGCCATTTTTAACCCAAGTTAATTCAGCTGGAAATATTAATAACCCTATAAGGATGCCACCTCCTTGTAATGAAGTGTAAAGGTCACTTCTGCTCAAATCACACAATTCTTTCATTTTGTTCTCGGCGAGGAACAGCTCCTCTCTTTAATTATTCAGTTTGCTTTTATTCTGTAGTCGCTGCTCTCTCATCTCGGGTGTGCGACATTTCCCCATTATGCAACCCCCCGGGGGGCCAGGCAACACGGCCTGATGGGTGACTCCAAGTGCTGGGCTCCGGAGCCAGGCAGCAAACAGGACTTGCCTAGGGCAGCAAGGAGAGGCTGGATGCAGACCAGAGAGCCGATTCTGAGCTTTCAGCAGGGGTTCCCTGCTGCTGTGGGTCCACCAGCTTTTCTTTAGGGTGTATCACAGAATCACAGAATGTTTAAGGTTGGAAGGGACCTCTAGAGATCACCCAGTCCAATTCTCCTGCTCCAGCAGGGACACTTGAGCACAGGGCACTCAATTGCATACAGGTGGATTTTGAAGATCCCCAGAGGAGGAGACTCCACAAACTGCCTGGGCAGCCTGTAATAGTGTAGGCATTGTAAAAACTCTTATTTCTTGTGTGAGTTAAATCCTTGGTCATGAGCTACCACTTGGTGTTATGGGAAGGAGGAAACTGCATTTCTGCCCTCTGACATGAACCTCACGCACCAGAGAGAGCAGGAGGAGGAACCACACCAGCGTGCTACAAGCATGAGTGCTGCTGGGTTGGGCCATGGGGAACTGCAGCACAGAAATGGCTGATGGATTTGAGGAAAGCAGTGCTCTGGAGCTGATTTGGGCATCCCACTCTAGTTCTTCTTGGACAGATGCTCAAAAGAGGCCAGTGAGACCAGGCCATAGCTCTCTGCTGTGCCAAGAGCAGCTTTGGCTGAGCAACTCCTCATGATCTTTCCCTGCTCGATGCTGGCTGCACCCAGCAAGCACTACCAGGAAAGCTCCTGGCATCCAAGCAAGCTGCTCCCTTCTTCCTTCCCATGCTGAATTAACTCCCACAGCCCTCCACCCTAGGCCCCCATTCACATTTGGTAGATGGCTGGACCTCTTCTGACATGATCCCACCTGCTCTATCACCAGCCTTAGCTTTCCAAAAGGTGCATTATGGAGACCAAGTCCACATGTAATGAGAGGAAGGGACTGCCTGGTAATCTGTGAGGCCCCATGAGATCCTCATGGGCTGGATGGGGCAATTTCAGTGGCTGAGATGCTTATTTAGGACTAATTATCACATAGCATCCTAAATAATTAACAATTATAATTAATCTGATGGACTCAAGAGAGGCAGAAACAACTTTTGCAGTGGCCATAACCTCTCCCTCCCCTGAGCTTTGCTCTTTTCCACAACTTCCCTGCTGTGTTTTATCTCCCTGAATGTTTAAATGGCTTGAGTGATGTGGGGTTTCCCCTGTTTCCCTGTGGGACTCTTCATTCTGTGCTCTAATTAGAACACCACGGCAACTATTAATGCCCACAAACAAGCACAGGCCCTTAGCTTGGATGAGCTAAGGTTTATATAATCATGTGAAGATTAGAGAATAGAAAAGCCTTCCACTGTGCACTGCATTAATCATTTAAAAGGAGCCTGACTGATGGGTTTTGCATGCATGTATGGTTGTTTTCTTTTTCCTCTCGCTCCCCATGGAGTCCAGCTGTTGTTGGCTGAGTGTGGTGCACTCAGCACCAGCCAAGCTGTTGCTAAAGCCAAAGTGATTTCTGCAAACCTATGTACATGTTAACCTGGTGAGTGCTGACTAGTGTGCCAAGGCATGGACTATGTTGATCATAAAGAAGCACAGCAGGGCCTCTGATGGGAACATGCAAGGGATTTGTTGTTCCTCTAAGGTGTATTTGAAGCCCTTAGAAGTCTGCCATGGAAATGAGGGAACTGGCATGCACGTCTCCAACTAATAGCACCCAGCCTAGGTAGAGGGTGATGAAGCACCACTGTCACATCCACATGGGAAGTCTAATGAGGAACATAGCACTGACCAGCTCTTTGGCTGAGATGATTGGAAATGTCCTCTTCCAAACTCTGCTTATGGCAGGGGGTTGTTCTCTTATTGTCCCTCTCGGACATGGTGTGAGAGTCACAACCTCCTGGTTTACTCAAGGGGCCAATTTAAACTCTGAACTTATATTGTCTGACAATGGGGATTCAACAACACCAATCTTAGCACAGCTAGTTGCAGAGATAAGTGTAGTCTATAGCATTCTCACTCTCTTTTTTTCTAAGATTGCTTCATCAAACTGCTAGCAGAATGGCAATGTGCAGGGGTTCAGACTGCAGCAGGTCATAGTTTGCTCGCTGTGAAATCCTACTGAAGCAGCTTGGTACCAGCTGACAGACTTAAATGACCTGGAAGTGCCTCTATAAAACCTGATGTTAAATGCATGCTATTTGTAATCATTGTATAAACCTAAGCACAGACAGAGCCTGAAATTATGGTGGAGAACAGCCCCTTTCCCTTCCTGCCTCAGTCAAACTGATGACCCTCACGTTCGAAGCTCAACAAAGACAAAATCCACAGGTCAAAAGCTGTAACTGTCCAGAAGTAGAGGAAGGAAAAATAGCTGTGAGTTTTCAGTTGAAAATTCAGGATCATTTGACTGCTTTTTGGTGGGTGTGATTCCCAGGCTGCGTCCCAGGTGGAATTTGGAGGGTAAAATGTGAGATCTGCTGACTCTGCTCCTGTCACTCCCAATCCAAGTCTGTAAGCATGGCTCAAGGTAACATGATTCTGGAACGGCACAACTAAGGGAAAATAATCAAGAAGAATATGCTGACAGTGAGGGGGATGAGTCTGAAAGTGGAGCAGGGGGAGGCTGGTGTGGCAGAAATGCCAGTTTCCAGAGGCATCATGAAGGAAAATCCAGTCTCCTGGTTGAAGATGTGGGCTGTTCTAATAAGGATGACACTGTGAGTAGAAACAGATGCTAAGAAACCAAGGGTTAGGACTACAGGTAGGAATGCTCTGGGTAATGCACAGACTAAACCTGTTTGTTTGAAAGCATATCTGCTGAAACTCATGCAGCAGGTATTCCTACAGTCACCATATGTTATGGTGCCTTCTGGCCCCAGCCAGAAGCATTGCAATTAAGGAAACAAATGGCAGTGCTTACTCCTGGTCTAGTTGAATACCCCAGATGTCTAGTGCAGTAGTATCTTGCTCTTTTGTGGATGGTTCAGGCCGCAGAGTGACAGCCCTCACCTCTGTGATGAGGCTAAACTCTGGCATGCAAAGGCTGGTGTAGCCGGAGGGAACAGATGTCACCGCCAGACAAACACGAACTGCCCCCCCTTCCCTCCATCCTCTGCCTTCCCTGCTACTTCCTGCTGCAAATGGAGGCCCTAAAAAGGATTGATGGGACTAGCCTCATCTAGGATGACTCTTTCTTTGGGGGATTAATGACCAGTTGTGGGGGAAAGGTTTAATGGTCCAAGGAAATCAGCAGTCTCAAGCCAGTTTATTAATCAGCTGAGGCTAAGGCCATTAAAGCTCAGCTTGGTGGAGGTGAAGGAGATGAGAGCTGGCAGTGATCCATCCCTGCACTGAAACAAACCAAACCAAGCAAGGAGATCCCTGGGACCCAGTACAGAAACTCACTGATGTGAAGGACAACGATCTAGCAGAGAAATGCAAAGAGAAAGGGAGTGATGTGCCCATTTCATTCTGCCCTGCAATCCACTGCAGCTCCAGAACAAGCCTAGGGCCGAGGCAGTGGCTACTGGCCACTAACTTCCTACTATGGACCTTTGGGAACTGTTATTAGGAGAGGAAATTTCTTCCTAGAATCTTGTTCAGAGATCAGGTTTCTGTCCTGGCACATGCGAGCTGAAGTCCTTAATATTTTTATCACAGCACGTCGAAGTGCAGAAGCTATTCTTATTCATACGAATGTCTAATCCTCCTCTCATTCCTCCTGAGCTATTGCATTTGCTTTGATTACATTTCCCAGCTGTAACTAAAATAAATTCTGCAATACAAAAATCTCCCTTTCCAATGCAGCGGTCTCTGGAATGAGGAGAGGAGACATTAAGCAGGTGCTGCTGGGGACAGTGTCCCACCTTGGGCTCAGGAAGGCTTGCCTGTGTCCCGGCTGCCTAGCTTAGTTCCTATGGACTGGCTGCCTGCTGCTCATAGGGAAGAGGGGTAACCACTGTGTCTAAACTGTCGGTGCCCCTACAGTTGTGTTCCCTAAGCAAGATATTCTGGATGCACATCCTTTTCCTACCTCTTACCTGCTTTCTTGCAGTAAAGTGCACATCAGAGTTCATCAGAGCTGGCTTTAGTGGCTGCCTCAACGATGTAATTTCTCCTGAGTAAACCAGAAGGCATTGGGCTATTCTTTCATTTGACCTCAGGTTTATGTAGCCACTCTGGCCTTTTTTATTTTCCCTCCCCACTGACCACTGATTGGAACTGCTCTTGTCTTATTTTTGTTGTATCCACTTATTTTTTTTCAAATGTGGCATGACGGTGAGTGTTTTGGGGAAGGGATAGTTGTTTTATTTCATGTGCATGGCATAATAGGGCCATCAAACTCTGTTGAGCATGTACAAAGTGCATTAGTGGAGAGAAACTGAAGATGCATTCTGCTGTTTCCTTCCATTACCTATGTAAAATGAAAATAAAGTCTAAACTTGTTTAAAAATTCTCTTCTTTCCTCTAGAGTAAAGCAGTTTATGCCTGCAGCAGGACTAGGTGCCTTCTGGTTCCAGACTGCATGGAACAATCCTGGGGCTATCAAAGATGTTGGAAAGGGAGAGGAAAAGCAGAGAAGATGATGACTCACAAGAACTTTCCCTGTCTGTTACGATTTTGCTTTGCTGCATTGTGCTCTCTGGATGGCTTAGGGAGAGATACTTTTCCCTCAGCAGTAATTTGCTACTATATGAATATATTGAGAAGCAGAATATTGAAAAATATTAAGAAGTTAATGAGAAATGTCTCAGTACACTCAGCATATTTCTACTCTGAGTTTTTTAGGATTTGATGGTCCAGTGGTACTGCTCGGCAGGGGCACATAGGGGCTGTTAAATCATTCCACAAGAGTCATGACATTCCTTCTGCCTTTTAGTTTAATACTTTAGTTTAATAGCAGCCAAGGCACCAACTTCTAAGCTCACTTGGAGACCTAGTCACCTATCACACATATTCCTTTTCGTAAGGGGTGTTATGTCTAGCTGAATAAATTCTTCTTACAGCTTTTCAGTCTTATACTTTGCCTTGACTTTCTCCCCTGACCTGCTGGTCTGTGTTGGGCACTGTTTGGAGTTGGCTGAAACTCCATGAAAGAAAGGTTGATTGATGAAGAAAACTTATGCAAGAGGAGCAATAAAAGACCTTCAGTAAGCCAAGGAGCACAGCTTGTACCTATCATCTCTGAGATGTACACTGAACCTCTGTGCAGGGTTTTCTTTTTTTGTGGCCTGGCAAATTACTGCTGTCATACATCCTCTTTCAGGCCATGGAATTTCAGTGGCTAAAATGGGAGAAAGGTGAGGGTTCAGATTCTGCCTTAAATTGACTTCTTCCAGTTTTCATTACCGTAAAAGAGCTTTCACTTCATGCTAGGCACAGTTGAAAGCATGGCTGCCAGCAGCCCTGAACTGCTTCATCTTGAAACATAGATTCCAGTTTGGATGTGTGAAGTGTTGCTATGAGTAGTTCTTTGACTAGACTTAATATATTTCTCCAGGAAGAGTGACATGTATGCAAGGGAACTAGTACTCCACTCCCAGTTGTGAAGGTTCAGCTCAAACTCAGCTCTGACTCAGAGAGCATCCCCCGAGGGGATAAAAAGCAAGAAGCCAAGAAAAGCAGACTAATGTGAAGGAAAGGGCTGTGTTCCACCTCACATTTGGAAGGAGGGGGTGTCTGAGAAGATTGCCTGAGGAGGTTTGCCAGGGTCAGTAACACTAGAGGCACAAATCAGCCCAATAACAGTCCTGAGATGGTTTTCATCAGCCTCTCCCCGCAGCCTATTGTTCCTGAGTGTGACAAAAGCTATTGTTAAGCTGGATTTCTGTGTTACTGTCACACAATAGGGACAAGATACCCTCTGTCAGCCTCTTATTCTGGATACTGATGAAGGATGGGAAGCTTATAGCATTAGAATAAAAGTCATATTCCAACAATCACAAAACACAAGTGACTATCTTGTTTGCCCTTGTGTTATGGATTGGTCTCGAGAGTGCTCCCTGACATCTACAATCTCCATCTCTTGTCTACAGCAATAACTTGCTCTTGGAGCCCTACAGACTACCTACAGCATAGGCATCATCTACAAATATCACTCAGGGGAACCCATTATATGCCTAATGCACTTCACATCACTTGCAGCTTGTATGGGTAAGATGCACTATGCCTGCTCCAGCAGCTCAAAGCAGCTGATTAGTACATCTTTGATCTGCTCGACATCCAACACCAGCAAAGACTGAGCTTATCACAAGAGAGACGTTGCAGGGTTGTGCAGGGTTCTGACATCCAACTCCAAGGCCATCTGCCTTGAAATGTGGTGTCCTGCACTTTGGATAATCAAGAGGTCTGCATTGTCTTAGATAAATGGCCCAGCTTGCAGCAGTGTGGCTTGATGTTCCTGGAGCTGCTAATCCTAATTAGCAGCTTTTTCTGAGTCCATTTTAAAGCACTCTAGCAGCCCAAGTGGACTTTAAAGTGAATGGAAATGACCCCATGGAGAGCTCTCTGGAGATGTTGCTATGCCGACCTGCTTAGAGCAACTATTAAGCTGCTCTCTTCCATCCTGCAGTGTTATTATTACCATACTGGCTGAGATGGTGTTGGAAGTGTAGCTGGGATGGATGATGCCTGCCTCTATTTATTTTACTTGTTTGGAAGATATGGGAAGAGGGTGAAGAAACAGGGAAACAGAGGTAAAATCATACTGGGCAGAAGCTCAAAAAAACAGCAACAGGAATAACTGTATACACCTGAGATCCTCTGTTAAAGAAAAAAAAGTCAATTTTTCTCTTGTACAATTCTTAGAAAATAGATTTTCTTTTTTTCCCAAGCACACCTCCTTGCTCAAGGTCTGCAGGCAATGGATCATTACCCTGGTTTCCTCACCCAGTCCAATGGGAATGGTGTAATTGCAGCTATGCAGTGCCCTGAATGCTTCCCAGCACGTACAGTTGCCTGCCTCCTGACCTGAACAAGCTGACAGAGGTCGTTCTGTGCTGTCAGGTAACTGATGCTGTTTCTCCATGAGCAGGTTCTGCTGCTGGGGTGAAAACCTTGGGTCAACTTTCTCCAATAACACAGAGCTGGAGCAACTGAGACAAGGACAGTGATGGTGATGCAGCGGTCATACGGACACGGGGGCAGAATGACAGCACCCAACTTGAATGATGCTATGACTGCAGTGACAAAAACCTCTGTACCACTCATGCCTTATGGAGAAAAGAGTTTAAAATTGCTAGCCAAGCTTGTTCTCTTTAAATTCAATCTTCCCAAAGCCCATAAATCCAAGACATTAAGAGAGAGACAAATCACAATGAATATATTTTAGGAATGTAGAAAGCAACATCTTAATATAGTTTTATTTTTTTTCTCCCCTCACTACTTTTTCCAATCACTGTTGCATGTTTTTAACATTTTGGGAACTGTCAAAGCTTGAAGCAATATATTTCGTGCCAGAGGGAGAAGAGCAGCATCTCCCTCGTGAGTGCTCAGAACTCAGCTCCTGGGAAATACGTTCTCCCGCTCTTGTTGGTCCTGATGGAGCAGGAGCGGCTGCATCTAGACCTGCTCGAGAGTGATAACCTCGCTGAGGTTTGGCCAGAGAAACTGCCTGTTTCAGCAGAAGGAGGAATACCTTTCTCAGGAGTATTTGAATAAATGTCCTCTGAAGGCTCTCATGTAGAGAGATTCAATGGTGGAAAAAGGCCTTGGAGACCCAGTGCAAAGGAAGGCTGAGGCGGCCTGGGCCCAAGTGCAAGCTCTGGGGCTGCAGCATCATGCTGGTCACAAGGTCTGGCTGCAGTGATAGCCTGAGTGCACCCTCCCTGGGTCTGGAGCCACAAAGCGGCCATCCTCGTGTGTCCTTGGTGCCTGACTCAAGTCCTAAACAAGGGCTTTGGGTGCTGGCCCAAGGCCCAGCCTTGCTTACAGCTCTCGCCCCCTGAAGCACCAGGACAGCTCTCCCGAGAGGCTCTTTTGCCCAGCACAGGGACCATATACCCAGCTCTTCCCAAGGAACCGAGCGGCTGGGACTGTGTGCCCAGGCTGTGAGTGCTCAGGGGTCCGACATACTGTGCTTGTGGCTGGCATCACCCAGTTGTGATCACCCTGCATCACGCTGTGCCCACCGTGAGACGGCTTGCTCATCGCTTTGTGAGCAAACACAGCTACATGGCCTCTTAGCACGTGGCCAGAGGGGCACAACCCCATTAAAATCTCTGAGAATTGGTGCTTGGAGCAGGGGAGGCTGCTCAGGCCCTGCGGTGTCCATGGCGATGGGAGCCGCATGGCAGCCATGGCGCCTTGGGCAGGGCCTAGGGGCTTGCAGGTCGCGTGTGGACAGGGAGGGCAGGGGCTGCCAGGAGGGCTGGTGTTTTCCTTTGGGACAGCCTGAGTGTCCCCAACCTTGCTGCCACTCAGAGGGAGAACAAACAGGCCAAAATTGACATTCTTCTCCCTTCCCTCCTCCTTGCCAGTTTGCACCTGAAGCATCTTCATCGCAAAGGGAAGGAGCATCGTCATTGCAGGCCAGGCGCAGGGCTCACCTACCCTCCAAACACTGATATAAGTGGCAGAGGCCGCTTTTGAGGGCTTTTGATTTGAGACAACTTTTGACTTACTTTCTAACAGAATAAAAAAACAAAGAAAGAAAGAAAGAAAAATCTCCCCAACTCCCAAAATATCAAACCAACACTTTTTTTCCTTGGGAAATATTAATATGCAGAGAACATTATATCTTCTGATCATTACTGTTTCTCTGGGGAAATAAAAATACCGCTCAATTTCAGTAATCACAATATGAAAGGAGTGGGGGACAGTTTTCCACCTGTACACATAGAGGGGACACACAGTGTTCTTGGAGCCAGACAGTCCATACTGTTGTTTATTATCTATAATAAGTAGCATCCAGAAGTCTCAGCTAAGGATCAAGCCTTAGTGTGTTGGTCCTGTACAAACACAAAGTAAGAATGTCCCTACCCTGACACAAGCTTACAGTCTAAAAATGGTCCCTTAGGTGGCATCACCCAGAGGAGAACATTAGGAATAGGATGGGACAGAGAAATGAGAAATGAACCTTTTTGTGACTCCCATTCATTGTCTAAATAAGAGCCATAAAACATCAAACCTCTCTTCAGGAAAACTGACCTTTGCAAAGTAATTTCGAAACACAGAGCAGATTTTCTTTTTCTTTTCTGCCTTTCTTTTCGGAGACACTGTAGAAACTTAAAAACATGGTTGAATTCATGCATGCCATTATTTATTGAGCTATTTATGATGGGCACAGATTTCCCTAAGCCTCCAAAGACCTCCCCCCTCCCCACTTCCCCAGCTTTAGTAATCAGCTCCCTTGTGCTACAACCCACGCTAGACTATTTTCTTCTGTCAAGTCACTCTCAAATTTTCCATCATCGGTTAAATTACCCAGGTGTATGATAGTTTTATCATTCTTTGGTGAAATAAATCTTTCAAGTCTACTTTGCCCAAGTCCCTATCATCCTTTTAGGTCTCCTGTATACCTTGTTGCTCTCCTGGTTAGCTCTTTAAAAGGCCCAAATTCAACAGTTACTGAGCTAGTGAGCTACCGAGCTTCAGCAGCTACAGTGCTTGGTCCTTTACTTTGATGCCCACAATAATCAGCTGCGTCCATCAAAGCTCCTTGGTGCTCTAAGGTCTCAGTGAATTGGAGAGGTTTGGGCCCTTTTTACACACATATGTTGGGATTTTTTTTCCAATCTCCCAGCCTTTTCTCAGAAGCTCCTCTCCAGGTTTTGCTGCCTGTGTTCACCGCAGCCTACGCACCTTTTATGACCACACTTGGCAAGGGCCCTGGTTTGCCATCAGGGTGCCCTGCCGACGCACACAGTGGCAGTTGCCTTCTGACACGGCAAGACACACTTCACTCACTGTCACATGAGCCAGCTTTAATCTAGGATGCTCTTTCCTTTTGGCTCCCTACAGGGATCACAGATCCCTGTCTAATCCAGCTCCCTGTCAACACACAGTTGAGTCATAGGAGCCTTTTCTATTGCTACGTGTGATAGCGCTTTGCTATCAGAAGCAGAACATCAGCCTGCTTGGCTGGGTGTCAGCACTGCCACCCAGCAGCTCTCCTTGTCTGGAAGTTGTTTTGATTCTTTTCTTAGACTTCTCTCTCTCTCTCTGTCTCTCTCTAAAACATTAATTTCCTCTAATTAGAGCCTCCTTAACAATTCTTTTTCCCCCCTCTCCTCTATTAATTTCCTCTAATTAGAACTTCCTTAATAATTCTTTCACTAAATCAATTTCCTCAGTTGGAACCACCCGCCAGAATTTCTTTCCATCCTTTCAAAAGCTGTCGGAGTAGCTGAGCAAATTATGCTTCTGAGTAACCTTTATCTCTTACTTGATATTTTAAAAGAAGAACTGTAGCAGGTTAGACAGGCACAATTTCCCCTGGCAGAGCTATGCTGGTCTGACCCCATTAGGGTGTACTTAGCTGAGTGTTGTACTATTGTGTACTTAATTAGGTGCTCCAGCTCTTCCTCTGGAACCAAGGTAGGCCTGTATTTATGAATGAATTAAACATGACACTCCATTACTCAGATCAGATTTACGTGTCAAAATCCATCTTTAAAACAGATCAAATTGCTGTCTAAGAATATCTAAAATGGCCTGGTCCTTTTAGCTCTCCCATGAGGCAACCATTCCTAACTTTTTCTCTGCAGCCACACCAGCCTTCTTCTCATGACAAGCCTTTAAAGTAACAATTGCTTCTAAACATGCTGTTTATAAAAAACTTCTTTGTTTTTAATTTAGGCAGTAAGTAAATATTCATGGTACACTGCTTTTCACGACCACTCATGCTGTGGGCCGAATCAGCGGTTAGTGTAAATGGGGAAGCAGCTGATTTACATCTTAGGAACCATGGGCCTTAGCTTCCCCTTCTCTCTTAAACAGCTTCTTTCTCATTTGAATCGTATTTCACTTTCTCTAACCCTTTTCCTTAGGCATAGATGATTCCTGTCACGGCTGACAGAGAGCTGGCAGGAGAGCACGAACATGAGGAACCACCTCTGCCTGAGCTTCCTAAGAGCCACTGTGGAGGGCAGATGGGGAACGCCACGCATGGCATGTTCCCCTTCCTGATTCTGGGAAGAAAAGGGGCATAGGTGGGTGGCAATTTGGAGTGGGTGTGAGTTCTAGCAAAGTCTGTTTTTAATAAAAATATTAAAAAGAAAGTAAGGAAACACATCTGAGCTGTAGGAACTCTTCTCTACCACTGGTAGGAGCAGGGGTAGCTGCTAGTATTCCTTTTCCTAGCACCCATTTTTCAGGTTAGCACCTACTACTGTTCACATATCTGAGGATTTCAACACCTGTCCATGTGAAGAGGAGCACTGTCTCAGCTGAGGCAGGCCGAAGACAGCTACCTTACAACAGGCATATGAGAAACCTTCTGGTCTTTACATTACAGCTTTCTCTCACTTTTGGCTATGGAAGCTGCATATGCTGGTCAAAGTCATAAACTGCCTATTAGGATGCACTCACGGGCTCTTGAGAGATCCTGTCTGGGCAACAGCAGGCCATTTAGACCCATGAAATACTTTTCATCATCTGATGAAGATCATCTAAATGTGTGGCTGCCTCAGGGGCCATGTCATTCAACAAGAGGAGCAATCCATGACTCCCCAGAGTCATGGATCCCCAAGAGCTCCTCAAACATCCTACAGTACACCCAGTCTGTGCCACAACCCACCTTCTAGGCAGGTCCAAAGCATTTAGGCCAAATCCAGCTACCAGCGGGAGGAAGGCTGTACCACCATCCTCTCCAGCCCTTCTTTCTTTCTGACCTGTTCATGTCTCTAGCATTCCCACAAAGTCTGTATTGATGGAGGTGGTGCAGAAGTTGTAAAATCTACTTTATTTCCTCTGTAGGCTTAAAAACTATGCAGAAAACTCAATTTGCCATCATTTCCCATGGAATTTTGGACTGGGATTGGATGGAAAAATGAAGCACATTCAGGTGTTTGTTCTTAACAAAATCCCTAACCTTTTAGTCAAATGCTGCTGGTTGGAGAAAGGGCGGTTTGGGAAGGGACAATTCTCTAAAAAGACAGGTTTGCGAGCCAAAAAGAAAGAAAAAAAATAAAAAGCTGTCTAGTTCTTCTCAGAAGAGATGAGATGAGAGCAGGAAAAAGGAATCACCAAACTGGACTGTTCAGACTGATGATCAACTACAGTAGGAAGAGACATTGTTTCCTATGCTCCTTGAAGAGCCCATCTTGCCGGCTTCCAGTCCATTCCAGCTGAGGACATCGAACAGCTAGAGATACAGATAGGCAATCCAGTAGACAATGTTGAAGAGCAGGAAGGCGGTGGGAAAGAACACACGGGAGTAGGAGTCCAGGCGGGAGATGTGAATGCGGACCCTTCCCTCCCGCCACATCCCAGTCTGACAGTCCTCAATGCAGCAGAAGAATCTCTCGCATTCCTTCCCTTCCAGGCATGGGGAGCCAGGGTCTTCATCCTCATCCTCCTCTATCTCTGAGGGCCAGTGCATGATGTTGTTGATGTTGATGGTGGTGAAGGATGGCATCACCTGGACACCTGCAGATGGCTGTAATAAGGAGGTAGAAATGGATTATGGGGCAAGAAAAGGCAAGGAAGAGTGTTCTAGAAACAAAAACTCATGATAACAGCAATTAGGCAGTTCATAGCACAGGCACAACTCAATGGAGAGGGTTTACTGATCACTTCCCATCTCTGCACCTGGTTTTAAATCACAACCATAGCATACTGCAGGGTCTGACCCTTGCCTACAAAACTCCAAGTTACCTCCCTGGCATCCTATGCCACAGCTTTAGACAGGAACATCTAAGTGCTCTGTTTTCCCAACTCTAACACTAATACTCAATGCATCAAACTGGGCTCTTCAGTTTCAGCTCTGCTAGCCTCTTTCCTCACTCCCCTGAGCTCAGCTACCTCTGGAGACACAGCATGCAGCCCAGACATGTCCTCTGGTTACTGTCAGCTGCGGAAGGAAAGCTGGGGGAAGGCTGTGACTCATAACCTCTTGCTCCAGGAGATAGAGCATATCATCAGTTTTATGGAAGAGCTCTTTCCATCCATTCTGGGAAATGAGGCTGCCCAGGAAGACATCTGCCTTTTTTTGTTTTCAATCTAGACCTAATTCAGAGCCCTGTTTCAGCAGGAGTACCTGCCATGAGCCTGAACAGGTCTCGATGGCATAAAGGCCACTTTGGGTTTATTATCCCCTCACTCCACTAAGGACACTGTTTCTGGATCTCTGCTATCCAAGGTGCCTTCATAGTCCATGTAGCTCAAATCAGTACAGGCTAGACAGCCTAGACATGGACTGCCTACCTCATCTTAAAGCAGACAAGTGCATTTGGTCATGAGTCACCCTAAACTGTACTGATCAGCTCTCCAGTGACTGTGAAGAGACTGGATACCTGGCTCTGAAAGGGATGACCCTATTGTAGGGGAGTTGCAGTCAATTTTTTGGTTGTCTTTCACCTTTCAGATGCTCAGACCCAACACATGGTTTGAAGGCCTCATGTACACAGGACTAGTGTGTTAAACAACTAAACAACTTCAGTAGTTTCCAGCGTAGGAGCAGGAGGAGCAATCCTAAATGGCCTGGCATTCTAATAGCATCCATCTCCACTTCCCCCTTAGACCTACCAGCCTGGTTTTCCTGCTGTTGTGCTCCAGTGGTTTCTTGTTTCCCACCAGGTAGTTGAGCGTGGCATACTCCATGAGAGCTGCGAAGACGAAGATGAAGCACACGGAGACAAAGAGGTCCATGGCCGTGATATAAGAAACACGGGGAAGGTGCTTGCGGGAGATGGTGCTCAGGGTGGTCATTGTTAGCACAGTGGTGATACCTAAGAGGAAAAACGTCTGGTTCAGCTAATGAAGAGAAGCATTTCTGTCTTCTGCATGCTCTGGGTTGCCAAATCCCCATTTTTCCTCTCTGAAGAACCTGCCTGAACAGTGCAGGGATGAGAGGGGTGTCTCCCTCTACTGAAAGGAAGTTATGAGGGAGCAAAGTGTCAGAAAAGGATCTGTACGGTGCTCTTTGGGAAGCAGGTGGACTCCACATGGGCAGCATCACTCTGCTCAGCCAGACTCGGGTCCTGCAGTGTTCCGTGACAATGCTCCATGGAATGAGATCTGTTTGAAATCAGGTCATGTGGGTCATCAGTATGGACTGGTAAAGGAGTAGGGAACTCAGTCCCTGTTCAAGGCTGCACATGATGAGCAGCTGTTTGGATAACGAGAAGAATCCATGGGAAGGACATGCTAACATAAGCTATAGCAGAGGACAGATGGCTTTGGACAGTCAACGGATGAGCTGGGATTCAGTGAGTGATGCCCAGCTGAGCCAGCAACAAGTGTGACAATGTCACAGACATCAGAGCACTGCTATTTCTGGCTGATGTGAACCCTGGGCCAGAATGCAAAGGGTCCAGTTTGTATCCTGCCTTTATCTCTGAACATTTTCTCCCAGGATGAATTTGGCACAATGCAAGGCTCACTGAATGGGCAGAAATGTTAAGGAATTTCTTTTGATTTGAATAGGACTTGGAATAGCTTTTGAAACAGCAATAATGCTCACAGATGTCTTTTCTAGAGACCAAGTATCAGGGGACAATGCAGGTCAGCCCCAAGAGTTGATAATGTTGGATTTCATCCACCACTTTTCAGATGCAGAGAATGAGCAGGAACTCTTATGGCTCCTTTTTCTCTAGTGCTGATCTAAATATGCCTGCATGTCACTCTCTCCTTTGCTCACCCCAATGGCCCTGGGTGTATTTTCCTGCTGCATTTGCAGCTGTGATGTGACTTCCTATATATTTGAAATGCTGATGGAACTGTCAGGGTTTATATCTCCCTAATGTAGCCTGATGGGCTTGAATTGGGCCAGGGATCATTTGTATGAAGTGCATCAGGGGCTGTTGAGAGAATACACGATTCTTGACGTGTTGAGGTCCCTTCCCACAGACAGACAGCCCGTCTCGTGGGGGAACCTGCCTGTGCTTTTCGAGTCAGCCACCATAGTGGTGTCAACCGTGTAGAACATTTTGCCCTTTGCAGTTTATTCCTTCTCCAGTCACGGACTATGGCAAAACCTCACCTCCATTGGAAATGACACCCAACTCCTCCTCCTGCTTTTCTCTGAGGGCACCAACAAAATTGATTTTGCGAGGAAGGTGGGGAGAGATGTTTAGAACAGAAGAACTCAGATTAGCCCTGCCTAATGCTGACGTCCCCCTGCCTCTCCCTTCCTCCTGGCAGAGGCTGGTAATTAAGGAGGGCTGAGGCAGGCTGGGAAGCAGAGCTAGCTGCAAAACACAGATAGGCCAAAGTGTCTTGAAATGTGTAAAGAACTCTCTCCTATAGGAGCAGAATTGGATCAACATGAGCTTTATTGTGCTTTGAAGAGCCACTCCAGATTACTCAACAATAAGCTGTTGTCACATCCTGGATTCTCACTGTGGTGTGAGTTACAAGGAAACCTGTATCTACCAGGCTTCCATCTTCTGCCCATGCTCAGGACTCCATAATGTGGCTCAGCAACTTTGCTCTTTGACCCAATAACCTTCACTTTACTGGACCCACCCTGAGCCACTGAGAAACTAGGAGCACTTGTGGCAGGAGACCTTTGGACAGTATTGCAAGGCAACTGCACACCCCTTCCCTCTGCCCTTCAGAGTGTGAGAACACTACATGGTCAGGCTGGAAGAGGTTATCACAGGGGTGTCAGATCAAGATGCATGAATCTTGTGCCAGCCTGAAATACTCTACTGATAGAGACAAGTCTAGCTGGGGACTCGGTTGAGCTTGAAGAGACGGTCACAAACAGGAAGATCCAGAAGAGAGTATCTTTCAGATAGCCGAATAACGGCAAAAAGGGGTAGAGTGTTTTAGGAACTTTCACTCTTTAACACTGCCAGCCTGCTACTCTTGCGAGTTCAACAATCACCGGACATGCAACAACTTCTCTCTTACCCAGAGATGTCCGGGCTGGTGTGGAATCTCTCTTGATCCAGAAGGAAACCCAGGACAGAACAACAGTCAGGATGCAGGGAATATAGGTTTGAATGGCAAAATAACCCATACGTCTACTCAGATCAAAAGAAACTGTCATCACCATGTACTCCCCTAGGAAAGAGCAACAGATACATTGGAATTATAATGCAGCTTCCTAGAAAAGTAAAATTTGAGATTTTGGAATGTTTCTATTGAGGTTTTCTTGTTTGAAGTGCATAGCTGGCTGGTTTTGTGGTTGCCCAGCTAGTTAGGTTCATGAATAGCCCTGGGACTTGTTATAACTTTCTATAGAAAGCTATTTAGTTGTAACAGGATACATGACCCACTGACTGGTTTGCCAACTATCTACCTGAGCTGTGGCAAGGATGCTGATTCTTTGATTTTATCCCTGAAATTATCCATGTGGCGCTACACATTCTCATTGCTCACTTGAGAACTTATATCTGAGGTTCTTCTTTTTCAGAGGCTTATAGAGTTAAGGCTGAGATAGAGCTTGTACACAATTACTGAGAAAAATGACAAAATCAGCCAACCACTGCTTCAGCAAGAGGGGGTCTGAGCTCTATCTCCTCTTCCCCTCTCCCCCTGAACCCTTTGATCAAAGGCAGGCTACTTCATAGTAGCATTCTCTCTCCACAGTCCACAGATACCAGCAGTTCTGACCTGCCTCATACTCTGCTTGCCCTCATCCTTCACCTCCATCCCCCCTGCTCCCTCTAGCAAAGGCCCATTTTCTCAGTCTTAGGTTCTTCACATCAGATCTAACTCCCCTTGACACACTCCTGTTGCAGCTTCCTTTCCCCACCATCATGGAGTTGTTATATCACCATGCAGTTTTATCATCAAGACACCATTGTCTTCCATAATGTGTCTGACACTCTGGCATGTCCATAAACTGGCTCCCTCTGCCTCACCTGCCCCAGTCCTGAGGACCTCTGAGGTGTTCCTCAGCCCTGTGAAGTCGAATTGGTAGAGCCTCCAGGTGCGCTGGTCTGAGACCTCAATGGAATAGCGCCTCCAGCGATAGACAATCTCCTCTCGGGGATAACCATCTGAGAAAAAAGACAGGGCCATCAGGGGAGAGGCTACATGAGGTGGCTGTATCCTGCCCCTGTCTGGATGGCAGCAGCTTTACCACTTACTGTAGATGCTTTGTAAACACATCTGAAGTCTTGGGGCAGGTATTTTCATGCCCTATGGTTAGATTCCCCCAGATATCATCCCTGTACACAAGCAGTAGGGATTTAATCTCCCTTTCTGAGCAGCTTATGAGTCCTAGGAATAGGAAAAGCAATGCTAGAAAGAGAGCCCTTCTAAGCACAGGGCCATGGCTCCTGTGGGAAGGAGCGGGGTGTCTCCTAGCTCTACTTCCTGGGCAAAGATAATGTGAAGCAGGGACCTGGACATCTACCAGAGAGCTTCTCAGGGGAGAGAAAGAGTGAGAGTTTGACAGCTATCTAGAACTGTGCTCTAATTATCGAGCAAGTATGGCATGTACTGTTAATTAGCAATGAATGAGGGATGTCAGCAGACTAGTGGACATTATCTCCTCAGCAAGCACCTCTAAGCCATGTGGGCTGCATCTCTTCAGTGGTAGGAGAGACTCGCTGCCCCCCAAAGCATGGGGCTGGGACTCTCTGGGTGCAGGCAGGATCCCTGCTAACTTACCAGTAGAGATGTGCCAGCATCAGGAGCCCTCTCTGCTGAGGAGAACAGATAAACAGGCATGGAGTTGGGAGATGTGATTATGTCCCTTTCCTGATGGCCTTGGGAAAGAGAGTAGGCCTGCTTTGGTCTAGAAAGCTGAAGCAGCCCCTCAGAGAGCAGGAGATGGAGGGAAGATGCTCAGCAAAACTGGTGCCAGCTGAATGGATGTATTTGGGTCAGTAAGTCAGAGTGACAGAAAGTCAGTGAAAGTTCATGAAATAATCACCTGCAACTGTCTGCCCAAATTAAGGAGGAACTCAGATGCTACGAATCTTGTCCCAAATTCCTTCCTAGTGCTGGAGTAGGAGGATGCTCCAGGGCATAGTGGATATTGACCCAGGAAGTGGGTTATAGAGGCTAGGTGAAAAGGCAGCTAAAAGAGAGGATGGGGTCCCTAAAGGAACATTTTACTGTGCTGAGGCTTCACAACTTGCCTTCTAAAACTATTTTTAAGATATGGATACTCACAACTGGAGAAAACCAGAGGGCACGAGTGAGTGTCCATTGGGAAATTCTGCAGCTGGAGCAGACATTCAGCCTCAATAGTCAGTCTGGGAGAGACAGAAAGAGAGAGAGGGAGCCTGAGCTTTCTATTGGGGAAAGTGGCTTGATTCTAACACCACAATGCAACTAACAGAGGGATTTTCTTCCTTGCTCCTTCCTTGAGAAAGACTAATTTGTTGAAGCTCAGTTTGCAAAAACATTTCAAAACAGCAGCAAAACAAAACATCCATTTGGAAATTTTCAAAGTGAGCAAGAAGATATAATTTTCACAATAAAAAGAGCTTTTGATTTAGTGAGCTTGCCAAATTAATTTATGGGAATAGAAACTTATGGGGACAAAAGCCAAATGTTTAGAATCAAAATAAAACAGCTGAACTAACCAACACAAATATTTTAAAGATTTTGGTCTGGCAAAGCATTTATACTTGTGACTGCTGGGTACAGCTTGGAAAAACACTTTGATTTTTCAGGAGCTTTCATCTCAGGAAGCCAAAGTCTGTTTTGCAACAAGTGCTAGATATGTGGCAACATCTTCACCATTATGTTCCAGAGCATCTGGAAGCCTCCTGTGCCTCAATGAGCTCCTCGTTCCCTCTTGTCACCAGCCAGCTAGAGTGCCTGCTGTGCGTACCTGAGCGTATAGAGAACTTTGCCATCATTCCAGATGCGGAGGAGTTGATTAGGGGTGGTTATCCAGTGGGAATCAGCCCGCTTGGAGTTCCTGAAGAAGGTGTCGGGGATCCAGATGCGGCTCACCATGTTGGTGTTCAGTGTGAGCGCCTTGAGGGTACTGTTGAAACGAAGACGCCGGTCATACCACGTCTGGGCAAAGAAGATGTCGATGGTGTATTCCTGTCAGAGGTAAGAAGGAAATGTCTTCCTGAGAGGGATTCAGGTATGGCCAGACCTTGCCTGCCAGCTTTGAGGCTGCTGCCTTGACGTTCCAGCCGGAACATTGGCCTCTCAAGCTTGGGTGCAGCTGCTGGTGACCACACACACCATCCCTAGCTTGTGGATCATCTCCAGCTCAGGGTCAGGACATCCACAGTGCACGTGAGGAGAGCTGTGTTGGCTGGTGGACAGAGCTGCAGCATCTTTGGCCTGACCCTTGCCCAGAAAGCTGAGATGGTGTGAATGACAACTTGGGTTGTGAATGACAACTTGGGCTTCCTCTTGCCAGAGAGCTCAAGCACGTTTTTCAGCACAGGCATGTTCAGCACAAGCATCAGGTGAATTTAATCCTAAATTTCCCCCCTCACCTTCCTAAGTTCTGCTACACCTTTCAAACACAGGCAAGGAAGTCTGCTTGCCAACTTACCACGGAAAGCAAGCAGACAACCCTTTCTATAACATGACAGGATACAGCCCTGCAGTGATCCATACTCCTCATTTTTACAAACAGAAACAGCAGCATGTGTGTAAACCTGGTAAGAACCTTGTCCTTAACATGCAAGGCTTAGACCATATATGGACCAGCTGGCTTAGGGGACAATGTTATCCCCAGTATTATATACTGGGAAACTGGGGCATTAAACATACCAAGGCAGATATCCTCTTGCTGAAGATTAGAAAAGGAAACCAAGCAGGGTTTGGTTTGCTCAGGGCTTGTCTCTTCTTGGTGCAGCCAGCTCAAACTTTACCTGAGTCTTTTGCAGTCAGGAAAAAAAGAGTTTGCACCAAAGCAGGGAGTTTGGATTTTGGTGTGAGACAGGCTGTCTAAGCTCACTAGCAGCACTAAGAGGGGGCTGCTCCCAGCTGGATGGAGCTGGCACTGGTCCACATCGTTAGCCCACCGGTCTGCCACTTGCTGCTCCAGGGAGGCAATTTGCTCCTTGCCCTTTTCCTCAGGCTGCTGCAGAGATGCTGATTACTGCCAAGCAGGAGCGTGCCCAGCACAGAGCAGGTGCCTGAGCCCAGACCCCCACATTCTGTGCCCCCGGCTCCTACTAAAGGCTGTCACCTGCTCCTGGCCGCTCTCCTGGCTTTGGCTCGAAGGGAAGAGCTCCTAACACAGCACTGGCCAAGGACAGCAGCTACACTTCATAGAATCATAGAATAATTAAGGCTGGAAGGGACCTCAGAGGTCATCTAGTCCAACCCCCTGCACACGCAGGGTCACCTAGAGCACATGGCTCAGGGCTGC
>JAUBOD010000117.1:1046042-1060405 GCA_032353885.1 Nothura maculosa
TCTCACTTGCCCCCAGTGCCCTTTGCATTGCCTGGGGAGGCAGGTTGTGCAGTCTAGCTCTGCAAGCACTAGTGAGAAAGGATGATACCCGAGGCACCGGCCCAGCTCCTGAGCCCTCCTCCTCTCCCAAGAGCAGGTGAGACTGCACAAAAACCCTTGCACTGCCCAGGAGGAAAGCCAGGATTTGCTTGTATAAATCCCTTTCTAGCCCTCATGCTCAAGGGGGAAAAAAAAGAAAAGCAAATGAGAAAAACCTGAGGTAGTTCAGCTTTTGCCAAGGGGGTGGGTTTTGTGCCCTCTGCAGAAACCCTCACTCCTGACACTGTTCTCTCCTGGCCCAAAATGAAGAGGAAAGAGGCCGGGAGCACACTGTGCTCCGCTGCCTCTTTCAAGGAAACCTGTTTCAGATTGTTTCTCACGACCCCTTGCTGTGCTTCCAACTTTCTCTTCCTGCCCTGCCAGTTTCTCAATTTAGCTCCTTCTCACTACTTTGCTTTGTTTTTTTTTTTTTTCTCGGCCTTCTTTTCACGACATCATAAAAATCACAGTGCAGCCCTAATGAGATTTCAGAAAGCACCAGGCTGAGGAAAATAGCTGGGAGAAACAAATCAGGCCACAGAAAGGGGCAGCATCTAAGGAGACCTTGGCACCAATGCAGACTGAAGCTGGCGGCCAGCTTGGCAGGAACCTGACTGCAAAGCTCCCATGCAAACGGCCACGGGTGCTGGGAAGGAAGGCTGGCTTCACGCAACGGTTCACTCCTCGTGGTGCAAACTGCAGGCCTGACATTCCCATTCCCAGCTCCCTCTGCAGCCTCCTGGCAAGATTTATTCCTCACATCCCCTTGAAAGCTCTGCAGAGCAGCTGCACTGAGGTTCAGGACTATCGGGTCACTCTGGCCTTACTGACTTCTTCCCAAAGTGGGTTTCACACACAGCCTCCCACACTTGGTACCTGGTCCCTCACCTAAGTTTCTGCATCACCAGTATGTGACTGAGGCTGGCAGCGAGTAGTGCCCCAGCAGACACCCTTCTGCCAGTCCCATCCCCACTCCATCACACATGTAGAGCCAGGGATCACTGGCCTTCACGTGCAGTACAGATCCACAACAAAAATCAAGGCTGCAGCCTCTGGGCACGTCTGCCATCCACCACGGCCAGACCATGGAAGGAAATTATCAGTTTAATCATTATCATTGCCTTTGCCTTCAACTACTCTAAGGAGTAAACAAAGAGAAGTTCATGCAGTTCCAGTCCTAGTCCTCCTACCTTGCTGTGGTGGCAAGAACAACAACCTACCTCCCACAAACATTTCCCATTTCTCCGCCTCATGTCTCCATGGAACATCTTGTCTCCTTGTCCTCGCTAAGCTACTAAGAAAACACCGGTGTCTCTACGGAGGAGTGTAGAAGATCATTCAGAGGACACAGGTCTGGCACGAGAGATACAGATAAGCGAGCAGAGATAAGGGAGAAGAGAGGTGAATCAGGGCAGGAGGGGTGAGAAACAAAGTGAACGCCATTAGCCAAGTGCTGCTGTGACCTTCCCTGCTTCCCATGCACATGGGGATGGGATGGTTCCCCAATACACATTCCTGAGTGCTTTGACTCACCAGTGGAGAGCTCTGTCCACTTTGGTGGGCAGCCCCTGGCAAGCTGAGCAGTCCCGCTACGACGGAGGCAAAGCCCACCTCTGACCTAGCGCCCGGCTACCAACGGATCCTGACCTCCACCTCTCGGAGCGACCAGAAGAGGAGGACCGGCTGGAGAATGTCACCTCTTTCCATTTGCTCTTTTCATGCCGGTCTGAAAACTGTTCTTCCTCTGCACACGCATGGGCTGCAGCACACAATATTTGGCCTCGAAGATCAAGGCACAAAGAGGTCCTTGATGTGGATTGCCTCTGGTCATCCATGAGCACTGAATGCTGAGGAACGGGCTCTGTTTCAGACAACGTTTATAGCAGCTATTCCAGGAGTAGCAGGAGTGCTTCACTTGAGGGTGTGAGAAACAGAACCCATTTCTATTGAAATTTCCATTTAAAGAGCTTCTGTTGAATATAAACCAGAAGTGTTATAACCTAAGATTAATTACCTTAACTTCATTGTTTCATTCAGAATTCTTTCCTCTCTCTATACATTATGTTTTATTTCATTCATTTCACTCCAATTTTTACACACAAATGCTTATTTTGATGCTGGAGCCATAGGACAGAATTTGCCATCACATGAAAATCAAATAAAAACAAGCTTATACTACTAAAATTAAACGTTCTCTTTGCCCATAAAGTTCTTTTCTCCCAGAGATGCTTTATAGCTGATCTCAGAACTTTGGCTGTTTGTCCCATGAGGGCAGAAAGAGACAGAAACCACCTTGGTAGTGGCCCTGGCTGCCTGTCCTCCCTGGGCTGGAAACCCTCATCTCCGACCAGTTCTTGGACTTTTCCCTCATGCTCCTTAAATACCTTGACCTCTCCCATGAAGAGAACTAAAGTCTTTGGCTCAGATAACTCTGCCTTAAGAATAACTCAGCCCATCAACTATTAGACAACTATTAGAAAACTTAGACAACTGTTAGACAACTATTAGACAACTTAGACAACTACTAGTGCAGCTCAGAGCCTGTATCTTTCAGAGGTGACACAGCAGTGCTTTCCCTTGGACTTGGAAGGATCAATTTCATGAGGTTTGGAGCACAGATCAGTACCAGAGCCAGCCACACGCTTCCTGGCCTGTCCACAAACACATGCCTCTGCAGGACGAAGTGAGAGGCCTTCATGTAAGCTACGAGCAGCTCCATTAGCCAACGCGTTTGTGAGGAAAATGGCCGCCTTGGCGCTCTGCTCGGCAACGCGCCGCTGCCCATGGCGGCCCTGAGACCCCGCACATGACCCCTATAGGTAAAGGGGCCTTCCCCCTGCCCCGTAGGCCTGGTGACAAAAATCTCTTCTGTTGCCCTAGGAGGGACTGTCAGGATGGGAGGATATCATCCCAGACACTTGCTCGGGTGTGAGGGAGGGTGCACGGAAAGGGGTCCCCATAGGTCCCTAAGATCACAGAATTACAGAATGATTAATGTTGGAAGGGACCCCTGGAGATCATCGAGTCCAACTCCCTGCTCCAGCAGGGACACTCAGAGCATGGGGCACCTGGTCGCATCCAGGTGAGTTTTAAAGACCTTCAGAGACGGAGACTCCACAACATCCCTGGGCAGCCTGTGCGAGGGCTCTGGCACCATCACAGTAAAGTCGTTCCTCCTCACGCGGAGATGGAACTGCCTGGGCTTCAACTTATATCCATTACCCCTTGTCCTGTCACTGGACACCACTGAGAAGAGCTTGGCCACTTCCTGCTTACATTCCTCCTTTCGGTATTCATATATATTAATCAGATCCCCTTTCAGCCTTCTCTTCTCCAGGCTAAACAGGCCCAACTCACTCAGTCTCTCCTTGTACAATAGATGCTCCAATCCCTTCATCATCTTTGTTGCCTTCCACTGGACCCTCTCTAAAAGCTGCACATTCCTCTTGTACCGATGCAGAAACCCATGGGCGGGCAGGGGCACCTGCAGATGCAGCCACTGTGGTCACGAGCGACACTGGAGCATTTTCTGTGGGTAGCAGTGGGGAATTACAAGTGACAGCCACTCACCTGTGGGCACAGTGAGGACACAGGCTGCTCTGGAAGCGCCTGCAGAAAGTGCCTGTCTGCAGCCGCCCGCGAGCGTTCAGACTAATCACAAACCCACAGAAAGACCAGTGAGGAAATGGGAGTTTGCTCTGAAGACGGGCATGAAATGAATGCAGATCGGAGCTCTTCCTGCCAGCAGAAGGCCAGAAATCGTGTCCGTGAAGGAATTTACAAGAGCCACTTACTTAATTATGAGTGTTGACTTTCCTGTCTTGCCTGCGGTCCGGGGTCCTGCTGGAGCTGCCGCTTACACGAAGGTGCCCATTTGCCAGCACTGATAGCGCAGCAGCTGGTTTAAGAAACCTGAGCAAATCCAGCCACATTCCCCATTCACTGGCTGGCGAGGGAGCACAGATATTAATTAACTTTGGGGCTTTGCTCTCCAGAAATACCTCTGAAGAAAAGCACTTTTCCCTCCAGGAGGCAGCTGTCCAGAGTCTCATATTTTATTTAGCGCCAATTTTAGAGGCAGAAGCCCAGCTTTCTGTTCATCTCTACTGATAACGGACTCCTGTTTTCTGCGCAGTAAACAGCCTATAAATAAAATACTGACACGGATGTCACACTGAAAATATCTGGAGGGGATTAGTATATGTTCTGGATAATAAATGGAGCTGGTTGAATTATTCACAGTGAATAAATTGGCCCTTTTCTGTTTTGGGAGCAGACCCTGAATCTTGCAAAGCTCCTGGGATACGTTCCGGATGGGAATAACTCGTTTATTTCATTAAAGCTGCTTCTGTGAGGCTTGTGATTTGTGATATTTGTCTTTGAGAGGGACCAAAAACTGCCCTAGCACATTAGGTTCGTGTGTGCCCTGTGCACTCTGAGGAGATTCATGATGAAGCCTGAGTTGGTGCCCGCAGGCCAGGTCAAGCAGAACACCCCTGGGTGCTTCAGCATCACGTTAGGCTATGGGCTTACAGGGCTGCCCTCGTGCTTCCTAGGGAGACAATTTGTGAAGCTTTTAAAGTCCTCATGGAGAAGTGCTGTGCGACTGCTGGAGTCTATTATCATCGGGAAAGTGGAGAGGGGGGAAGAGAGAGGGGAGGCGCAACGAATTTCCTTTACCTATAGGCTTATCTCGTGCTCACATATTCAAGCATCTTAAGTAGTATGCTATTTCCATTTCATTTCCTCCCTACTTATTCCAAAGCAGCCAAAGCCAAGTATAATCAAGACTTAAGTGTTCCTCGGAGCCAGACAATTATTACTGGCCTTGCTTCCCCCATCTATTAAGAAGAAATGAGGATATTAACCCAAGCCTCACAGCAGGACAGCCCCGGCTGCAGCCCAGGGCTTCCCACGGTGGCTCCCGCTGCTTCCAGCAGAGTGTGGGCTCTGTTCCTTGGCACAGGACCTGGGCACAGATACTCAAGGGCTCCAGTGAGGCTGCTGAGCCCCGCTGGGCTGTGATTTGGCCTCACGAAGAGGGCAGCAACGCCTGGAAGGAAGTGGAGCTGAAGCCTTTCGGCACCAAAGCCCCTTCCTCCTGGCTCTCCCTCCGCCAGCTTCAGCTTCCAAACCCACACCCTCTTCCCCGGCTACTTGGGATTCACATGGAAGCAGTCAGTAAGGAGCTCTATTCACTCACGCTGTGCTTATACTTCTAAATTATAAAGTGTGTCAAATGAGAATTTGATTTATGTTTAACAAGACAAGGTTTGTTAGTCAATTATTCATCAATTGATAACGAATAAACATTTCCCCCACCCTGTGTTTTCTCTCCCCCATTTTTTCCCAGGGTTTTCACAAATGCACCACACATGCAAATCTACTAAATCTATTCTGCAACACTTCAGACATGGGCGAGTATGCTCCTCATCCTCAATTTCTTCAGTGTGTTGCATGGTAACTACTGCAACCAGGCAGAGCATTATAAATTTAGTGGCATGTAGCATCTCTTAAAGAGGGAAGAGGGGAATAACAAACATGGGTATTGAGACACCCCCCCACACACACACTTTGGCCAGGAGGCTATCACAGCATCGAGCTGCACTCATCGTACTCAGATACAAGCCTTGCATTTTGCTCTGCACACGATAAAGGCAGCAAAGGACACAGCACCTCGAGTCTCTAGCATGAATCTCGGAGCAGGACTTGCTCTGTCCCCAAGCCAGGGGCTGAACTTTTTCATTCCCACCTATGCAGATTCTCACGGACACTTCACGGACACGCTTAGGTCTGAAACACATTTGGCCCCAATATTTGGCAAACACTTTACTTCTACAGCATCATTTCCTGAGAGTTAAACAGCCCTAAAGGAAGGTGATCCAGAACTCAAGGTGCCCTTGACACCGGTTAGAGCTATAATCTACAGCAACAGAGCCACTTAAAAACAAAACCGGGAGCAAATCCCTCCAGCAAACAACCAGTCAGCAGAAAATTTCAACCCAAAGTCTCCTGTCTTGGCCCCCGCTGCTGCAGCCCTCTCTGGCACCTCTTCCACAAACAGACACGGAGAACCAAGGTTGTTTTTCCTCACCGTATCAAAGCACCAGGATTTGTGACACGCCAAGGAGAGGGGGATGTCCGAACGCTGTGTGTGATGGCACCTAAAGGGGCGTCCAAAAGTGAGCATCTCGCAGAGCTGAGCTGAGCTTCTCCTGCCCTGTCCCTGTGGCCATTGCCTGCCCCATGGTTGGCTTTGCTGCCAGCCCCAGCCTGGCGTCATGACTGGAGCACCAAGCAGACGGAACTCCAAGCAGCCCGATGGTGACGGGCAGAGTACAGGGATGGGGCACAAGAGCTTGGGTCTTCTTTCAGGTCACTGCCATGTTTTTGTTCTCCCTTGGGATGCCAGAGCCAGGTCCTTCTTACAGGGAAAAAGAGAATTTCAAATTTGCCTGAACACCTAAATGGGAAACAAGACAGCCCTTCTGGTCTACAAAAGATACCAGGAAATCACTTTGTGTTCCTTCTCTCTACAAACCTGCCTGCTTTCTGCTGACTCCCGAATATTAATGTTATTTATGACAAGTGATCGATGAGGGGGATGCAGAATTCACACCCAACGCAGGGCATTTTCAAATCACCTTTTCATTCCTAAGGACCTGAATCAGTTTTGCATCCTGACATGATTTATCACTTTGAGGTTGAGCCACGGCTACACAAGAGCAGCCTCCAGGCACTGCCAGGGTATTGCCAGGCTCAAGCCAGCAGAGAGCAGTTAACTCTTTGAGGGGAGGGCAAGAAATCACAGGACACCTACTTAATACTGGTACTATATTGCTTAAACCAGAGTCTTCTGTTCCACCAGGCTGTCAGAGTCCTGTAGCTTTTAGCTTGGGATGCACAGACGACATGGGGCTATGCTAAGAGCCACGGTAATGGTGATAAATCCTCTGAAAGCAGAACTAGGTTATCACAGGGCCTGCCATGCAGGGGACAAAAGATTACCTAGGAGCTATGCTGATACCTAGGATGCTGCCACTACAAAGGCACCTGGAAGAGCTAAGAGGATCCCCCCTCCAGTGGGGGCTTCCAGCTCATCCCAGGCTCCCTGTGTGGAGCAGGGACTACAGCTGCTCCAACACAGCAGAAACCTCAGCAAGGCTCAGGAGAGACTCCAAGTTGAATCTCGGTTCTCTTCCATCAGAAACATGCATTGCCTCAGGTTGTATGGGAAAAGAGGGAGATATGGCATTCAAGACAGACTTGGGATCGAGAGGAAGAGCTTCCTAGCCCTGTAGAAAAGAAGAAAAGTGCTGGGGGTGGGAAGTACTCCAGCCCAGCAGTGCCTATCTGGAAGGTACCTTCAGCATTAGTAGGACCCACAGAGTGGCTGTATTTGTTTCACAAGTTAAAGTTGTGTGTTAAGGGGAAGTTAAAAGCAAAATGAGAGCAGCCAAAGCAGCCAAGCCCAGCAGTGGCACCATGGCTTTATTGCAACTCCTTTCTTATTTCTTTAGGAGAAGCTATAGCAGGATGAAACCTCTCATGAGCAAGGCGAAGCACTGAGCCACACAGGTGGCAGAAATTTGCCACCCAAAATTATAGGATTTGGGTGCAGCCTTCTTTAGTATCTTAAGTATTCACCTAGGATCTCAAGGAGAAAGGCTGTCAAGCTCAAAAGCATGACAGATTCAGAAGTCATTAAAGTGATGGTGAGAGAACAAGGTTGCAGAGTCTGCTTACGGATTCTAGGGCAGAAAGGTCCTTAAACCACTGGCCACTGTTGCAGATTTGCCTTTCAAGGGGTAGGTTGGGATCCATCAAGAACACCTGCACTGGCAGCATCTGGGCACCTTGGGCAGACTGTGCAGCCAGTTGTGAGGGACACAGCACAACACCCCCAGCCTAGGAGTGCTTAGCTATCTGAAGTCACACAATAACTTCTCCTGCATTGAGGATGGCTATTAACATCCCACGGGATGACTGTTACCTCTGCCTGGCATCCTGTTTTCACAAAAACTGCAGGAACTGAATACATATAATGCTCATATGCTGCCAAACATGGTTGGTACTGGGCCAGTGGATCAGAAGTCACTGGAACGCTGGGATGGACGCATGTACTCACGTACACATCACCATTGCATAGGCTTCGTTTCTTAGGAAACCAGTGTAGCAGCAACGCCTGGTATCTCCATCTCAGAGAGGACATGGAAGCAAGACTGGGTTTGTAAGCCATTCCTTTCTCCTTCAAGCTGCACAGCCATGCAGCAATGCTGAAATGGGGAGGAGAGCAAGGCATCCCAGGGGGGTGGAACAAAACAGAAGGAGAAAGAAGTAGGAATGAAGTAGCACATAGTGGTTTTGCTTTGTATTTTGTCTGGCACATCCTAGGACAGTGTAAGCCTGACAGGACAGCCGCCTACAACATGCCTGCCACAGTCTGTGTTATCCATCAGCAGGAGGGTGCATCACCCAAACGCATTTCCAAACCCAGCCCCTTTCACGAGGGTCCATTCCCCGCTCCCTCCACATTGCTGGTCCTGCTCAGACAGCCACAGCAGATTGGAGCTCAGCAACATAATGGTGTTTTCCCCACCCCACTCCTCTCCTCCTTCACAGGGCTCAGTCAAATAACTTCAGCCCACACAAAGTCACATCTCCAGGAAACACCCACGACAACAACCAGAGGAAATTTTTTTGACTTGAGGACTTCCCTAGTGGGCCTCCTGATGGTGCCTTCACGTGTTCACTCATCAAGGCTGAAATGCTTTTCATAGGGACAATAGTGCTACCTCTACAATGTCATTCCCCTCTCCACCAAATGAGTTTGTTCAGCAGAAGTCTTCTACTTTATCAGAATATCCCTGTTTCATAAATACCCTCTGTTCAGGTTTGAGGGAGGCTGTTTTTGCTTCTGCTCAGTTTTGCATTAAGACAGGAAGAGCCAAACTGTCCTGGCTACCTTTCCCTGTGACCACACTGCCCTATGGCCAAAAATGTTTTTCAAAGCGTGACAGCATTTTTGATGAAAGGGAAGATGAGGAGGCAAAAAAATAAAAATTAAATTAAAAAGGCAGAAAAATACAAGTTTCCCAGAGCTGCCAGACCTGGAAGTTCTTCACAGCAGAAAGAGCATTTCCTCAAACATTTCCACAAGTCCCGGTGCAGCCGGGCCTGAGTCACGAGCGGAAGCTGCTGAAGTGGTGCCGACGTCAGTCCAGGATGGGAACGTCTGGAAGCACGGCCTCTTGATCCGGGCCGCCCCGCCTGCCACTCCCCAGCACAAGAGGCCCAGGCCCCCGCACCCACGGTTCACACCACCGGCCCATTGCCATGGCAACCGTCTCTGGATACCTATTTGGGGCCTGCCAGGAGCTGCTCCCCTCGCAGCCAGCTCCCAACTCCCAGCTCCCTTGTGCCAAGGCCAAGGCTCCACACTGAGACACCTGCCTGCGCATCACAGCATGGAGTGCATCAGCGTCACTGTCCTAGGCACAGCTGGTCACTGCCACCACTAAAACATATGGGGACCTTGTAAAACCTCCTAGCTCCAGCAACCAACAGTTGAGAGCTCGTCTTCCAAAAAAGGGCCACAAATCCACCTCTTCCTGTGAGGAGAGCTTCTTTGTGCCACATCCAGCTAGCAGGATGCAACCCACCAGGCAGCAGAACCAGCCCCACGTTCTCACTTTTTTTCACACTCATGACACTCTCCCAACGACGTCCACTCACCATTTGGATGACAGATACTGGCCCAATGCTGTTCACGTAGATATCCACATCAATAAATGTGGGCTTGACTGCAAAGGAAATAAAACGGGGATGTGAGCAGGAGGTTGGGGTCATCAGTGAAGGACAGAGGACAGGGGCCGAGGAAGAAGTTAGGGAGCATTCACGAGCACGGTGGCTTCACCTGACTAGAAATACCAACTACAGCAGCTACAAAGCCACGAGGAGAACACAGGACACCCCTGGGCAGGTCACCACCCGCCACCCTGCTGCCCGAAGGGTGGCTCTGAGGGCCACTTACTGCCAATGTCGGGCCTCAGCTTGTTGTCATAGTTCTTCAGCAGCGAGTTGAGGATTTGCGTGGCATCAGTCTCCTGCGCCTTGGGGGTGAGGACCCAGGTTTTATTGATGCTGAGGTAATCGTAATCATATTCCTCTGTGCTTTCACACCTGGAGCAGTAAGACAGAAAGAGACACTGCGCTGGCATCTTTTGGGTGCACTGGCTTTCAGAGGCCAGAGGGCCTGGGGTTGGTCAAAGGAGCAGAGATCTCTCAACAATGCTCCCCAGGTGACAACTTACCTGGTACCCTTGCTTCCTTCAGGGACCCCAGGAGCACAGGGTCCCTCCCACCAGCTGTGAGGACAGGAGCACTTCACGTCCTCCTCAGATTCCCTCTGGGAACACAGGACTCATCCCCAGAGCTGGGGACCAGCCCTGCTCTCTCCACCAGCCAGCCCTGACCACCTCCACTGTTCCCACTCCCTGTGCTCCGAGGAAGAGCACAGCAACCAGAAGCATTTGGGGCAGTTCTAATAAAAGTATTTCCGAGAAAAAGAGGTCCTAAAACTAACAAGCACACACATTTCGCAGACCAGGATCGCAGCCATCTGCCCCGCACGGACACCAGGAAAGGCCAGCCTTATGCCAACTCCTCTGCCCCGTGGCTAGGAGCTGACACAACCCATTCCCTGTACTCATCAGCTCTTCCACCCCAACCTTGGCTCGAGCTCCCATTTAAAGCCACACTATTTTTTTGGTCTTTCAGTTCACAGGCAGCAGGAAAAGCTCAACTCCTCCTCAGGACACGAGCCACTGAGGCAACAGCTTCTCTCGCCATCTTTCAAACATGCCCTTCTCCAAACCTTCTGCTCCTCCCTCTTTTCCTGAAGGAGCTTTCCTAAACCCTCTAATTAAATTAGGCCCACACGGTCACGCGGGAAATTCTAACCACCTGCCACTGCTCCGGGCAGGTCATTCACAACGTTGTCACCAGAGCCACGTGCACGAGAGGATGCTGAGCCGCCCTGCAGCCGGCGCATCCCCCTCAGCATTTGCCCTGTCAACGTGTCACCTGCTCCGGCATCGGAAAGGGTCTCGCAGCAGGAGCTGCTGCCGTGTTGATGCATCCCAGCTGGAGACTTGCAGCACCAAGGTGTAATCAGGCACCACTGATACACATCTCCCTTCAGTACAAGGGGAGGCAGAGCCTGGCAAAGGTACTCAGAGAGGAAAAAAGCATTCAAGTGACATGTTGCAGTTAATTTATCAGAAGTGCCTTTTAAAGCCCCAGATGAAACTTGCCTTCGCAGTCACTTTAGAGCTCTTTGCATCTCCTCAGCTTGCAGGCGTGGAGACGTGTCCCCCAACAAGGGATCAGAGCTGTGCAGCCAGCCGCCTGCCGCCGCACGTTCAATCTTAGCACCTCAGCTCGTTGTTACCCTGATTGTATGATTGTGCTGCACTTTCTCAGGATGTTTAAGGAGTCTTGGGCAACCTCAGCAGGATGCACTTGCTGGACTGGAGCCCTCAACCCTCCCAACTGGGCTAGTTACTCTAATCTCAGCCTTGGGTCAAGCTTAGCCGGCTTTGCTCTGTCTGGTGTTAATGCCCTGAGGTTTGGGGTGGCGTTTCCAGAGTCACGTCGCTCTTACAGAAGCAGAGGCACTGCCAGAAAAAGGCCTTCTCCTCACGTAGCTAATCCCCGCAGCTAAATCACACTAAGCCATTTTAATACATGCCAGCTTTTAAGTACAAGTCAAGTTTTTTCTCGGTGAAAATGCACTTTTCCTGCAGGCATGCGCACCCCCAGTCCCAGGCGTCACTAGCTGGGAGGGAAGGTGACTCTTTCCAGTCCTCCCCAGTCTTTCTTCCCAGTGGCCACACTTGAAACTGGGAAGTGTCCAGAAGTGCCCGTAGCTGCTGAGGCTGCGGCAACCTGTGGCACTTGCCAACATGCAGTAAATATGTCCTGACCTCGGAGCGCAGGATGCTCCAGCAGGGATGCTCCTTGCAGCCCTACACTGCCCTGAACGGGCTCCTTGGCCTCTTACCTCACCCTCGATTCCGCTCCTCCTGTGCCTCAGGTTCCTGCAAGATGAGGACAGTGTTGCTGCTGTGCCCGATAAGAGGCTCTGTTGCTCACACACAGCAATGTGTCCTAGCCCAGCCAGCAGGCTGATCCTCTCCCTCTGTTTCCAAGTTGTCCCAAGATGTTTCCCCTCAGCATGGGGATGGGGAGAGCGACTGCGCCATGGGATCCCAAATACTCCAGTCCCTGGTATCCTGGGGAATGGCACTTGATAGGGATGTGTATGCAGTCCTACGTGCAACCTGGTACATCAGCAAAGAACTAGTCCAGTTTTACAGTAAAAGCAGCACCAGCTGGGGAAAAAAGCGACATGTGCCCTCACAGGCATCCCTTGTGCTTAAGTAGGGACATCCAGGAAGAGTGTCACATGTCGCGAGGAACGGCCTTGCTAGTGAACGCTCTGCAAAGGCAGCTCCAGGCCCCCAGGCCCTACACAACTCTCGCCTGCTCACCAGCGCCAGGGGAGCAGACAGCAACGCGACGCAAGGACAACATTTCACTTAGTTAAAAAGCCCTCTCGTCAACCCTAATTACTGCATACTACCGTATCCTTGCCGCCTCCCACACCGATGCCTCCAAGGGCTTGTAGACTCAGCAACATCCAGGCAAATTATTCTAAATTAAAGGCAGCCAAAGGATTTAAGGACAGGGGGCTCATTAACTCACACCCATGTATTTCACAGTCTCCGTACCCGCCATCACAGCACGTTCCGTGTTGGTCAGGTCTGGTAGCTCTAGGCATGCATCAAGCTGGCTTTCTAGGTGGTGCAGGGCTGTGCGTGGACCCTGCTACCAGCGCTGAGTACAGGGCCCCTTGGCGGAGTGACGGCAGCATCGGCCACAATCACAGGTGGATTGGAGTCACCTCGGCACCGAGCACCTGCGGCACCAGCTTTGCTGGGATGGGCTCATGCAAGGCAGGGCAACCTCATCCGGGCAGGAAACACACACAGATCCTGTGATAACTTGCTCTTTTCCCCCTCCTTCCTCACCTACAGGCTCCCCTCCTGCTCCCGGAGCCCTCAGCTCCCAGCGAAGAGGCTGAGATGGGGGATGAGGGAGAAGGGCAATGGGTTGGCTGCAGGGTAAAGCTCCTTGCTCAGCGGCAGGCAAGTAAAGGAGTTAACTGCTCTTCTGCGTGATCCCGCGGGTAGTTTCTGGCTCCCGATCCCAAAACGCGGTGCTCACGGCAGCAAAGCTGCCAGCGCAGGAGCCAGGAGCCACCGCGATCTCCCACTTGGCCCTCCAGCGCCCAGGCACCATCGCGCTGGCCAGACTGGGGGGCAGCACCAGCCCCGGGTGCTCCCACTGCCCTCACCCAGGGACAGACGTGTCCCGGTGTCCCAGAGCACAGCAGGGATGAGCAGGATGGTTCGGATGGTCCTCCCGCCTGTGTCCGGGAAGCCCTGGCAGAGCGGAGCTTTAGTAGCAGGATTCCTGCTCCCCATCCCTGCCTGCCTTTGCAATGGGATTTGATCAGCTTTAAGGCAGCTTATTCTGCCAATTAGCTGCAGCCAGTAAAAATCCCTCTTCCTCCGAGCCCTACGGGCAGCAATCTGCCGACAACATGTTCCTTCCCGGATCCATGCATTAAAGTCAGTATCTAGGCTAGAAATTGTTATTAAAAGAGAGAGAAAGAAAGAAAAAAAAGAAAGAAAAAGAAAGACAAAAAAGGGGAAGGACGTAAAAAGAAAAAAAAGTAGGTAAAGGAAAATAAAGGAGGGAAAAGAAGAAAGGGAAGAGGGAAGGAAATAAGAGGAAAAAGGGGAAGAGGAAGGAAAAAAAGAAGGAAATGGGAAAAAAAAGGAAGGAAAAAAGTAAAAGGAGAAAAAAGGAAGAAAAAAGTAGAAGGAAAGATAGAAAGAAGGAAAAAGGGGGAGAAAGAAAAAAATAAAAAAAAAGAAAAAGCAGGAGGAAGAAAAATAAAGGAAAAATAAGAGGGAAAGGGCAAGAAAAAAGGAAACAGAGAGGGGAAAAAGGGTAAAATAAAAAGTGGGGGAAAGTGAGGGGAAAAAAAAAAAAAAAACTTGGGAAAAACGCCGCTTGCGCACGGGCGCTCGGCCGCTGTTCGCAGCGGGCGCCGGGTGCCGCGGAGCCGCCGCGCTCGCAGCCCGCGCGCGGTGCCAACCTGTGGCGCGAGGACAGCGGGCGGCGCGGGCGCGGGGCAGCGTCCCGCGCGGCGG
>JAUBOD010000117.1:1060911-1076222 GCA_032353885.1 Nothura maculosa
CGCGCTGCGCTCCGCGCCGCCGCCAGCAGCCGCCCGACTCGGGCATCTCGCCGCGTGCTCCGCGCAGGGAGGCGGGCGGGAGGAGGGGCTCCGCCCGCCGCGGGGGCGCTTAACCCCTTTGTGCCCCCCGCTCCCGCAGCCCCCCGGGGGCCGGCGGGGCCGGGGGTGCCTCGTGCTGCGGCGCCGGGCAGGCTCCACGCTCCCCCATGGCACCTGGGGCTGCAAGTGCCGTGGTTGCAATAGAGACAAAGGAGCCGGCGCTGCCCCGAATAGCCCGTGTTCAGGGTACCAGTGGGCGCTGGGCAGAGCTGCGAGGAGAGCGGCTCTTGTCTCCAGGTCCTTTGGTACCTGTTAGAGCCGCTGTCCCATGGCAAATGCTGGAGGGTGCACAGGGTGCAAGGCAGCCGGGGTGCAAGGAGGGCACGGTGCTTGCGTGGGTCATGCACCTTCAGCCCCCTCGCTGCTCCTCTCCACTGTGGCCTTGAGCGGGTCTTTTCATTGCTGACACTCACTTTGTAAACGGGAAAAGAGGGCTCCTTCCTGGGGAGTTTTGGATAGGAATCAGTGGGAAACAGATCAGTTTGGGCTGCATGCTATACAAATAATTATCCTCCATCATCTGGTTAATGCTGCGGGAGTTGCAGGAGCCTGTCCCCCAAGGGGCCTGCTGCTGCCTCTCCCAGGGGAGCGTGGTGACACTGATCACAAATGGAGATTTGTTGCCATCCTTCCTACTGGAGCGGGCCCACAAGCAACTGCCCATGTCTGCCACAGCCTTCCCTGCACGAGGAGGGCAAAGCGCCTTGCTCTGATTTGCAGCGTGTGGCAGCCACTGCCTCGTCTGCTCTGCTTGCAGCATGAGGAGCCGCCGCATCGCAATGCACGTTCAGCACCCCGCACCCGGGACAGATCCCTGTGGGCCTAGGAAAGCAGCAGGAGTGCGAGCCATAGGAGCAGGACGCCTGGGAGACTTCCAAGACTCTTCCCATGCAGGAATTCTCCCTTGTGGATTCGTGCAGTGATCACCCTACACCCTCAAGCAGATCCACGCAGTGTGTGAGCTGTAGGAGGGAGTCCAGCTGCAGGCACTGCAGCTCTGAGACGGAATCGCTTTGTATGAGGCAGCTGCAGATGATGTTTCGGTGCATGCACAGAAGCCGGCTCTGGGATGAGAGGGTTTGTGGGAAGCACATGTCCAAAAGAGTAAATAACGAGAATCAAAGCAGCAGTGAAGGTGGGGAGAACCTTTAGCTTCAGAGCAAGCCCCTGGATGTCCTCAGCAGCTCTCCAGGGAGCTGGAGCTGGGAAAGGTGCAACAGCAGCCACAGGGAGGATATGGCTGTTGTCTTAGTTCACAGAAAATGCAAGGTTTGTGCAAGAGTTTGCACATGTGCTCTTGGCTCCCCATCAAGACACAGGATGTCATGGGTGCCTAAAGGACTGATATCTTTGGGTCCAATACACTAGCTGAGAACCGAGGGATCTGAGGGACAAGTGGTACTTGTAGAGCTGGAGCCAGCTGGAGCAGTGTTTGGGAGTCACAGCATCATAAAAGCTGCTCTTTTGAGGGCACCTTCCAGGCAGTTGTACCCACCACGAGCCGTTGTTGTCCCTGCTCTCTTCTTTCATTTAAAGTAGTTTCTCGTTGCAACATGTTCTGAGGCTTTTGCTTGAAGCAAGGGCAGGAACTAAGCGTTCCTGTGGTGTGTGTAGGAGAGCGAGGGCAGAGCACGGCTTTCCAGTCACACATCTTTGATCACGTTGGAGGAGATGTTTGTTTTGAGGTCTGCTGTCAGGGAATTCTCCAGACTTCAACAGGAGATGAAATGTTTCACTCAAAGTGCCTTTTCTCCCTCTTGGTAGGCATTTCAGTTTAACCAGCAAACTGATAAGATCAATTATTTACAGAGTCCTCATGAGCACGGAGCTCGCAGGACCCTGCTGCCATGATATATGAAGGCTCACTCATGTAGTCCATACTCAGAAGCGCTGCGGAATTTGGCCCTAGGAGGAGACTATAGCAGCCTTGGCCCAGGATCCCTCAGACCTCCTGAGGGTGACGGGGCTTTTAAACAGAGCTATCCCATAGAGTGCTGGGTGAGCCAGGGCACATCTGCAGCCCACTCTGATCTTGCTGTTTTCTCTCAAAAGTTCTTTTGTGGTGTCAGTCATGAAATCCATGCTAGCCACTTTAGTAGTGGTGTTCACAGCTGCAGACCAAAGCAGAAGGGGAAGGCAACAACGCTCTGACCTCCTCTTCCTTGTGCAAGGACCTGGTCACTCCTTGTCTTAAGCAGCACCAAAGCAACGAGTGTCTGGTCCACAAGGGCATGGCCATCGCTCTAAAGTGTCTGCTTTTCTCCTGGGCTGTCTCCAGAATGCTGAAATGTGGGAGGAAAATGTTGCAAGGGGAGAGGATTAACAACACAAAGGGGTTGGGAGCTTGATTGTGAGGAAGAGCAGGTCTCGGACCTTTTTGGAGAGGTCTTTGAGCAGCAGAGGCCTCCCCAGGCCAGAGGCAGCCCCGCGGGCCCTGCGGGTGCTGCCCTGCCCTGCTCCAGGCGCTAGCAGCGGAGCCAGGACACCAGGCTGGGGTTATTGGGCTCTCTGCAGGAGCAGCAGCCGGAGCCGTGGCAGGCGGCTCCAAGGGCTGCACAAAGGTGAGCATGCGTGGCAGCCGGCAGCCACCTTCCCCTCCTCCCGGCGCTGCTCCACGTCATCCCCGTGTGAGGACACGGCACGGCGAGAGCCACTGTCCTTGATGCTTGCTCTCCGCCGGTGACGAAGCAGCGCTCGTGCTCTTGCCGAGCCAGCGTGTCCTCTGGGGGTGAGGTGGGTCCCCATGCCAAGGTTTCACCCACACTCCTTGTGCCAAGAACTGCCTCGGACGGAGGGCGCAGCCAGCTAGACCACAGATGCCCCATGGCTGCATCTATCAGGGCTGAGCACACTGAAGTAGGAACAGTGAAGGACACCTAAGGAGAAGCAGCTTCCAGGGTCCCTTTGCAAAACTCTGAGGATGAGAAACCCTGCAGGAGCCTGAACGCTCTTCTCCACGGTTGAGCATGTTCTCTGTAGTAGAAACATTTGTTTTTTCTACCAGGGCGCTTGTTCAACATAGCTGGGGTTTTGTTGTTTCAGGCTCACCGGACAGGCCAGGCGCAGCAGCAGATGCTGCGTCTGGGCTCACGCGACATCAGTAATTGCTCCAGCTGGGCTCTGACGTCCCCCCATAACAGACAGCAATGATACATGAAGCCGACAGGACACGGTTTGATTTTTAGGTGCTGGGTTGAGCTTGCAGTGCTGACAGATAGAAAAAAATGTGTTTGGAACCTGAACAAATGTGACGTGAACATTTTCCAAGGAGAGTGAAGGGTGTGGGAGGACAGCCCGGGACGTAGCAGAGCTGGTGCGACTTGTCCCAGAGGGTGGCAAGAGCATTAATAGAAGCAAGACCTTTACTTTCAGCATCTGCTACTACATCAAAGCAGGGCTGAAGGAGTCTCCACAGCCTCTTTCACTGGGGACAGTTCCTCATTAAAATTAGCTTATTAGAGGCAGGACTGGTAAGTAATCTTGGGTGTCAAATTGGTCCTTGCTATTGTTCTGAGGATGGCAAAGATGCCATTTTCTCTTTCTTTACAGTTCTGCTTTTCTGCTTTCCCCAAAGCTCAGTGCTTAAAAGGCAGCATTTCTCCTAGAGAAAGACACCTGAAAAAAAAGTACATGGAAAGCATGGGAGGGGAAGAAAACTGGCAGAGATTTGGGGGAAAGGGGAAAATTCCAAGGAAATTGAGCACTGAGTGTTTATTTATTTATTTATTTATTCCAAATGGAATTTGTAGCTGTGCCATCCATGCATGATGTCCTATGTGCAGTACAGGACCTTGCACGGACAGTTTGGTGGATACCTCACAGAAAACTTCCACAGTGTTAAGCCCTTCTGATAAACACAGTATGACTTTTTCCACAAAGTTTTGAGACATGCAAGCTGCAAGAATAGGAGCAATCACTCCCATTTGCTGCAGAAATGTGACTGCCTCTGGATCGAAACCCACTGGCTTCTTATCCACCTGTCCCACAATTGTTCAGGATAAGGGAAAGGAACCAAGAGGGTTAAGGAGACAGTAAGCTGGCACTTGCCTGGGATTTGCATTTGACACCAATTTCTACCAAGGTTCTGTAGCAGCTGGGAAAAGTCTTTGCGTTTTCCGAAGGACACAACAGGATTCAAAGCAGAGCCTGCACACACAGAAGATGATGGTGCTCGTGAGCAAAACCCACAGAGAGATGTTGGCAGCACTAACCCTGTCTGGCCCTTTCAATGCCACAGCTCTGAGCGTGGAGCTGAGGGCACCCTCCTGCCTTGCCTGCACTGGCAGGATTTAGGACGGGCAGGGAGGGAGGCACAGTTACCTCTTATTGTTTATAATGCCCTGAAGCATTTATATCCAGATATGTGGGAATTTTGATGACTTCTCTCTACCGTGGCTTGGGAACGTTTGTTGAGTAGTGAACTCAACATTAACTGCTCACCTGTGGCCAGATTTGGCTGCTGCAATCGCAGCCATCGCCAGGAACTGAGCCCCACACTGTGTTTTCCCCTGCACCCTGGCTTGGAGCAGGGTGCTCTTCAGCAGCTGGTCTGGCAGGGCTTGATGTGCATCAGCCTGAGGTTTACTAAGGGTGAGTGGTGGATGAAGGAACATGACCTCCATCTCCTCCTGGCCCATGTGGGAGGACAACCCTGGCCCACACAGCAGGACAACCACCCTTAGGAGCCCCTCTTGGTCATGCCACCAACTTGCCTTTGTCCATGGCACAGCTGGGCTGTGCTCCCTTCTCCAGGCTCTCGTTGGTCATGCCAGCATCTCCCATGAAACACTGACCTAGATCAGTGCTGCCAGCACACAAGCTCCGCTCGTGCTGCCAGGGCTGCTAGGCACAGCGGGTTCCATTCACCTACCCCTCTGTCGCTGGGTTTTACTCTCCCCCCGAAAACTCCTCACAGCCCGTCAGGAGGGAGGCAGGATGCTGTAGGGCCAGTGCGTGGGACGTGCGCCCACGACGCTGCTGTGGTGGCTGCTGGGGACGACTGGCCACAGTGACACAGAGGAGGCGACGCCGCGAGCCGCAGTTCTCACATGCTGCCCTCCAGCCTCCACGCTCCCAAACCCGCCCCAGCAGAAAGGCCCGCACGCGCAGAGTCCTGCGAAGGAGAGACGCTGCCACGCAGACCGGTAACTGCCAGCACGCCAGGAAGGAGCGAGCGCCTCCTAACACTTGCTAAGCTCCATCCAATCGTAATCTTGTTCGTGGATGTTAAGTCTCAGGAAAATCGGGCCAATGTGTTGAAAAGAGGTGAAATAAAAAGATTCAAGTGGTGACTGAAGTCTCTTCAGGAAACTAAGGAGAAATAATCTTCAAAGGTTCCCACGAGCCTGCACGCGGGCCTGGAAGAGCTGAGCAGATAAACAGCGCGCGCGGCAGCACAGCTTTGCAGGGCTTGTTTTCCAGCCTGATTATTTCATGCGAGGAGACAGCAGGTTTGAGGCTGCAGTTTTAGAAATCACTTGTGGGCCTGGGGCAGCGGCCACGCGGGCTCCTGCCTGTGGCTCCCAGCCCCTGGGCCGTTGTGGAGGCAGGGCCGGCAGCGCCGCCATGGCGGGTGCTGCCTCCAGGGGAGCTGCAGAGCTCCTCAGACCTGTTCCCTTGGGGGGAAGTCCCCATGGAGCTGCCGGGCCCTCCTGCCCCGAGGAGCAGGGCAGGACCTTGGCCATGGGGACGGCCACAAGGCCACAGCCTGGGAGCTGTTGGCACAGCCCTGCTTATGTCCAAGCGCTCGGGTCAAGGTGCCGGCGCAGCCCATGTTCCTGCCACACTGCCCAAGTTTGATGCAGCCATCAGGAGTGCTGCATGTTTCCCCTCTCCTGTTCCCCCTTTCCTCCCACTCGGCCCTGGCATGGGGGTGACAGCAGCAGCCAGGATAGCGGGACAAGCTGGACTCCCATGGATGTGGCCTTGGGGTCCCCAGGCAGATTTGGGGCCAAGGATGGGTGATGCTCTGGCCTGCTCGGCCGCCCTGGCAGCTGCTGGGAACTGGGCTGTGTCTGCGCAGCAAGCAACGTCAGCCTGGTCCCGACAGCCCCCGGCAACGGTGCCTGAGGGCGCAGAGGAGAAACACCAGCTCCACCAGGGGGTTTGCTGCCCTCCGCTTCAGCCTTAGCAGCAAGTCATCCCCTCCTCACTACCCATGTGCTCCGTGGACGGGAGTCCCTATTTTCCAGGCGTCTCTTAGCGAATGCCTTTCAACAGCAGTCAAATTCACACACACACACACACACAAAAAGGCAAGCCATAATTACACCCACACAGCTCTCCACACTGCATACTAAGCTTCACCCCCAGTCAGAAATGCACTCGCACTGACAGAGTAGATCGGTTGATTAAAAATCCCCCAAAATGAATAGCTCCAGAGAAATCTGCCATACCCCTGCCGCAAGGGTGAAGTGCTTTTTAATTAAGGACAAAGAGATGCAAATGTCCTGAATCATCACAAGCAAATAGCAAAATAGCACCTGTCAGAATATTAAAAAACAAGCACTCAGCGTTCCCTTGTGATCGGCTAGAAGGAGGCCTCGAGTTTGGAAAAAAATAAAATCCCCCCGAGAGCTGAGCAAATGTAGTAGGCTGAGGGAGAGGGAAGGAAACGGTGCAATCAAAACAAGTGGGCATCGCAGCTGCCAGGCGGCCTCAGCACAGCGCTGAGCAGCACCAACCAGCTGGCACAAGGTCTCCCTGCCAAGGCGACATTGCCACCCGTTCCCCTTCCTGGCCTGCCAGCAGGCTCCTTCCCACCTCCACATGTGCTGAATGGGCCCCAGGAACGGACGGCCCTTGGGTCCGCTCCCTGCAGTACCTGTTCCCCTATCTCAGTGAGAGGAGTCAAGTCCAGGTAGCAAAGATCACAGCATTGCATTTAATGGTGCCTTCTTGCTGTGGGGAGTCTCCTGGGCCCAGGGCCTTCTCTGTTAGTACCGGTATTAGACAGGGAAAAAGGAGGCCTGGATGATGCTCTTTGGGGAGGGACATCAGCAGGGGACAGGTGGCCGGTCTGAGGCTCACGAAGGCAGAATGCAACACTACCAAGGTATTTTCCTGCCACACAGAAAGGTATTTTCCTGCCATCAAGGGGTTAAATGGACAAGTTGATGAATTCTTTTGCATTTTGGGCGCTTTTATCACTAGCACTACTTGTATTTGCCTAAAGAACCTTGAATTTGGGTGAAAAACACCACGAAGGCAAGGTGGGGGGCCGTGGTGTCAGTAGTAAAGTGCCCTGTCCTGCATTCTTGGGGACAGCCAAGCCCCAGCCATGCCTGGGAGCACTGCGGCCCTGCACATGCCCAGTGCTGGGGTGGCCCATCCCACATGGGCACCGGACGGAGGCCGCCCAAGGAGCTGGTGCCAGGAAGCGCGTCCGAGGCGAGCAGCAGAGAGCCTCAGCTGCGAGAAGCAGGCAGCGCGAAAGGCGAATGCCTGGAATAATAAGTGACGGACGGATGCCTTTGAAGGGGACTCGAATATCTTAGGTCTCCAGCCTGACCTACTTAAAACTGTCGTAATCTGATGAAGGAACATCCTCCAGCTCTAAATATAAATCGCGCTCCTCTTGATTGAGATTCCTCCCTACTGCTGCCACAGGGCAGGACGGGCACTGGCAGCAAGGCACAAGGTGCTGTAGCGCCCCGTGATCCCCCTGTCAAACAGGATGAAGCCAGGGAGCTCATTGAGGCTCCCGGCTCCTTTCCTTCATGGAGAAGGGATGCAACTAGGCTGGTGTTGGCTTTGCAGGCTGTTAGCCCCCAAAGTGAGTGGTCTCCCCTTAGCTCCTTGCACGCCTGTTATTAATAGCCCAGCTTTTCTTATTTCCAAGGAACCACTGATCTGGTGCACAGCAGAGCCTCAAGGGATCCAAGCAATTTGCAAATTTAGGAAGAATTTGGCAATTAGCTTAAGCTACAAGAAAAACAAACAAAACCATGATTCAAGAAAGAGCAGGAACAATCAAAACATTATTTTCAACTTGTTTTGAAATGATATGTTTTGCTTAAAAATGCCAAAATGTTTCATCAATCTGCTTTCTTAATTAAATGCTTTGAGTTTTCTCCACTTTAGCACACCATCGTTCCTTTAAAACCTGACCTTCCTTAGATGAAAAGGGTAGGAAAAGAACCACTGTTTTGGTTTAAGAAAATACCAAAATGACAAGATGAATTTTTTTCATTTTTCCCTTTTCATTGGGAAGACTGAAAAAAAGAAAAAGATGTTATGATTCAATCTAAACCAAATTTAATCCATTCTTCACTCTGCCCTAGTGCAATTTCCGTGTCTGCCATGTGTGTTCCCTGGGGAGCCGGGTCTCGCCGTAGCCACAGCTCAGTGCTCGTGCTCTCGGAGCAGACGGTCGGGGCCTGAGTTTCAAGCAACACTTGGGTGGCTGAGAGACCCAGAGAGGAGAGACCCAGAGGAGCAAAGCAAGTGGCCAGGAAATGTGATCTTGCCAGCAGCACTGAGCTCTTGGACACCAGCAGGAGATGGAACTTTACAGAGCAGAGCACATTGCACCTTGCACCTTCCTGCCTGCCCAGGGCACGATCCAGCTCATGATTTCTAGCTCGTAGCCTCCAGCACTGCACAAACTATGGAGAAACTTCCACAGGTTTTATCAAACTCCTTTACTTTGTGGTGAAAACGTATGGGAGAGTCAAGTGGAAAAATAATTAAATTAAAAAAGTCATTACAGAAAGCAAGCAAGCTGCACATCTCACAGTACCACCAACCGAATGAGATGAGTTTCTTCCCTTTATGGAGATAGGTCCCATTAATTTTCTTGGCAGGATCTCTCATGTTAAAATAACAATGCAAATGTTTGCTTGCACTTTACAACAGGGCTTTCAAGCCATTTCCCTCTCTGGGTGGGGAGAGAGAAAGCTGAGAAATTCATCTCGATCTGAAATGCTGTACACGTTAATTTTTGCAAAGCTCAAATATAGGGTTAAATTTGAAGTGACATATTCTCCTTGAAGGAATGGGTGGGACAAAAGCTAGTATTTAGTGAGGAGAAGGAAAGGATCAGACATTGAAAATGGATGGGTTTTTTAAGGTTTCAGGGACATACTAAGCTCAATAATCAGAGGAGAAAGGCAACGAGTAGCTATCAAAGCAACAGCCGTTTTAAGAGCTGCACTCATCTGAAAGCGACTTTTAGTTCTTGTGAAAACTGCCGCCTTAACAGCTGTCCCAATTAGAGCCAGCCGGAAATTTCCCAATAAACCAACATTTTGTCAGAAAATAATTCGCTGAGTCTGAAATGCTCCAAGTTGGCTGAACTTTTGCTGAATCCAAAAGTGGGGCTCCAACTGGGTCCAGCGCTCAGCTGGCAGCTTTGCGTGAGGAGCGGCAGCGCTGACGAAAAAGTCAATTTTGCTGAGCAGCTGCGGGCTCCAGGAAGCGCCTGGTTCACATAATATATGCTCAAGACTGTTACTTTGGGGAAAGATGAAAAGGCAAACGGGTTTCTTATCAACCTGAGCTCCTGCCAGCCAAATTCCCTCATGGCAGGGTCCCATATGCCTGGCCTGTTTTAGGACCTGGCGGCTGGATCCGCCTGGAAGAAGCTGAGGTGCCAAGAGGAGCTGCCGTTGGAAGAGCCAAGTCTAACAGGGAAGATGATGGGCAGCGGGAGGCCACCTGTACAACACGGTGGAGGCCACAGGGCAAGAGGTGCCCTCCTTACCACTCTTTTGGTTATTTTTAACACAACAAAAGCAAAACCTTCAGCTATTAATCCTTTTGGCTATAGTTTTGCTGACCAATGTGTTACCACTGGACATGATGCTGGCTTGGTTCCAGCTGCCTAACTGGTTGAGAAACTCATTTAGAGAAGGACAAATTCAGCTAGACTTGACCCAGGAGACCCTGCACAAAGCTTTGTGTGAGCATGGAGGGGTTCTGACTAGCAGTGAATATTTACATCAAAAAAAGTTCTCATCTAGCACAGGCCAGACTCCTGCTGTGTGGCCTCCAAGCACACCTGGGTGCTGGTGCTCCTTTTCTGAAGTGCGTGCTCAGCTCCAAGACCAGAAAGGTCCTGGGGAAAAGGGAGAAAGCTGCTCAAGCTCAGCGCAACCTGGGAAAAAAAAAAACAAACCTTTTTTGAGTGGTGATATTTAGTTATGATAATTAACCTCTACAACAACTCTACCCTCAGACACAAGCCAAGGAGCACAACCCCTCACACACAGCTCTCAGCAAGTCCCTGCCCCAGAGGGATTTCTTTTGAAAAGTGCTGGGCAGGAATCGCTGCCAACACAACTGGAGCTCTCCCCAACCAAGCTTTCCCCATGGGAAGCCTTCCCTGGCTTCTGCCAGGCCGCCGTCACAAGGCGGCCATTTCCCCTCGCGCCGCCCTGTATGCCGCATGGAACAGGGCTGCCATCCCACCACCTCATGGCCTGTTGAGCAGCTGGGGCACTGCGAGAGGATGGCTCCGGCCTCTGCAGTGCCAAGTTGCTGCATGGACGAGCACAAGGCCTTTGTTCAGTGCCGACCTTCTGCCTATGCTTCCTCCTATGGGCTCTTGCTGCCCCGTGCAGAGGCAGCACCAATGCTGCTCATTGCGCTGCTGTTCATCAAACAGCCACTTGCAGCAACGGAAATGGAGGGGTAGGGCCTTAAAACCATCCCGCTTTGGCTCATCAAAGAGCTGCTAAGTGTGTTTTGGAGTTACCCTATTAAAGCAGGCAGTCTCTCTGAAGCTGGGGGGAAAAAACACATCCACCACCTTCTCCATTTCATCTCTCAAGCTGCAAGATCCCACCCCTTTCACCGCCTATCCCTGCTGACAGCCCTGCTTCCTACAGAGAAAATGGGCTTGAAATGCTGTGATCAAAGTCACTTGCATTGATTTCCATGGCCTCTTTTCCTTTGCCTAGATTCTCCCTATCACTGCAACTGCGCTGCCCCTTTGGCCCTGGATCACCACAGTCCAGTGTGTTTTGGGCTTTGTCATGTTCTTATTTGCTTCTAATACGGGAAATAAATTAATGTTGGACCCTATTTCTTACCTACTTCTTTAGCAGAACAAATACCGAGCTCCTTTGCTTCAACCCACTCTTGAGATGGGGACAGATATTTCTGTGCCTGTCATTTTCTGGCCAGCATTCCCAAGCACTCTGCCCCCACCCAGATGACCCCATCTCCCACATGCAGGATTCCCATCTCCTGGGCACTGCCTCCCAGGGCAGCATCCTGCCCTAGGGAAGCCTCTCCAACACCAAGCTTAGCTCTAAGCAAGTTTTCCTGAAAGGACTTGCTCAGAAACGAACCAGAGAACAGGAAAAAACAGGATCTGTCAGATCTCTTCAGCAGATCTCCAAGGCAGTCAGGAAGAGCACGAGCACAGCAGCGCTATCTATGCAAAAGACGTTTGAGTTTTATTTTGTTAGCAAAAACACTTCTATTTCTGACAAAAAGCCTTTTTGAGGTATGAAACCTCTTATGAAACTTCTCCCACATCAGTGCTTTGCATAAACTGTTTTGCTGTAATTGTTTTATTCATCGCACGTATTTTACACTGGTAGCATAAACTTGCTTGTCTCAGGAGGATGATGATCAGAGCCCAGCTGCTGGGCAGGCCACCCTGTAAACCACATCCTCAGCTGGTCACCTCCACCCTCACCAGGAAGGTTTCAGAGGTGCTGACCAGAGGTGCTGAAGAGAAGGACTGCACATAAGCTTTGCCTACTGCTGACAGACCATCAGCTTGGCACATCTCCTCCAGAGAGATCTGCATGGTGCTGTGGAGCAAGAGAAGGGGCTCGCCAGCATAGCCATCACCTTCAGCCTCACAGGAGCAGAATGTGAATGAGGAGGGAAACATAACTGAGAGGCACCCTGAGTCACAGCCCCTGCCTGGGTGAGCTGTGGACATAGGCAGCATTACACTGCCTTGCTCCTGAAGAGCCCATGGCCCCAAAGCATATGGAGAAGAGTGCCAGCTCCATCCTCTTAGGAGTTGCAGGGTGAGGAGGCCATTCATTACATTAGCATTACAGCCTTATTTTTTTCTCTAGGCCTGAGTTGTCAAGGCTAATAGCAGCATAGTTCATTTCACACCTGATGTACAGTGATAGGTCAGGGGACAACTGAAAATGCCACCTCTAGGGGAAAATTAGATCATTAAAATGCCACAGTAGTATCTTGGGAAGCCAACCTGAGACTCCAGCTAGCGCTTTTTTCTCCCTTTGCTAGGAGAAAAAGCTGCTAAGCAAGTCCAGATTTTTTTATTTTAAACATTGTTTTCTATTTTACCATTGTTTCACCAACTCTGCCAACAGAAAAATCATGATCCCATTTTCCATTACCACAAAGTGTGATTTTGGGGGAGTATGATCTTTCCTCCAAGCCTAGACTGAAGGATAAAGGACTATGTTCTAGGGAGAAATAGACAGAAGGGAAAGCTGCATGCAGTTCCACCTGCCATCACATCTAATGAAGATTAAATTAAGAGCAGTGCTGCTATAGGGTTGTTCACTTCTCAGGCTTTTTACCTGCACTGCATTTTTTCCAGCAGTTTGGCTCTGTGAGGCTTTGTTTCTGGTCCCTCAGTCCCAGTGCCCATGGGTGGCTCTGCACTGCTTGCCACCCAAACATGCTCGAGTTGTTACACCCTCATCCCATCATGCGAGGAAGCATCATTTGAAGTTTCTTTTCAGATTCCTGGGAATTGCTTTGCCCTGCTCAGATCCCTTGGGATGGCATGGGGATGGAGGAACCAAGCCCAGCACATGTATGGCAGTCTCAAGGCTGCAGCTCGGACTGTGGCTGCTGTCAGGTCACTTTGGCTTGCTGGCTGGGCACAGGACAGGGGAGGGCGGCAGTTGCCACAGCTCTAGGCTTTTCATCCTCATTTTCCTCTTTTGCTTCCTCTCCAGGAGCCCACGTGAATCTTGACAAAATTCAAGCTCTTGGACCCTGAAAAGAATGACCCCTCCGTGCTTCTCTACTGCTGTATCTCAGTGCCTAATTGTCCTAATAGCTTTTCCAAGGACTCCATTCATCTTCTGCCATAATTCAGGTCTTTCTTCCAAGCCATGGCACAGAGGGAATAAAGCAGTGTGAGGACAATAAAAACAGACACTGAAGGGCAGACAACTCCTTCCCTTTGACCGTGCACACAAAGAAAAAAATAGCAGCTACCTGGATTTTTGTTTGTCAACACCGGTCTGGTCCAGGCGAGATAATAACCACAAATGTACAGGGCTGGGGTGCAGAGAATAGGAAGGGAGCACGCTATTGTGGCTACCTGAATGATGTGGCTGATGGCTGAGCGAAGTCTTGTGTCCACTGCCTTTCCTCTCCACTCTTCTTGCAGATTATTTTATTGGTTATCTTTTGCATTCCCCTCTCTTTCCTAGCATCTTTCTACCCACTTTGGGGAATGCTTCAAGCAGTTTGACTGGCCAGAAGAATAAAACTCAGAGCCATCATTTTCTCAGTCCCAAACCGCACTTCTAAGGGGGCATTAATTCCAAACTGGAGTTGGGCAGCATCAGTTTATTTCAGTCCTGGCAATTTTTTAACTCTTTGCCTGCTTCTTTTGATAAGGAATTTTCAGCCTGCCAGCCAGTTTAACAGTTTGGCTCATTTGTCTGCGAGGTGAGCTCTGTGCTGCAGGATCAGCCAGCCAAGCCCCAGCTAGTCCTTTCCTGTCCTTGATTGAATGATGGCATCATTCTCAATCAGGAGAGTCACAGATGGCAAATAAATACAGCATTGCAAAAGAAGTCAGATTAATATTTATGCTAAAAATTACCATCGTTTTTATTTGCAAAATATTCATGCTTCAGAGGGGCTGTGATTATTATAAACTTCTGACTAGCTGTACTCCTTAAAGGAAATAAAATAAAAGATTTGGAGATAGGCCATATAAGCAGGTTCAAGGCACCTTAAAAGCCAGAATATATTCACATCTGGGGCTTTGACTGCCCAGTCCTCCCTCCGGTGTTTAGAAGAAGAGGAGAGGGAATATTTAACTTGGAAACTCAAAAACGGCCTTGATGGACACAAAGGTTTCACAAAGTGCTTGCAACACAGCAAGAGCCAGGGATTAAGCTCCAAATCCATGCTTTGTCCCCAAAGTCCCCCAACAAGCTGTCCTGATCACTAATAAAGCAGCTCTGCGCTCTCCAGAAATATTTATCTCCATCATTAAAGCTCCCTGCTATTGTCGGGCATGACTGGCAGGCAGCGGCCAGGAGCAAAACTCTAAAAGCCCTTCAGTTTGAGCCCCAAGTGCCCCTGCTGTGTGGAGCAAGGGCAGAGAGAGGACTGGAGTCGCTGGGGGTGCCAGGCAGGACAGAGGGGCCTCGTCAGAGCCGGTGACAGCATCATTAGCAGCCCAACCGAGGCCAGCAAGGGAGCAAGGTCAGGGCCGAGGTGCTGTGTGGAGCTGCAGAGGGCGGCTCAGGGACCGCATGTCCCCGTGCCACCAGTGCCCCCCGCAGCGCTCATCACCCCATGCTTACGTAAGCCTCCTTTGCCTCCAGGACTGCAAAGAGCCGCAGTGTGACGGGGCTCATTCTGTTGCCGTATGGAAGAAGCACCACCTTGCAAAGCAGGCGCCGCTCTTCCTTTGCGGTTCCTTCCAGGGCACAGAGAGCAAAGTGCCACAGGTTGTGCTTCTCTACACGGGGTGAGAGCAGGGAGAGACAAGACCTTGAGGAAAGGCTGCTGTTGATATCCTCAATCAATAGTCCGGGCTGCCCAGGCCAGTGCAAACATATGCTTGGAAATGCTGACCTAGGGCACAAAGCACAATACTCTGGGTGCTCTAGCAGGAGCATTGCACACTTCACTCATAAAACTTAAGTGTGTCATTTGGAGAAAGCCTGAACCAAAGGGACTCCAGGAAGCCCATGCACAAAGCCAGGCTCAAGCATCAGAGCCCTAGCTCTGTAATGCTGGACAGAGCGTTAGCTGTGCATCTGTGTGCAGTGGCCACCTACACCCCATGATGCAGCTCTGCAGCCCTCAACCTTTACTTGGACACGGCTTTGCTCAGAGTTGGGAGGAAGGGAAACCCACCTTGCTCAAACTGGTCTGTCCATCCCACAGCATCCCACAGCCATTCAGACTCCCTGCCTCCCCAAGCCCAGCTAGTCCCAGGCTGCAACTCTTCCAGCTGAAAGGGGGAGTCAGGTGGGAATACAGAACATTAAAGCCCAAGTGTATAAACACATGAG
>JAUBOD010000117.1:1076322-1093145 GCA_032353885.1 Nothura maculosa
GCTGCAACTCTTCCAGCTGAAAGGGGGAGTCAGGTGGGAATACAGAACATTAAAGCCCAAGTGTATAAACACATGAGGAGTGGGGAGAGGATGCATAGAGATCAGGGGCTCACCTTCCTATGCAAGTACCAGGGGACATTCAACAACTGGGGAAAAACATAGCTCAGAAAACCTAAATGTGTTGCTTCCCCATGGAGTATTTAGCTGGCTAAGTCCTTTCTGCAGGATGTTGTGGACACCAAGTTGGTAGGAGTTCAAGAAGCAGTCGGACAAGATCATAAACAACAACACCACCACAACCACCGCTGCAAGCTATTAAACACGCGGATGTGGCTTTCACTGGCAATTCCCTGAGCCACAGAGAGCTGGAGGTTGGCAAAGCACCCTGGGGAAGTACTGCAAGATGCTTCCCATCATAACCCGACACTGTGTTTTCCTCAGGCACCTGCTGTTTGGCTGCTCTCAGAGATGGGGCACCATTTAGACAAGCCTTTTATGGATCTCTCAGTAGAGCTGTTCTTCTGCACCTGCAGACTGGGAGGCCAAGAAGTGCCTGTGCCAAAGCTGGGTTAATTTTAGGTGTGCATGCCTTCCCTACATGCTCCTACATGCTCAGAGCATGGGGAGAAATTTTGCAGCAAATGATTTATTTGCTTTAAATAAATGCAACTTCCAGACATCCAAAGTGATGGGAAAATTCAGGTCAAATTCCCCGAATAGCTTCCGCCACCAAAAAAAGCAACAACCGCTCTGAAGGGCTGAGCGAGTCACATGGAGAAGGCTCGGAGCCCTTCTGCAACGCTCCTTTTTCGCGACTTCCCAAATGTTTCTATTTCGGGTGCTGCCTCTGTTCCCCGGCACCGTGCTGGCTGCAGGCGCCACAGGCACAGCCCCAATGCCCCGCGCGCCTTGCACCCCTGGGCTCCCTCACCAGCACACGCCTCCTGCTCATTTCCTCTCGCCAGGCCACTTGCACGATCCCCCTCTGCGCCCGACCAGCTCGCAGCCTCGCAGCCTCCCGCCTCGGCTGCAGCCCTGGGCCCATCGCGCCGCGCGCTGCCTCTGCTCCCGGGCAAGCTGGGTTACACGGTTCAAACACCGCCACTCAGGCAGTCTCTTTTCACAGGCTCACGCACTTTTCTTTTTCCTTCTCCCACTCCCTCTTCACTAATTGCTGCCCTCCAATGCCACCGGTTTCAGCGGAGCTGGGACAGATTCCTTTCCAGCGTGCCTTGAAAAAGGGGTGTCTCGCACCCATGAGCTGAAGTGCTCCATGGTTCTTATAACTTGGGAGGGAGGTTCCTGAAGACAAGCACCACGTTTCAAGGAGTTATTGTCACGTGAAGAGCCCAAAGGCTCCAGGTAAACCCTGGAGCCCATACCCTGCTAGTACTATTCCACCTGCATCTCCTTACACACCATGACTGGTCCAAACATCTCCCTTGTAGAGCCCTGCACATCCTCTTGGAAAGCCCATGAGGTTGCAAATTCAGAGACCCTATGATGCAAATGATACCTGGACCCAGATGCTACCTGGCAGTATTTACATTTTGTGGCACACATTTGGTTTCATCCAACTTCCCTTTTAAGAGGAGGACAGTCCTACACAACCTTTCTCTGGTTTCTCCAAGCTGAGGACCTCCATTCATAAACTCAAGGATTTCCGGTTGGAAATATCTCCCAGCAAACTCCTATCCCTCCCTGGGCTAATATCACCCAGGCCAGACTCTCACAGAAACCACGCTTGCTTGATCAAGTACTCAGCTCTCCAAATGGGTTCGCAGACATCTAGCCCCATGGGAGCCCTCTAAAGTGTTGTGGCTAATGTAATATACAGAAACCCAGTTTGGAGGAAGAGGGGGGTTCTTTGACCCAGTCTAAGTGCAGCACATTGAGGGGAAGATGCTTGAAAGGAATTAAAGAAAGATGTTAGAGACCATCAGACCTTCTTCCCTCTTCTCTATACCGAGCTCCTTGGAGGTCATCCTAGCCTGGTGCTGGGGAACAGTCCCCTCTCCCAGGCCACCTTTCAAGATGCCACTCCAAGTCGTAAAGGAAAAGGGGCTCGTCTGGCCAGGAAGGAGGCAGCACTATCACATTTCAAGTATATTCAACTCCTGCTATTTTGTAGAGCATTTTATGAAACTTTAGCTCCTTAAGTGCTTTCTCCGTTGAACTTCCATTCCGTTTCCTCCAGGCAACAAATGGGTTTTGTTTACAAAGTATTTCCACAAGACCTCAAATTTCATTTACCAAAACCCATCCTTAGACTGCCCAGGCATTGGAAACCAGGCTGAAATACGGCAATTACAAGCACTTACCTGCCTCCTTCCCGCAAGTCTCCAACTCAAACGCTGCCATGGCAACAAAGCCCACTCTCCAGCCAGCCCAAAGGACTGGTTTTAAGTGACGTCATTATTAGCCAGGCCCTGACAAAATAACTCAAACGAGCTGCTCAGACAGCAGGACAACAAAGAGCCCAACAATTACACTCTGAACTTGTCCAAGGAGGAAAAAACACCATCCAAACTCACACCACCCTTTCATTAACAACCCTACTAAAAAGGGCAGGTTCCTCTAAGCACCCTGCAGGGGTGCAGGGGGGACCTGCCACCAAAACAGGCTGCAACCTCCTCCACTCACCCCAAACCAGCTGCCTGCAGAAACTTCCCTCTATAAGAGCAACCAAGTGACTCCAATCCCATGGGAGGGTTGGAATGAGGTCCTGGCTGAGACCTCCCGTGGCCTGTGGATTCACACTGAGATGGGATGTTTTCTGACAGCAGCTTTTTTCCAGAGATGGGAGAGGGCTCAGTGCTCCATTCCTATAGCTGGTCATTAAAGTTGAATAAATCCTTATCACTTGTGCCTCACTGCCCCTCATAATTTACACTGGCTTTAATAAGGCCAAGGCTAGCTTTACAGTCAGACTGGGGATTACAGCCTGGTGCAGGTATCTGTTCACAACAGCAAAAAGAAATTTAGAGGAGCCCAGACATCTTTCCTCAAGTGTAGGAGGCGGCCAGTGAGTTATAGTCATTTCCAGCACTGGCCTGGGCTTATGTGTAACAGAGCTGGATCAGGGCTGGAGATTTACAGGTCCCAGGCCTCTGTGTGAAAGTTAAACCTGCATGTGCTGAAAAATTACAGTGATTTTCAATGGAGTCCCTGACGATGTTATATGCATTTTTATTGCTTTTAAAATCCAGGTTGCTGCATGTTTTCAATTCCTCCTGGAAATAAAAGTCAGGTATGTTATTTTGTCTCCCCTTTTCTCCCTTTTGTCATCAAAGACTAAGAAGTACCTTTACCCTTAGAAGCAACCTGCCCCGCGCACAGGAGCTGGGCACCTCATCCCCCATTGCTTCCCTAATGAGGCCAGCCCAAGTCCTTCCTTCTCAAGCCTCGGCCTGGAGTTTATAGCATCAGATCCAGAGAAGTGTGCTCAGGCTTGAGAGCTCGGCTTCTTTTCCCAGCTGTACTATCGCTGTAATAAAAATGTATTGCTTCTTGCAGCTAGCCTTTCCTCACTCATGTCCTTAGACTGTCACAGCTGCAATGCCACCTCTCTGCTGCTGTCAGTTCCTAGATTGCTATTTATCAGCAGCCCCAAAGTGCTTCTATCAAATGCCTAATACTCAGCTAGCTATTACGTGCCTCCCCTTCCAAAGGAAAGCGCCCAGGGCTTGCTCATCACAGGCGCTAGCTCTGCTGTCACGTCCAAAGGGCTGGGGGGAAGCAGCTTCCTGTGGCTGAAACCCACTCCATGACTTCTCCTGAGTCACCCACTCCTCTCTTGGGATCAGGTCTTTATCCACAGTAAGGAAAATGGGCATTGGAGGGAGCTGGGAGGGCCTGTGCCGGGTGGCAGTCCTTCATCCCAGGGGATGTCACAGCCACTCTTCTGCCACCCCTGGTCTCAGTGAGCATGTGCTGCTAGTGCAGCAGCACGGGGTCCCCCTGTGCTCCTGCTAGCACCTGAGATCCTGAGGAAAGGAAGGGAGAGGGAATGGCAGCGGGTCGCAACATGAGGCTGTTCTCCGTGGAGTGGGCTGCCTGCGAAGCCGCAGTCATGTTCCTACTGACAGGCTGCCGGCAGATGAGCTGGGTCAGGAGAAACAAGGCTTTGCAGAAGCAAGCACCATGTGTTCACATGCTCGTGGATCTTCCTCCCTTGGGCATGAGCCCAAGCCTGCAGCCCCAGCTCAGAGTGTCCACTCACCATGCAAGGAGGGTGTCTGAAGGGGTGATCTATGTGGTGACTCTGCCATGAAAGACACTGCTGCCTTCCCTCGAGGACTTTGCCACTCTGGAGTTCTCTGGTTGTCAGCGGTAGGGAACCGAGCTCAGTTTTAGCATTCCACGCATCCATGATTTCTCTTTCCACTGCATTTCTCTTCCACTGCTCCAAGCATGCCCACCACCTCAGCCTGCAGCCTCCTCAGGGCTGAGGCTCTGCTATTTCACTTAAAATATCTGGAGTGACCTCTGCTCCTCACACTCTCCCTTATGCAGCGCTGCGTCTTCGCTTGATCGCCCATATGACAACTTGGGGGCACCAAGAAGCCCTGGGGCTGGGCTCAGAAGCAGCGCATCACACTGGTGCCCCTGGGCCTGAGCTGTGGACCGTGGCGCTGCATCAGCCCCAGGGCCATGAGGCACCCAGCGCATCCCTCTGTTCCCAAACCCCGTGTGTCCTGGGAGTCCCACACCTCCGAGTGCTGCTGCTGGGTAAGCACCTAATGATAAAACTTGGCTATTGCTTTGCTGAGACCCCTGTCAGGCCGAGCGCTAAGTGCCAGGGTAGCGCATGCCTGCTCTGCTCTGCCTCCTCCCCAGGAATCCTCCTGGCTCTGCCTGTTTTCATTAGCATTTATTTTCTGTGGACACTGCAATTACGCTCTGTTCCTCTTCAGGGCCTTTGTTCCAGGTTCAAACAGAGACGTGGCAATGCAGGGAAGCTTTATATATTGCTGTTTATTTTTGTACTCGGAGTTGGGAAGAGTTTCTCAGGACAGACCTAGTCCTGTGTGCTTTTGACTGAGGAAAGCTGCAGGGTTGGGGGAAAAGGGTGAAAACTTCTGTTTCTAGCTTTGGTCATATGAAACATGGTGGGTTCCTCTTGGTCTGAGGTCACAGACCATGCTCTTTCCTCGGTAGGACATAAGTATGCAGCCTATAGCTCTTAAGAGCCACAGTATCTATCCATCTGCCACAGCAGCTGTGAGCCCCGGCACTCCCGAGCCTCTTCTGTCATCCGAATCTCCGAGCAAGACGGGGGATTCAGCTGAATACAGCAAATTCAAATATGTAACTAACTTCTCTGTTCAAGGTTGCAATATGTTTGGAGATATTGTCCTGCCAGCCAGTCCCTGGTGCAGCATCCAGATGGTGTTCAGGGGATCCAGGGAAGAAGGGAGGGAGCTTTTCTCCTTCCTCTGGAGTGGAAAACAATTGCTGATATCCCTGGAATTATTTCTTTCTCCTGCTATTTCCTAAAGGCATTTGGGGAAAAAAATTCCTATTGAAAAGGTGGGATTCAGGTAAGTGATAAACATTTTTACAAAAAAAAAAAAAAAAAAATTAGCCCCAAAGTGTGGAAAAACATCAAAGAGTGGGACATGGACAATTTGAAATATTCTGAAATAGGAAGGCTTTCAGCATTGCTTGCGGGTGTTTTTTCTACTCCATTCTAGACCCTCTTATCCAGGAGAAAACAAACAAACAAACAAACAAAAAAACAAAAAACAGAAAATCCCCCTTAAAACCCTCTTAATTTTAGTGGCTAATCACAGAGATGCGAGTGAAGTGTCCAAAAGAAGTCCAAACCCCTTGACCATCTATGCTAACAGACACCGCGATCACCTCGACCTATGTAGCCACTGGCTGAGCAACAGAGCAAGGCCACCCCCGTGCTGCTGAATCTCCCAAACCAGGATGGCCACAGTAAAAAGTGTGGCCTCTGGGCCATGGTATATCCTGGATCATGTCTGGAAGCTATTTAGGAAGGTGTTAGTTTTTGTGGACCAAAATGATGCTAGAGGTGACTGTAACAGCTAGACAATACAGCAGGGTGTGTAGAATTGCCCACAGCCTTTCCTTGCTTTGATTTACCTCATGTCAAAGAGATGAGGGCCTCAATGTGCTTCTGCCCACCCAGCACAGCTTTAAGGCTGGGTGTGATTTCAGCTGCAAACTTGGGCCTGGCCTGCGAGGTAGCCTGAGAGCAGGGGGAAGATTCTTGGAAGAAAAATTGCCCCCTTTGCCAGTTTCATCTCAAAGATCTCAGATCCCAAAGTCTGAACATTGCAAGAAAAGCAAGTTTTTCTAGAGAGGAACAAAATAACCAGGCAGTTTCCCCTTCAATCATTTTAAACATGATACGATGGAAGTAAAGGAAGAATTTCAAGCCCTTTTACTTTCCCCTGGAATATATCTTTTTTCTTCACGAGTTGTTCGTTCATCATTGGGACAAACTCCCCAGTTGCACGGATAGCCTGAAGCCCAGAGGGCTGGTTTTCTTGGCTCCCCACCCCTCTGTGTAGTGCTGTCCTTTAGCTTTGAAGGTAAGACCCTTAAAAAATAATGGTGCAGAGTCTTTTTAAAATATGAATTTTTATTTGTTTTGATCAGAGTTCAAGAGAGTGGGTAGAGTGGAAAAGCGGAGTGATTTACTTCAGTGAAGAGATCTAATCCCGCCTTGTATGTGTTAGATCAGAAGGTTAACAGGTGGTCGGAAGAGTCCTCCTTGTCCACTCAGCTTGTTCAGCTCACTCATGTAGTTCTTGTTTCTGATGCTTTCTAATCTCTCTTCAGAACTTTACTGTAATTTTGAGATTTTTTTTTCCTGCTTCAACTTACTGAAAATGCTAAAAGCTGAAAAAACAGCAGGACTCAAAATCCTGCCAGTTAGAATGGGCAATTTCTTTTTCCAGCAAAGGTTGAAAAATACGATTCAAAAATACAAACAGGCATTGAACATTGCACCAAAAAGCATTTGAAACACTAAACTCAGAGAGAGAGTGAGAAAAAGAGAGAGGGAGCAAAAAAGACAGAGAAATAGAGAGGAAGAGAAAGGTCACAGTTTCCATGAGAAATCCCTTTAGAAAGTGGCTAACAGCTAGTCAATAGAGAAAATAAAGTCAACAAAAATTAGAAAATGCAGTTTTCTGTAGTTGTTAATTATTTACAGGTGTAGTAACAGGATTGTCATGCATTAAACTGCTGCCGGCTAGATTCTTTCTTGTAGGAGAATGAAGAGAGTCTCACAAGATGGAAAAGAAAACAGACAACATGGGCACAGATAACGTGGGCGCAGATCCAGCCTGAGGCAGTGCAATGAGCGTGTTCTCTGGCATTTTGTTGCAGCGTGTTCTTCGCTGCGATGGTCTGCCCTAGGGCCTGCTCAAGCAACTTTCCCAGCACACAACATCCGGGCTGCAGCCAAAGAAATGGCTGGTGCCATCATCTTCAGATCAGGTATCTACCCGAGGATATCCCAGGGTCAGTCAACTGGGAGAGTCTACGTGATGGAAGGGGATGGGTGGCCACTTGACAAGATGGCCCAGATGAGGTTGGGAGGGTTCAGCGTCTCTCTTGTGCCTGCACAGAGGAATCCTACAACTCAAAGCACAACCTGGCAGAGGGGATGTGGCAATGACTCAAGTTTTAGAAGCCTACTCGTCCTTTTTAGTGGTTGCAAAATTGAGTTATGCAATATCTAGTTGCCTTTACAGTTGCTGGGTCCCCTGCAAACAGACAGGAGAAACTGACAGACATTTAAGAGGAAACAGCGCTGCCAGCAGTAGGGAATGAGCCAATGGGCTCTTCAGGTTGACAGGACCTTCAAGCAGCAGCAAAGAGCCAAGAGCCTTCAAAGACAGTGGGAGCATCCTGGCTCCTTTCTGCAAAGTGGGGACTAGGCTTCCCTCCCTAGGCAGCCGAGATCCGTAATTAAGGCTGTATACAGAAGAGATCTGCATGGATGGAGGTTGGGACACTGTGTTTGGAAAAAAATATATTTTGGCCTAAAAAGCAGCATAACCCAGGTTGTGGTGATAAAGCTTACAGGTCAAATGTTAGGCTAGTCTAAGCCTAAAGAGCTCTGCTTTGTAAAGCAGCACAGATGCCCGTGGGGCAGAGGCACATGCAGACCTGGGGAGAAAGCCAGTCTTATTTGCTTATGGATGGTGATAGTTTTTGCTGTGATGTGCAGGACATGTGAGGCTCAGGAGGTGCCATTGAATACAACAGTCTTCCTCCACCAGGACATGAGAAGCATAGAAACTATGAGAGCAAGTGCAGTGCCATGGTCTAAGTATTTCCCCCAAGATGGAGAAGATGAGAAGAAATTATGGGAACAGAATTGGGCATCATTGCTAGGGGACTGGATGCTGTTCACTGACCGTGGCCCATGTAGACTACCTGGCATGGCCGTGCAGGTGCTGATGTTTAGCTTTAGCGCTGCTGGCACTGATGTGACAGCAGACTTGGGTCCAGAAGACCCTCCACCTCTCCTCTCCCTCCATGCAGCCCGTTCTGCCACCCCATGGAGTAGCCAGTAGCTTGGGTCCATGCAGCTGTAGAGGTACCATCAGATCATCCAGAACATGGCTGCAGGGGGTCCTGTATGGTCTCCCATCTCTTTCCCTGGCACCCTCCCTTCCCAGGTCTCTCCTCCTCATTCCAGCCCTGGCTCACTTGTCTTGAGGGCCTTGGAAAAGTGCTGTGGCAGACCACGGCCTGGAGCGGGCCAAGGTCTTGCAGGGGCTGCAGTGGGCTGTTACTGATGGAGAGAAACGATGAAGAAATGGGTTGTTGAACCTGTAACAGGGGGCAAAGGCGGGCAGGAACAAGTGGAGGGTAACTGAGGAGCAGAAACAGATGGAGGGAAGTCCTGGGGTGTGAAGGTGCTGGGGGGACAAGGCACGCAGTTCTTGGTGCAGATTTCAGAGACCTCCCGCCAGCAGAAATGGCCCGTGAAGCCAGCGCCAGGCGGCTCGTGGCCGGTGCGGGAGGCGTCGCCGGGGCAGCCCGGGGCGCAGGCCAGAACCCCACAACCTTGTGGGCCGCTCCTGCCGCGCACCTACCCACTCCGCGTGTGGGTCCCCTGCCTGTCCCCTTTGCTGGGGACAGTCACATCTCCCCACACAGCTCCCCACGTACACGGGAGGAAGAGTGTGCTTCAGGTTAGGGACAGGTTGGGGAAAGGACCCTCCGCAGGGCCTAAGTGGTGCCCACACTGGTGACTGACCCACCATGACACCACAGGCTGAGGAGACACCCGCTGGTGAACATGGCTACCTTCAGCATGTCACACCTGGAGAGCCAGGCAGAACTGTGGAAACGGTGCCAACACTTCCCTTTCGTGGTCCCCTGTATAGAGGAGCCTTGGCACCAGCCCCAGCCTCAGTCGTGATGCTCCTCTGGCGACGCGGGGGCTGAAACAGATCCAGTGAGGGGCTCCGTTCCCTCCTGAACAGGCACGGGCTACAGACCAGCCTGGCACCGTGTGCGAGGAGCCCTTTGCCACACTCAACTGCACATAAGGCCCAGTTGCTTAGGGCATTCAAGGCATTGGGAACATCCCAGTGTCCGGGCAGGGAGCAATGGGCAATGCTAGGAGAAGCTGTGGCACAAGGGCTGCTCAGTAGTGCTGCCAGCAGCAACATGGTCCCGGGCAGCGACTCACTGCCAGGTACCACCGCACCTCTTCTTCCTTGCTCCCCTGCTGCCAGCGGCTCCCGGCGCCATTTGGAGGCCAGCTCAGAGGGAGAGAAGCTGCTGAGCAGGAGACATCTCTTCCCAGAAGATTTAGCAAGGAGAATGGGAGGCAAGCAGAATAATTAAAAGTGACCATTTTCTCTTCCAAAGAGAGAACAGCTTGATTTTTAGATATAAAAGGTTTGGGAGGATAAACACACACACAAACACATATGTAAAAACCTTGGCTGACTGAACAATAACAAGGTCAAATAGTAAATATTTATACCTTGAAGCCATCAAACTCATCTGCGCAGTGGCCTCTTGCCAAAAATGCCTTCAGGCGCAGTTCAGCTTGATATGGAGAGAAGGCTGGTGAATTGTCGTTCTTTGAGCTGTTTTCCCCTACGTTAGCATTAATAGAGCATTTACATTTGCATGAACAAACCTCTTGCCTTGGCTGAGCTCTCCCCACCTCAGCCTCCACCAAGGGGACAGGGAACTGCTGCCTCTCACCTCCCCAGCCTGAAAAAGACAGATTGGGGGTGAGGGGTAAGATGTGGCTGCAGAGACCAGCTAGTGGGGATTGGGCCTGCGGTGACATGTTCTGGCCATGATACTTCCTCATAAAACCTCGGCAATGGCAGAGGGAGATGGTGAGAGGGGAGCAGAACTGGGTAGCGGTGCCTTGGAGGATGCAGTCCTGATCTGAGGCATTCAAGAAGCCTCTTCAGAGAGGCTGCATGGGTGTGGGGCACCATAACTGAACAAGTCCTTTAGAAGAAAGGGTGGCACTAAGAGACTGCTTCTCTCCTGTCAGCCCTTGGAATCATCAGGGCACTGATGGCGCTCGCAGCCACCACGTGCTGCCTTCCCTGCCTGCTAGCAGTGTTTCAGCTAAAGTGTTCCTGGGAGCTCCCCAAAGCAAAGCCCTCAATGCCCCTGCTCTTGCCAGCATGATGCTTCACGGCCAAAATGGCCATTTGACATTTTCAGACGGAAGCACTCCAGCTTTTCCTTTCAGCACTGTCTGCTGTTCCAGGTAATCAGAATGCAACTTACTTTTTGCACTGTACTCACTTGACAGAAGTTAAAATATAGGAGTGTAAAATGAAGAGATCTTTTTGATCACCCCTGAAGACTTCCAGTCCTTTCTCAGGAGAATTTCAGAAGCCCATGAAGATTTGGGGGCTTGTCAGAAGAACACCATACTTTGGAGTATCAAGGTCCATGGGGAAATGACATGCCCACTCTCTGCACAGCCAGCTCTGTAGCTTAGGCTCTCAACCCTTCTCAAGAGCCGTGTACATATATACTACCAGTTGCAAAAATGGAGCCTTTAAATACCACCATAGAAAGGCATAAACAGCAGGAACACATGCTAGGTTATAGACTAGCTCTGACCTACAGTTCCTTTAGAAAAAAAAAGAGCCTATCAACAGCCCAGTGTTGGCTGGAAAGGAAATGTCCCAAATTGAGCCTCTGTCAGATAAAAAAAAAAAAAAAAAAGAGAGAGTATTGTCTTCTGTGTGATTTCTGCTGGCAGGAGATGTTAAACCATTTATTTATAACTATCTTCCCAAAATGCTTCCCTGTTTGGAAGCCAAACTGCAAATCCTGTTTGGTTTGTTGTTTCTAACCAAAGGACGCCAGTATTTCTGCTTCCAGCTGGCAAAAAGGCTCAGAGCCAGTGCCAGGCTTTGGTGGGAATAGACTTGGCTTTCAATTAGTGCTAGTGCAGATCCGGGAAGAGAATCTTTTAATAGGCAGAGAGCCACATCGTCCCAGCCCGGGAGAGCACAGAAGAGGCAGCAGATGCCCATCACCAGCAAGCCAGGTCAGTGGCAGTGCTATGGGAGCAACAACGGACCCGGAGCTTGAATGGGTCCATTCACACATGGAGAATGGATGTGTGTAAGGAACAGGTAGGAGATTCACCTTGACAGCTCCAAGTGCAGCAGCAAAGATCACTCACGGTTAAGGAGATTACTCCAAAGCTGTCTTGGGAATGCATCCTCATTGCTGCCCAATGACCCAGTGCCAGGGCTCTCCCTGCATCTGCACCTGGAGAAATGGTCCCCATGGAGGCCTCGGCTGGTCAGGGAGCAGCGCCAGGAGCGGGATACACCGGGGCTGATGGGGCAGCCTGGCTCTGAGAGGAGTTCTGCCAAGCAGGCAGCAAGAGACACTGCAGTGGGTAACACTGGAGGTGATGGGCACTGGCATGAGATGATGCATCAGACTTGCCATCGAGTTGGAGGGTTCTGGGGATGCCCAGGATAACAGAAGAAAGTGCCTCTGCTCCAGGGCCTATGTGAGTCAGCTGCCACTGGATCCCATCTTCAAACCTGCGTTTGATATAATTCTGTTAGTAAACACAATATACTCTTTGTTAGCATTTTATTGTGTTTGCTTGGCCTTGTATAGGGTTTCTATTTCATTCACTTAGGCCTGAGTATTATAGTGACATGAATGTTTTACGAGATACACTTCATGTGGGCTATTTAAGAAAATGACATCGCAGGAGATTCCGAAAGGAAGTGCCTCGTGGCTGGCAGGCTGCACTGCTGCTGGGCCAGCCAGAGAGCTAAGAGACAGCAGGACATTCACGAGGATCATCCTCATGGGAGGACTCAGCACCTGGCCTCCCTGCACCATTCTGCTGTCCCCTAGGGATTCCCTAGGTGGGGTGAATGCCAAGGCTGCCCCTCCATCCCAGGACGGGTGGCCTCCATCCATACAGGAAGAGTGAAACTGAGCTGGGGGCTCAGAGCAGCACCCTGGACACCACTTGGGTCATGCTGGGGTGCCAGTCTGGCTGCCTACGCCTGGAGGGCTCATGAGGGCCTGAGGCTCCGACAGGCGACGTGGCAGGACCAGCACTGCCAGTGGGTAGGACAGGCACTTGCCAGATGCAGCTCTGGCAGGACACTGCATCCGGGCACCTGCGAGGGAGGCAGCAGGGCAGGCAGCCTGGATTCGCTGTCCCAGTGCCCTGCTTGCCAAGGGGCATGCTGGTGCCCCAGCAATGTGGCCATGAAGGGAGAAAAAGCCCCTGCCCGAGGTACTGGAAGGCTTTTCTGGGAAGAGTTTGCAGGTTCTAGACTTGGGTCTCATCTCATTGGCTTTCTGGGATGGCACTTGGCTTACAAAGCTCTGAGGTCCAGCAGAATTGCCTTCCTGGTTAAAAAAGCCCCTACTCCAGTCATGACATGACATGGAAGATGCTCTGCTGCATCGGGTTCACCAGGTACAGGCAGGTCTCTGGGGACTGATCATCCCTCTCTCATCCCTTACTGCCAGCACTGCAGCCCCTAGTTGCCCCTGTCCCCCAGGCTACAAAGAGCATCTCAGGGGCCTGGTGCTTCACATGCACCAGCAAGCTGTGAGATTCGTATTGAGGACTGCTGAGCAACCACAGGAAGGAAGGTGAATGGGAAGGCAGAAGAGGAGTTTGGCACAGAGATGTCAAAAAAGACAAGCAGATATGGCCAAAAGAAAGCAAAAAGCCACTATCAGAACATGAGCTCTGTCTTCCAGCCCTGCTGCTGAATGCATTCATTCTTACAGATTATTTCCTCTCTCAGGCATGGGAAAGCTCCCCTCTTGACATCTATCACTGACCGAGCCTAGAAGAGTGCTAGAACAGTGTTCCTCTGATAGAAATCACCCCATTCTCCAACATGACTTGCCCCAAGAGTCCACCATGGCAGACAGACATGATCTTCCTTACCTGTTCGTGTTTGGGTAGAGAGATGGAGAAAATGTGCAGCTAGGCTTGGTGAAGACAAAGATACCTGTTCCACCCTTTCAAGAGCACCTGCCAGTTGCCTACCGTGGGCAGTCAGCTACATTCCAGGATGTGCAGCACAGCTCCCTAAACACAGCCCAGCTCACCTGCCACCACAGCTGCTGCCCAGGGAGGAGAACCCTGCACAAAGCACCAGATGCTGGAGACCAACCCAGCCAACAAGTCGACTTCAGAGGCCTCCACATACTTGAGCTTGAGTCACAGGAACATCCACCACACTAGGGCAGTCCATTGCAGCGGAGGAGGAGGGAGGCAAGTCAAGTCACACCAGCCGGCCTCGGCAGAGTGCAGCATGGAATGGGAATGGGTGACATGCAGGCAGGTCGTATGGCACGAGGTGGAGAAGAGATGGAAGCGAAGGTGACCTGGACAGACAGGGGACATCAGACTCATGATGTTAGAGGCACAACTTGTTACGATCCTTGTTTTCCTTTCAGCATTAGAGACAAAATAAGAAGAAACTATATGTATACAAGATTAAATTAAAATCACAGTTTTGTTTACATTTTAAAAATTATCTAATAGTAATAATAATAATATCAAATGAACAATAATAAAACAAAATAGGAAAGAAGAAAGCCCTGGAGAATTCCTGCCTGGATGGTACTCACTGATGGAAGGTTTGTGTGACTGGTTTTATTGTTTGGGGATCATTCCCTTGATAGCTGACTCCCGGTTTACGTATGTGGCCCAGTAGACTAAGTTGAAAATGGCAAAGAGGACTGGAAAGACGATGCGAGACATCTTGTCTACCTTGCTGACACTGTTATATGTCTTCTTACTCTCGGGGAGCTTCTCCTCCATGCGGGGCATCTTGGGGGGAACGTTGGTGGCAGTAGCAGCGGCAGCAGCACTCTTGGAGATGGTGGGCAGGCCAGGGTCCTTAGCAATGTTGAGGGCATAGGTGGTACCAACGATGTTGTAGGTGTTGTTGGTTTTCTTTGCTAATGCCACTGGTTCTTTTTTCTAGGGAGGGTGGAAGAAAAAACATTAAGAGATGAGGTGACTGCAGAACTGCACTGGAAACGTTTAAGTCTTCAGAGTTTACCTGCTTGCCTGGATGACAAGGTGCAGAAGTGTGCAAGGAGCAAAAGCTCAAGAAGTCATTGTGGAAGGGAAGTGAGGTGAGAAGATGGTCAGAAGCTGTGACAGTGCATGTCAGCTGCTGGAGCAGAGGGGATGTGGTGCTTTCCTTAATTACACCAGCTAATCCAAGCGAGCCTGGTGGGCAGCATGTGGCATGGAGAGGTCCTGCTCCAGCAGACAGGTGTGAGGCTCTCCCACAAGTGAAATAACTGAAGCCAACCTGCTTTGTGACCCCTTGGATGAGAGCAGTGGTATAAAACAGTGTGTGTGTGCATCAGAGGAGCAGCTGCCCAAGACGTGTGGCTGCACAGGGGGCACAAGGGGGCAGGCGCAGCACAGCCTGACGCAGCGCCAGGCCAGGGGAAGGGAAAGCAGGCTCAGGAGATAGGAGATAACACTGTTCCCTGCTCTCCTGGACACGGTTCTGTTCTGTTACACACACGTGTTGGACGTGGGGACATGGTGCATGTAGTCTTTAGAACAGAATGAGACGCAGTGTGGTCTGCCTGGGGGAAGAACCTCATTTGCTGCTTAGCCAGCCTACTTCCAGGGCCATGTGAGACAGAGAGACATCACAGAGGATTTTATTTCCTTTCTCTCTTTTTTTTTTTTTTTGTAGGAGAAAAATAGCCTGATGAATGTGGGTAACAACATCACAACATTTTTGGACCATATTACGAGGTGCTATCTTATCCTGCCTTAGTACCCTGAATACCTCATATAGTGACACACAGTATAAAATCACAACAACCAAAATGCCTCTGGGCCCCTTTAGCTTCTCATGACCTACCTAAGATACAAAGCAGACTGAGGACATTTCCACTGGCTCTGGATTTCACAACTGCTCAAAATGGCATTTTTGGAGAGATGGAAGCCTTTCATGTTTTGTATTTAAGGGTTTCTTCAAATAAAAGGGTGGGTTTTCCCAAAAGGTTCTGGAGACAAGAGTGCTTGCCATGCTGAAGGCAAGAGGGCTTGTACAGCAAATAAAAGATGTACTAGCTATGCCCTAGACACGATGTACTGACAGAAGACAGAGGATGCTTAAGACAGATGGTTCAGGTGTTAATGAAGATGAGTGGACAGGAAGACAGGGACTAGGAAGTCCTAAGAGCTGTTGCTTCCACTCTGAGGATCTTTCTGGCACTGTCAGGAACTCGAGAGCAGCTGCTGTATGGTAAAGCAATCCAGGGCTACTGAGCAAAGTCCGTCAGAACTATTTATATGCAGACAACAGGCACCCTACACATCCCTGCACCTGTGTACTCCGAGCTGTGTCCATTGCAATTACCTTGCCAAGAACCAGTCAGATGCAGTGGTGACTCACGGTGGGAAACTAAAACCTCAACTCAGAACAAGGTGTAACTTTGATTCAAAAGCAACTGAAACACAAGGTAGGACCGAGCTGGGCATCCCCTGGGGTGCTTTACATGTATGTGAAGGTGCAGGGTGAGAGCACTGCCAGCTCTCCAGGAATGTGTGCCCTGCCTTACTCATCAGTGGGTGCTCTGCAGAGGTGGCCGTGCAGCCACCTTGGAGCGAGCCGTCCTGCTGGCTCAAGTGTGCAGGAGGATGCACAGCACAGGCCACCACGTGCACAGGGAACCACACGCTTCCTCCTGCTGATGAGGCTTCCTCCTGCAGAATAGTGGCTCCTAGCAGGATCTGCTCATCTGGCACCCTCACCTGGGAATGAGGTGCAGGAAGGATCTCAGCCTGGCCCTGGCAGCTGGAAAGCCCAATGTATCCAGTGTGCCCACCAAAGGTACGTCAGGGACTGAGTCTTCATGCTGCAATTCCAGTTCAAATGTGTTTGCAATCACCATGGATATTTCTGGTTGCCTTAGGAAATGAATTTTCCACAATGATTTTCAGTGGGGCACTAAAAGCAACTTTTGTGCAATGTTTCAAACCCTGTCCAATAATCCCATTGCTAGGCCTGCAGTCTCATTATAATTCCGGCAATTACAGAAATTAACCTGCTGGTAGAGGGAGGTTGAAATGTCTTTAGACTCCAAATCAGACTAAACCATTGATCAGACCATATTCACAGTCTTTCAAGGGCAAGGCAGGAAGGGTTGCTATGATCTTTAATGATTAACCAAGTGACTGATTTCTGCAATCATTGGAGCCATGTTAACTTGCAACCCTGCACAGAATGTGAACTTTTCCAGTTAAATAGCTACCAAGAAGCAAATAAAGGACTTAAAATGTCTCACCTTCT
>JAUBOD010000117.1:1108961-1122903 GCA_032353885.1 Nothura maculosa
AGACCCATAGATGCTGACAGAGGAATGCAAGATCCAGGTGCCTTCAGAGCAGCTCCATCCTGCTCTCCTCCACTGGCTCCCATTTCCATGATGCAACACTGCGACCAGGCTACCAAGTGCTCTAGAGACCAAGGGTCTTCCCTTCCCTGAGCCTGTCAAACCCTTTCCAAACCCATGCATGACCAGCAACCACTCAGCCCTATGGGAACTGTTCTGCAGACCAGGAGCTGACACCAAACCCCTGCCCCAAAGACCCACCACCAGGTCCAAAGTAACTTCCTCTGAAACCAAGTGCTCCCTCTGATTTGTGCCATCTGGATTGACTGTACCAGCTCTGCAGAGCAGAGGTGAGCACTTCGGGACATCACCCAAAACCCACTGAAAGCAATGGAAAGCCTGCCAGTGCTTTCCACAAGCCTGAAATTGTTTTCTCCTGGGGACTCAAATGTCATCACCAGCCAACTGCTCCTTCCATTTGATGCCTCTCTTTCGTACTCCGGATGGAGACTGGGACTTCAAGAAGCAGGTGTGGAAACCTGGCAGCAAACAGCAGAGCGGGCAGCCTTGCTCCTTCTGTTCTGTTCCTTGCGTGATGCTTCCGTCTGTCAGTGAGAACCTGGGGACCTTCACCGTTTGGAAGCACTTTGAACACGTCCTCATGATCTCACCGCTCAATTCTCTCTGCTTCCTTTCCAAGCGCAATGGATTTTTTTGCTTATAATATTTGTCACTGTCATTGGCCATAAAGATAATGCTGTTTTTGCACAAGAATAAATCAGTGTTCTGCTTTCCTTTCCCAGGAGATCATACAAACCTTTTCCTTTTAACCTTCTCTTTCCTCAGTTTTGCTTCACTGGCCTCCTCATGGTTTCAGAAGGATCTTAGCTGAGTGCCTCCAAAGCCCACTCCTCCAAAGGACATCTCCTCCAGATCAGCACTCTTCTTCTGACACATTACGAGATCTCCCCAAAAAGAAGGGTCTTTTTCACCTCCTGGTCTGGTTGCAAAGTTTGGCCGTGAGTAACAGTCCCTGGGAAAGGCTGCAGACGGTGAACTCGAGTGCACCAGGCTGCAGCTCTAGTGCCAGGGTGTGATTTGGTGCTGCCAGAGAGGCCATGGGGCCTTTGGCATCACTCTGCCCTCACCAGGACAGCAGCAGAGATCACCTGGGCACCAGTCAGCCCAGGCTGGGCCATCCTGTGTCCTGTGGGCCAACAAACTGTGAAGGGACAGGGACAGATCAACGGGGATGCTGCAGTTGTGTGGGAAAGGAGCAGGCACAATTTTTAAAAACCAAAGTGTGTTTTGTTAATTGGGCCAACCAGACAGAACTACAATAAACCCACCAACAAACCACTCAAAAGGCGACCTAATCTGCCACCTTCTCCACCCACAACTGCAGCAGTTTTTAAGCCTCCCGAAATTAAATAAGAAAGGAGCAGCCAAACACCCCAGCACAATGAGTGTGTTCAGCAGTTTCGGCCAGTCAGAAGTCAGCACATTTAGAGCTAACTCTAAATGAAGAGTCCTCATGAAGAGGACAAATCCTCTTGCCCAAGGGGAAGGTCCAGAGTTGTCCCCTCTTGGATGTCTCCCCTTGCCCGGGTTCCATTCATGTCATGTCCTCCCATCCTCCCCGGGATGCCTTTCCCATAGCTCCAGAGCTGTGCCCTGCTGTTCCTCCTGCCCCTATTCCTGCACACTCCCACTTTCAGAGCACTAATTAGCAGTGATTTACGTTGGCTGTGGCAGCAGTTGCTGCTTGGGACCGCACAGATCCTCCCCCTTCTGCTTTGCCTCCAGCCCTAGCCTGGCTAAGGAGTCCTCAGCATCACAGGCTTTGCCTAACACAGAGTTAAATCTCAGACCAAGAGGAACGTGCCTCGCTTCCCAGGCCATTCCCACAGCCTCTGCAGCATATGGGTAAAAGAGCCTGTTGCAGAGATGCTCTTTAGCGCTGACCCTTTACAAGGGAGCTTATGGCCAGGTAGCCTCAGAGATTCACTTCATTGCTCTGATGTGCTGTTCAAGTCCTGATTTCTGAGCCCTGAAATGCCATTTGAAAGCCCAAACAGCAGGTGGAAAGTGGCCGTGCTGCCAGCAACTGCATAATCCAGCTGCCCTGCCCTTCGGCTCATGTGTCCCAGGCACCAGCAACAACTAATCCAGAAGTGCCTGGAAATTAGACTGCAAAAGCCGGTCTGCTTTGCTGGTGCCACTGCACAGAAAGTGGAGCATCCAGGAACGAAGCTCTGCTTTTCCCAGACTGCAAACGCCGGTCTGCTTCGCTGGTGCCACCACACGGAAAGCAGAGTATTCGGGAACAAAGTCCTGCTTTTCCCTCTAAAATCCCAAGAAGTCCCTTGAAGCGCTGGGCACAGTGGCGAGAGGCCTGAATGAGGCTGAACATCCCCCTGGCAGGGCCCCGGCTCCACGGGCCTCTCCATCCTCGTTCTCATGGTTACCAGGAGCTTAGCAAAGCCTTTGATGTGTCATTAGAGCCCCTGTCGTTACCTGCGTAGTGCAGCAGGATGAGCTAGAGCCTCAGTGCAATTTCTGGGACGCAAATGTAATAATCCCCCGGCGTATACGTGGTACAAACACATGACAGCGCCCTGCGCAGCAGAGCTGACTTTGTTTATGCCAGGGAGATTGCTTGAGTCTTGTCCTGATTTCTCCTCCAGGAGGGTCATTAATAACCACAGTCAGGCCAAACAGGTACTGTGTGCGGTTTAGGCTGTGTGCACATCTAGGCTAGGTTTAATTGCTCCGGTTTGAATTTGAAGCTAAATTGCTTCTAGGATCCTTGCATTGGATCTGACAGCCCTGAATTCTCATTACATCCTTCCCCAGCGCCAGAGGACTTTGCCCATTATGGTCAAAATAAGGTCATCTATGAAGACGTCTGCATCTTGAAATGTCTTCCTTCCAAGAGTTTGACTGCACAAAACGCAACCTAGAAAGCAGGTCTCACTGCTGCCTCCGGACCCACTCTGGAAGATCTATGGCAGAAAAAAAACAGGCCCAACCCCAATGCAGGCTCCAGGGCAAACCAGCTGCCCGTCCACATTTCCAGGAAGCTGCTGAGGGGTGTCCAAGCCGCCATTCTTGCAGAAGCTAGGTTATGGTTGCACCCTGAATTTACATCCCCCTCCACTGCGTGGATGGGTTTTGCACAGCTGCAGCCTCCAGCTATCCCCACGGGACCAGAGGAGAAGACACTAGGTGGTGAAGCTAACGCAGAGCCTTCGGGAGCACAGAGCCTCCAGGGCTCTGGGATTCCTGAGGGGAACCTGGAAATCACCACTGCAGAGCTACACACAGCACTCGCTGCTGGGGGTGCCACGCACTGCGGGGCTGCCCGTGTGATGCTGCTCTGCTGGGCAAAGCCCAGGCACCCTTGTGCCAAGCTCCTCTGCTGTCCCGCCTCCAGCCCAGCCCTGCCACGCTGCTGCTAAGGCCTTCACCTTGGCTTTAGCAGCACAGGCTCTTTAGACATGCGGTTAAATGTGGTTGGAGGAAACATCCCTCTGAACACGTAACTTGAGCACATATTGTCTGGAGCCACTGTGACAATAAGCTCAAAGCCTCAACATGCCGCTCTGAGAGTAGCTGTGAAGAGCAGAAGAGCTCTTTAAAGCCTAGATTCACAGAGCTGAATCCCACTGGTAAAGCATCAGGCTTCTGTTGTCTTCGTGTGTTTCAAGGCCAGATTACGTATGTGCTTCACACAATTTGAGCTAGAGATTTCATCCAGAGATGGCTGTAGGGGCTGGGTTTTTGTCTGTACCTTAAGTAAACCCACAAGCAATTCCCAGTTTGTTGCACGCAGCTCTGACACCAGAGTGTTGAGGCCCTGTCTGGGTTTTTTTAAACTACTCAGATCTTGTTGGAGCTCCAAAAACAAGGCTGCCGAGGCAGGGCTACATAATAAAGCTGTGTTCTTTCCCTGACTGTCTAAGGCATGCCCAGTAGAAAGGAAGCAGATGGAACAGCAGCCTTGTCCATTACTAAGCAGCTGGAAGGAGTGGAATAGAGAAATACCATTTTTATGCTGCAATCCCAAAGGTCATCTCGCCATCCAAGTGCCAAGGCCGGAGTCAGTCATCAGAAGTTTGCACTGCGACACTGTGCCGATCCACAAGAAGGCTGTGCTGTGGCAACAAGAAATCCTTGGATGCTCAGCTACAGCTGGCTTGTAGCTCCTTGAAAAGCTCAGGTCAGTGATAAAGAGGCTCGCTCTAGGAGCTATAAATATTGTCACACAGGTGCAATTTTGCTGGATGCCTGTGTCAGAGTTGCTGTTTCACCAGAGCAACTTCATCTATAAATGCAAGCCTTGACTAAGAGAAGTTGACTTTCACAGCAGGACAAACAGCAAGAAATGTCCCTCTAATTGCTCATCAGCAGAGCTGATCCCTCGAAGGTACTGCCCAGTATGAGGGAAACGAGTGGGAAACGTATGAGGAGTCAAACTGCATCCATCCAGACTGAATCTGCCTGCACAGCCTGGGAGCGCATGGTCCTACCAGGCCAGGGCAAATTCAGCAGAGACCTTGTGATGCTGCCCTCCCAACACCTTCCAGCCCTAGGTGCAAGGGCAAATCCAATGCTTTTCCAGCCACGCAACCCTTGCTGAAGCTACTGGCTTTTTGTTGAATAAACAAGTGAAAAGACATAAAATGCCTAAAACAAAGTGCTTTTCTACTACCTTATACTAATAGTTCCGACAAGATTTTACTCTTGGACAATGATACTGATGCAGTGGGGACTTTTAGTCCCAGTTTTTCAGTGCAGGCCAGACATCCAGGAGCAGCGCTGAGCCCCGCAGCTAGGATGGGCTTCCCTCTTCATTTCCCCTGTCTGCCTCAGTGCCCTCATCTGTAACGTGAGATCACTGATGCTTGGAGACCTAGGCCCCTGGGGTGCTGGCAGGAGTAGCTCACACCACAGAACTGCTGCACAAATGCAGAGTTGTTTATCAATGGTAGCTTGTAAAACTTGCTGACAAGCTGCGGATTCACAGCCAGCTCCACTACAAAGGCAGGAAATTCTGTTTGGTCCTTAAAAGCAGGTGAACGTGCAGCATCTCAGTATGCCGAGGCCTCAATGAAGTGTGTTATTAGTTAGGATCTGCTTGGAGATGGAGGCACCGAAGATAATTTTGGAAAACAAAGATTTACAGCTCTCTATAAACACCCCAGTATCTTTCTCTTGCGTCTATAAATAGCCTCTTGTTCCTTTTATAGGTCTGCTTACCTTGCAGGGTAAATTCGTACATCAACCACAAGTGAAGTTGATATTAGCTGCATGGGGGGACAGCTTGCAAGCATATAGGAACATGTGACGAGTGTCTGCGTGCAGGAGCCTCCAAGACCTGGCCCAGAAGGCTCAAGCTTACCTCATGGTGTACAAGAGGGTGCCGTTGTCCACCAGGCGCAGCAGCTTGTTGGGCGTTGTCATGTTATGGGCTACAGACTTCTTGCCATTGTGGAAGAAGGTATCAGGAGTCCAGATCTTGCTGGCCAGCAGGTTGTTCAGGGGAAGTATCTTCATGGGCCCGTCAAACTTGAGCCTCTCATCTCTCCAGGATTGCCGGAAAAAGACATCAATGGTGTATTCCTTTGTGGAGAGAAGAGGGGAAAATAAAACCTCTTGTTTTACCGAGCTCTTCGTTGCAAGGAAGGTGGTTGAAGAAATGATAAATGGCTTCAGTCACTGGGTGTATGTATTCAGCACCCTCAGGCTGATAATGAAGCAGGATGCAATGAGAACTCAGGATTAACAACAGCAGAGAAAATTGGGCAGGTCGAAGGACTAATGCTTTCTTTTTTATAATGACTTTAACACAACACCAAAATTTGCACCTCAGTGTTTTTCACAGACTGTAGACATCCTTATACCTAAAACATTAAGTTTCACAACACTGCTTTATTTATCTGCCTGTTTCAACCATCTCTGTACTAGGGCCTTTCACGCAAAGCCCTAAATTAAGGCCTTCATAAACTTGATAAACTCATTATTACAAAATCCTGTGACTTCTTTTTTTCTCCTAAGATATCATAAGTACAAAAGCCTATTCATGAGCCCAAACTCCAGTTGGGCCAATTAGATGTCACCTCTTTGCAATCCTGGATCCAAGGCCATCTCCCAGTGCTGTTGAGAAATTTGATTTTTATTATCCAAGTAGAAAGAAAAAAATCAAATCAAATCAAACAAACAAAAAAACAGGCCAACCCAACCTAAAACCCACAGACACCTGAAGCAGTTGGTTGACCATGACCTAAACATGGTTGTTCGATCACTTCCCACTGAATTGCTTCTCCTCTCCTGTCCCAGCAACCTCTGTCCAAGGGGGAGTGGTGTCAAAGGCATCAGAGCCACCCCAACGCCAAGGTAAACCCATCTATGTGGTGCACGGGAGCACCCATTCCCACTGTCCCAGCCATCCTGTGCCCACCCGAGGCTGCCATCACACGAGCCACTAGGCACCAACGTCACCACTGTCTGAGCAGGAAGGCAGCGCGGGGCTGCTGGTCCGAGCCACACACACCTCTGCTTGCTAACGAAACAAGGCCCATTAGCTCACAAGGCTGGCAGAGAAAGATGGGGGCTTTGGGAAATTCCTTCTGCTTCCTCTTGCCGTGACGCTCTGGATTCGTAGTTGTTATTTATGGGTTCCCAGAGGCTGCAGGCCTAACTAAACTTACGTCTGTGAATGATTTCTTTCCTGCAGCTCTTCTCAGCAGCATTTAAGAGCTGCAGCACATCAGTCTCCTATAGGTCATAGAAATTTCTGCAAGATTTTGCAGCAGATGGTAGCTAAATGAAAGCATCTAAGTAAAGAAATTCATCCCTGCTCCCTGGCCACACAGGCAGGCGCTCCTGGCCAAACACCAGGCTTCGGGATTCTGGCTTGGGGAAAGCAGAGCAAAGATGCCTCACCAAAGGCTCTGCCCTGTGCAAGATACTCTGCTCCCTCATGGAAGATCATCATCCCCTTGGGGACTTCAGCTCAGTAAAGAATCCAAAACAAAAAGCAGTCTGTGCAGGCATAGGGCACCCTGTTAGGAAAAGCCCTTGTCAGAAGAGCTATCTTACTCAGAACCTTCTATTCTTATAAAAAGAAAAAAAAATCAAGAAAATAAACAAAAATCCTTTTATAAAATCTTGGTAGGTCCTGGTTTTCTTCTTTTATGTTAAGGAATCCTTCCCGAAGGAAAGAGAAATCATGCTGAGATATGACCCCTCTTCTCTAGCCTCCTTTCCAGACAGCATCAATTCCAAGTCCAGCTTCCAAGAAACATGTTTAGCTCTAGGCTATGTTCTTCCCTCCATGGATGGAAACAACCAAACCCATCAAGATGTGGCCCTTCTTCTGAGCCTGCCTTCCAAAGCAGTAAAAAAAAAAAAAAAATTCCCTTTTTCCCCCCTTCCCTCCCCGCCACTGCCACCCCCCCCCTCCATTTCCTGGGAACTAAGGCAAAACTAGAGTTCACTACTCAGGATCTGGGCATATGCCCGGTCTGATCACACTCAACTTCGCAAGCCAAATGGAAAGTGAGATCAGAAGTCCCTTGGAGCACCTTAGGGAAAAGGTCTCCTGCATGGATAGTAACCAGCCGCTCTCCTCCATCCTCCATCCTCCCCAGCAGCTCTACCTGCCTCTCCTCCATCATCACTCTCATTACAGCCTCTCTCTGCATCAAGTTGCCCAAGAAGGGTTTTCCATGGCAATGAGTAATAGCTGTAGGAGGGATGGCAGCAAGATCATCAGGCAGATGCAAGCGTGGAAGGAGGGACTTTTCCCACTTGCTCAGATAAAAGGAATCACAAGGGGCGAGCGGGCTCTCCCCACGCTTCCCAAGGAGAGGAGGTTTCTCCCTCACATTTCTGTCTACATTTAACACCAGGTCTGCACGCTAAAACATATTTGCTATGCATTTGTAAAATACACGGAACTAAAGCACGCGAGGAGGGGAAATAATTTATTATTCCTTAACTGTCTTCCTAATTTTAAATTCATTTTGTCAAACCACATTGCAGAGAATACCTCCCACTTTTCAATACCTCATATTTCTTCTTCACAGTTCATTATACACACTCCCTTAATCAAATATGCTCCACCTTGGAAGTAATTATCAGATACTCCCCACGGGCTGAGATTGCTGAATATATTATGTGCATCTGCTGGGGTATGAAAGAGAGTGAGGTGGAGAGAGCGCTCGGATGAGATTAATGCTCTTGGCTACAGTGGCGGCGGGTTAACTTTTAACCCTGGAGGGAGCGGTCTTCCCAAGCCAACATGGGATGGTGTGAGGGGTCAGTGAAGCCTGCATGAAACGCATCTAATTCCCTTCCAACTGTCCATGGGGGCAGGTGGAGTGATGCTCAAGGCCTAGCGAGCACAGCAAAGGGAATCCCGCTAGGCTGCAAGGGGCTGTGGGCGGCCTAGCGACATGGCTGTCGCCTGGCCCAACATGGCGCCCGCCATCATCACGGCCTGCGTGAGGGAGCAGCGGGGCCTCAGCACCCCACACACCACCAGCCGCGGGACCCTCCCGAGAGGGCCCCGCATGAGGCACAAGCGGCGCGCAACGCTTGCGAGGAAGCTCGCTATTAATTATGCTTCACAGTCCTGTTTTAATTAGAAGACAAACTGTTGTGGGAATACAAGCCTACATTCAGACCTCAGGCCTTTTCATTAATAATCTTCCCTGAATATGTCAAAATATTCCAATTGGCTCAGCCTTTTTCTTTCCTCTTTTTTGCCTCCTGGCTCAAGAGCTCAGGGTAGTTTGTGGGTGGGAATGGCCCTCACTGCTATTACAACAGGTCGCATTCAGACACTTGCTATGAAGCCCTCTCCTTCCTCCACGATTCCAGACTGATACAAAGATGTTGCCTCTCTCCAAGTTTACATTTGGCATTACCATATAGTTTCCAAACGTCAAAACACCTCTAAGAAACAATTTGTCTCTATTGCCCATGCCAAGATAAGTCAACTGGCACATTCCTGCCCATACTGCACGGGTACTTGGTCATATTCCTGCCTTTAGGAAAGTCTCAGTTTTGCCCAGATCTATCAGGGCAAGGAATGGGTCTCTGCTCCCATCCCTGCCAGACAGGAGGCTCTCCTGCCAGGCCTATAGTACCTACCATATCCGTGTCTGAGACAGGGCCAAAACTCGTCACGTAAATGTCTGTCTTGACTTCAGTTACGCTGTCTGGGACATAAGAAGAGAGAGAGAAAGAAAAAAAAGCAATTAGAGAATTGAATGAATTTCTACAGGAAAGGCTTTAGCATTTTTTTCAGGTCAGGTGCCTGCTGAAGCCCTCAGCAAGCTGGTATTGTGCTCAGTAGTGTGTCCTAAACAATAGCTGATTTTACCATTCATAGTTGGGCAAATTCATCTTTAATGCAGCTCTGCTGCTTTCTACTATGCCTTCACATAGTCAGACTATGTGTATTTACAAATTACATGCAGTTATACAATACATAATGCCATAGATATATCCATATCTTTAACACAGAGGTAAGCCCCAAAATTGTGAAATTCTCTTTAATCCGAAATCCCTTTGTGTCTCCCAGCCTGAAAAATAGCCTAGCAATGTTCCACCAGTTTTAGGAAACCCTTTTTTTTTTTTTTAACAGCTTCAGGCTTATCTGTACATAAAAGAATCAATATTCTGATTGCTTTTCACTCCCGTCATGTTTGTTGCTTTCCTAAGTGCCTCAGCTCCCGAGGAGCAGCTGCTCTTGCAGCGGTATTTATACACAGCCTGTATTAATCTACAGCCGGACTACGCTCCCCTTGCAGACGCTGAAAAACTGCCTCCCTCTGGCCACAAAAATCACAGGACCTCAATTCCTGCCCCAAGCACCAGAGCTCATGGGCAGTTTTAATCCTATCCCTCCAGGTGAAGATAAACTGAAGTGTTTTCCAGAACGTGGCTGCCAGCAGGTGTTTTTCACGCTGAACAGCACATGCAGCTCTCATTAAAACTGCCATCGTTACCATCTCAGCAGGCCCTCTCAGCAAGATGCAAGTATTGAAAGAACTTCTTTCCTGTGAGGGTTACAGAGCCCTAGCACAGGCTGCCCAGGGAGCCTCCTTCTCTGGAGATCTCCCAAACCCATCTGGATGCAACCGGGTGCCCCAGGCTCTGGGTATCCCTGCTGGAGCAGGGGATTGGCCTGGGTGATCTCTAGAGGTCCCTTCCAACCTCAGCCATTCTGTGATTCTGTGAGAGGGCTGCCGTGGCCCTGCTTTCCAAGGAAGCCAAGGCAGAGGAGGACGGGGTGACTTGATATGGTCACCTCTCAGGCAGCACTCGGCCTGCCAGGACATCCTAAGGGAGCCAAAGGAGATGCCTCAAGTTTAGCAACTGCATTCCCATCAACCTTCATTCCTTCAGGGACAGGTCATATGATTGGGCTCTTTTTTATGTCGCTAATTGGCTCAGCACAGCATTCCCCATGAAAGAGCTAAACATTCCCAATGCCTCGAGCTCCAAAACAAGAGCTTGTGCTTTTAGCCGTTAAATCCCATTTCAGCCACTGCAGCAGCTACCTGAATGGCCCATTGCTCGATTCAGTTATGGAAATTCTGTGTTCTCTGACAGTTATTTTGCAATATCACGAAGCTCAGTCTTGTGCTTCAAAGTTTTGTACCCAAAAATAAGATAATGCATTCTGGCAGAGTTTTCTCCTTAATGGCTAAAACATACATATACATGTCTTTAGTTATTATGGTTGGAAAGCTTCTGACACAGCCTGTGGCTGATATTATTGTGCTATATAAGTAACCCTTGATCTTGTCTTGACGTGATAAAAAGAAGGTTAAAGAGAAATATGTGTGCAGTACACTTTCTGAAACACACAGCAGTCAGCGAGGCAGCTTTTTAAACAAAGTGAGATATTTCTGTAAGACTTTAACACTCGGGGTATTCTGTGTCCCTCCAAGCAAGCCCCAAATGAGACATAGAGCAGAGAAGACAATTTTGCTCAAGTGAGGTTCTTTAATACATGCAGTTAGAGAAAACTAACTGTGTGTCAGAGAAGAAACTTACTTTCCACTTCCTTCTCCGCCTGCCTTTTTGAGTGTTTAAATTGTCCAACATAAATATACAGCGATAGATACCAGATTGGGATATGCACCCACCCATGACCACTGAAGTCCTTGTGACATGAAGAATAAATTGCCTTGGGAATCTAAGGGGAACCGAGCTGGAAGGGGGCACAGAGGGGTGCACGAAGCCCGTGCTACATGACACAAACTGTGGGATCCAAGCATCGGAGGAGTGACTGAGGGAGCAGGTGGAAAGGCACAACCAATTTGGGGCACCTTTTGTATGACAATGCTCTTTTTAGTTCTTAGCCTGCATTTGGTAAAAGCTCAAGAAAGTAGAGAGTGCACAAGCTTATTTATTTTAAAAAAGGGGGGGGTGTTAGTGACGCTTCTTAGAAAAGCAAATGCACCAGGGATAGATTTTGTGTCTGTATTCTTATGAAGCAGAACAGCAAGAATGGAGGGGTTGGTAGATGGTTACGGCTTAATCCCAAAGGGGTGTGAGTTCAGCCTGGCTTTGGCCCCAGTGCAGCACATTGTAAACTACCAGTCACGGAGCTCCCTGCAACCTACCAGCCAGTCTGATCAAGGACAACAGCAATTATCAAGGACTCGTGTCAGAAAAACTTGAGGAGCTTCTCCTGGTCTGGTCTGTCAAATCCCTGCTAACCATCGCTCAGAGACCTGCAATGCAGGATGAAGTTGAAGGTCCTGTGGCTGTCGTGTTGCTCTGAAGAAGACCCACGGACTGCTCACAGGGATTTGCTCATGGATACAGGAGAGGAATGACACATCCTGTCCTTGGGAATATTTCAGGAGCCCAAGAGAAGGAAGACCCAAGTGCCCTTCATTGCCAGCTGTGCAATATGAGTTCTCAGGAGCAGGAGATTTCCTTGTCCTGGGCAGGCTCCTTCCCATCTGTTAGCACAAACAATGGGTATTAATAGCGCCTGGAGTGATCAATACTCTCACTGTGCCAATGATGGCAAAGCCAAGAATAACAGGGACAGAATCAACCCTCACAACACGCAGCCATCACCACCCACCAGCGTAACTGTGGAGGGCACCTATTTAGTTCCACCTAGAAACACCATCCAAATGGCATTAGGTAAAGTGTTGGGCAACATCCTCCGCTGGGAATGGGCTGCACTTTGTGCCATCACAGGACTTAAATGACAGGGTTAAATCCAGCAGAGCAACCTGCAAGCCCACGGGTAGCTGGGACATCAGCCTGGCTACCAAAGCAACTTCTAAAACATCTCCAGTTGTTCCTAATTCTTAGGAAAGGTTTTAATAGAGAGCTGGCAGGATGCAGGGCCACAGCAGCTAGCCAGCCCGTTTCCCTGAGACATCTCTATCCAAATCCCTTCTAATCCGTCATGGCACCATTGTTAGCCTATCTTTCAGCATGAGGGACCGCAAAACAGCACTTCCTGCGCTCGACCAACCACGGAGAACAAGCTCAGTAGGAACATCCTCCTCCAGCGCCCGCTCTTGATGGAATTCAGAGAAACACGGGGCAGATCTGCTCTTCCCACCTATTTCTCATCTCACCAACCTCATGTCCCACGTGGAAGAGGCTACGCTGATGCACTGGACTCCACAGGACCCCTGACGTGATCCAACTGCAGCTGGGGACGGGCTGTCTCCAGGTCCTCTCCCAAGCCACCTTTTCTACCCATGCTTCTGGGTTCAGTACTTAGGCAGACAAGTTCCTCCTATTCTTCCCGCCCAGTGTGGGAATGAGCCTTCCCATGGAATTCATGCTCCCAAGGCAGGGCAGGATGTGGAGGGACTTCTGGAATTAAATCATTGCCGTGCAAGCGGGGATTCCAGCGGGGCAGGGAAATCCAATGAGCAGCAACCACAGGCAGAACAGAGCGAGCGGGAGCCTCAGAGACGGCATCTAGTGGGACCCAGAACCCCGGCATCCCTGTCGCTTCCAGCATCGCAGGAGGCCACGGGCACCTCCTGCCCTTCTTACCGCCTCCGTACCCACCCTGAGCCCCATGAGGAAGAAACTGAGTCTCTCTCTGTGTCACGAGACCTCCATGAGGGGAGCCCTTCCTGCCCAGGGCAGGGGGCACAGAAGCCCTCGCCCCCCTGCTCGCCTGCAGACCCAACACTGACCTGGCCCTCTCGCTCACTTCTCACCCAACAATTTCCAGCCAAGGACTGGAAGGGCAGGCACTTCCCCCAGACCCATCACAAAACATTAAAGGGCACTTTTCCTTCCCAAGCATCTTCCTGCCCTGTATCCCTAAGATTTTTTCCACACACAAGTGAACTGAGCAGCCCGCAGAGGGACAGACAGATGCAGCAGCTCCTGTTCTACAGCTGGACAAGGCAGGAGAGACCTGCTAGAGGCGGGAGGCTGGGGAGGAGAAAGGAGCTGAGTCCAGGTTGGCCCGCCGGTGCTCCCGAGGAGCTCTTGGCACATTGCAGCAGCATCTCCAGCCGGGCTGTGGAGACTCCCCATGCCTTGGGACTTGGAAAGAGAAAAGATTTTCAAGGGATCTGCAGGATCAACATTTAAACGCAGGCAGGATTTAGACCTAAGCGCTGTGTTATGGTCCTGGATCACTTGCACAAGGGTGTTTCCCATCCCGCTCATCAGCACCAGCTCAGTGCAAGCCTCGGGGCGCCTCTCCTGCAGGCCTGTGTGCAGGGCCGAGTAGGGCCCCTGTTCTGCCCCACGGCACCGAGCGCTCCACGGCAGCCCGGCCCCACGCCGCTGCATGCAGAAACCCCCTTCCGCAGGGGGATCTGCAATGCAAATGCACAACAAATGCTGCAACCGCCACTCGGCCCGTGTTACCATGGCACTCCCTGCACCTGCCTGCTCTGGAAAAGCTACCCTGCTCCGAGCA
>JAUBOD010000117.1:1123003-1134736 GCA_032353885.1 Nothura maculosa
GCTGCTCCGGCAGCCCCTGCTGCTCCCATGGGCACCTGTGTCCCAGGCCACACCGAGGGCCGGTCCCGCCGCGCTGGCTCCCGAGCGTGGTGGCTCCCAAGCGCGGTAGCTCCCGCCCCTCCGCTCACAGTGGGTGCCAGGGTTGCTCTGGGCTCCTTCTCATCCCTCCTAGGGAAGCCTAGAGCGGCCCCTACCCCCCGCAGCCCTCGGCGAGGCAGACGTGTCCCCCTGGTGAGGAGATAGCCCTTATTTACACGAGGAGCAAGGGCTATTTTTACTCGCTTCTTGGAAGCACCAGGAGCAGCGGCAGGGCTGGAATACAAATTACCCGGCTGCTCTGCTCTTCCCGCGCTGCCGCTGACTGCAGGGCTGCCTCTACGAGGGACTGAAGGTGGCGGGGGGCGCGGGAGGCTGGGAAGGCTCTTATTAACCATCCCGCTGCCCTCATCAAGGGCTGGTTAGTTAAGAACCTCGGCTGTAACGTAGCAGAGGCGGCCGGTTGTGTTTGGGCTGGCGGGGTGCGTGCACGTGCCGAGCACAGTCACGTTTCCCGGCGGGGCTGCCCGGAGGCTCCGCCGTCAGCGAGCAGGGAGGCCGTGCCTGCGGCTGAGCACTGGAGGCTCCCTATTAAACAGGGCGAAAGCAGGGGATTCCTGGCGACTGTGCTGACGTCGTGGAGGCTCCGTCGGCTTCTCTCACGGATAAACTGGAGACACTAGGGAGCAGGGATCTGTGCTTCGGGCAGCGGGGATCCACAGGGTCTGAGCTGGCTGTGTCCCCACACCGGCACTGCCGTGTCCTGGTTGGGATGGAGGAGACTAGAGAGGAGGATGATGCTGTTCAGGCTGTCGCGCCTCGATACAAGCCCTGAGCCTGGCTTATTCTCCAGAGATAAACACTCCTGTTCTACCGGTTCGCCAGCTCGCCCAGCATCACATCTCCAAGCCTGGCCACATCTCCAGCCCGGCATTAGCCTCAGCTCATGTGTTTCTTGGCTGCATGGGATCCTTCCCCTCTCAGTGACCCTAGTACCTGTCTGCTCTGTCCCCAGGCACAGGAGCATCCTCGGGCAGGACATCCAGCTGGCAGCTCCCAAGGCAGGGGCACGGGGAGGGCGATGCCGCACGCCTGGATACTCCAGCGCCAGCACCTCCCAGCTCCCGCCTCCTCCCGAGCCCTTGCTATGCTCATTAATAAGCAGCAGGAGGTGATCTGTGCAGCTGCACACTGAAGCTTTCAGGGTGTCTCATTCTTCTTTTTCTCAGCCTCTCACTGTGCGGATTTAATTTCCTTCCAAATTTAGCCTCTGCATCAAAGGAAGAACAGAAGCATCTCTTCCTTCTGCAACCTGTGCTGCAGCCCCAGGAGAACAGTGCTGCAGCCTGGGAACTCCACCCTCACAGCCCTCCTCTCGCGCTCTGACAAGTCCATCCCATCGCACCTGGGCTGCTCTTTTGCCATCCCCTACCTTTCCTTTCATCCGTAGCCTTCTCCGGCATCAACAAGATGGGAGCTGCAAGCCAACTGCTGTCCAAAGGCCAAATCTGGGATTCTCCTTTCAATAATGAGCAAGCAAACTAACCCTGCCAAAGGCCCTGGAGAAGACAGGACACGTGTCCAGATGTTTTCTGGCTAGAGAGCTCAGGAACAGTGGCCAGAGGATAGTGCCGACCCTAGAGCACCCGGACTCAGGGAGCTCCAGCCAGCCAAGCCCATGAGCCTGCTCCTACCAGAGCATCATGCCTGCACCCAGTGGGTAATGTTTCCATCAAGCATCCTGGGAACAGAGGACACAGAGAGAATGGAAATAAATAAGTAAATAAATAAATAAATAAATGACAAGCCCAAAGGTGTTTCCTATGGCAACACCGGGTTGGAAAACAGAGCTGGAGCTCAGAGATATGGGGAGCTCTCAGGACTGCACCTTCCTTCTCCTCAACCAGTTGTTTTGCCTTAGGGATCTCTTCTGCTCTTGCCCTGCCCATGTGGAAGAACCTCAATACGTTTCAGAGCTCCTCTCCTTCCAGCTCCCGCTGTGAGGAGCAGGACACAGGTTAAGAAGCAGGCAAGGACACCAGGGAACAGCATTCGGATGAGCCCCAAGGCTCTTCAGGGAAAGGGCTCTGGGAACTAATTCAGCACAATAATCACTGGCATCATGAGCCATTCCCTGAGCGTGTGTCAGCATGCGGCCCTTGGCTTCCCCTCGCCTTGCTTGGTCCCTCTGCACAGCAGAAAAACACTAGGCACCAAAAGAGCTTCCTAACCCCCTTAAAGCAGCAGAGCAGTAACTGTTTAACAGGAGCTTTCATGGCCAGACCTGAACCCTCTCTGCTCACACATCTCTGAGTGCAGAGAGGGTGGAGGGCGACCACGGCGCCAAGGACGAGGGCCGATCTTGGCCTGCCAGCTCCCACCTGCAAAGGCCCGGCAGGATGCCGGGGCGCAGGTGACAGGACGCACATGACGGGGTCACTTCGGGACTGGGCACTGGGAAAGTCGCAGCCTGCAGAACTACCCACGCAGCAGCGAAGGAAACAATATAAATGTCTCAAATAAACGCCTGGTCTCAGCAAAAGCGCGGCTGAGTAAAAGGCTCTCGGGGATTAGCAGCGAGACTTGCGGAGCAGAGCTGGCTCTGCCTCTGTACCATGAACTATCTGTCCTTCTTCTGCTTGGCGGCTATTTGCTGGTTTCCAAAAGTCAACCTGTGTCAGTGCTAAGGCTGGAACAACTTAGTCTGTATAAGAGATCCGACCCTCTCACCCACTTACACTGCCAGTGACTTCTGACGGCCTCCCATCAAAAAGGTACCCTATTTACCTAGAAAACAAGGCTTCCTGCTGCTCTTAAGGGAGGAAAAACCAGGCCTGTCCCTCCCATCATGGGGTGCCAAGGGAGCTTTTCACAGAGGTTAGCATCACCTGCAGCTGCTGGCAGCCTCCTCTGGCCCTGGCAGCACCAGGACAGCACAGCCCGCTGGCAAGCGGCGCTGCCGCGAGCCGCAGCGATCAATCACTGCCTCCTCTCCGGTGCGGCCGCCCATCGGTGTCTGAAACTGCGCGTCCTCCCGCCGGGCTGCGGGGAGCCACCGGGTCTGTGAACACAGGCACGCACGTGTTGCCGCTCCAGCTGCGCGCCCGCATTCCTCTCTTCCCCCCAACTTGGCTACTGCAGCGGAACAGAAGCCAGGAGTTGAAACGAATTTCAGGAGCTGCCTCGAGAGAGGAGCGACAACGAAAGCGGGTACCCACACTGAGAGATATCAGCCTGTTCTACAATTACACGCCGTTAATTTTTCAGCCCAGATGAAGCGAAATGGTGTCTGTGAAATCCCTCAAAGAGCCAGCCTACTGCCCGGCTCTCCCAGAGCAGGGCCACGGGAGAGCGGATGCAATGAAGGGATTTATTCCCCATCACACGGAGGACGCAGCAGGCAGAACTCTAGAACAGTGCTGCATCTCGTGTCCTCCACCAGAAGCAGAGGCAGGGCCAAGAGGAAGCCCACCTACTGCTTGGGCTTGGTCTAGGATTTACAGCGTGTCTCATCTGCATGGATGGCCGAGGCCCAGCTGGGCCCTGCTGCCACATGGGGCACAAGTTCCACATAAAGCAGGGGAAGATGGACTCCTTCCTTATCCAGGTCCTGTTCACAGGCCCAGCTGCTTCCGTAGAAGGTGCTATGGGGATTTTATACCATCCCAAAGGTTTATGAGGTGTGGGGGATGCTGGCAAGACAGGCTCTGCTCTACAGGCCTCAGCCTAGGAGAGGTGCTGCTCCATCGCAGCAGAGCCAGGGAAAACGGCTTTCCTGCAGATTGGAACCTCCTGCGTGGTTGTTCTGATGTCTAAATCTGGTTGATCTCATATTGCAACCTGGCTCTACCCTGGGTCTTTTCCTACTCAGCCGCATAATTTCATAAATCTTGCAGGGACTTAAAATCTTTGAGAAGAGGAAAGGCAGAAAGAAAGACGCGATAAGCCTCGCTCCTTCCGGAAACCAGGACAAAAATGCTATGAGACTCACACAGTTCAAAGAGTTAAACTCAGCTTTCCCTCCTGGCTCCAAGCACACAAGCACACATTCTAATTACTGCATTAAATGGAATAAATGACACTAAATCCATATCCAGAGGTTAAAATCAGGATGTGGTGAAGACCACTGATGAACATAAAGTTCACGTGGAAGAGAAGAGAGAGGCAAGAGGAGCGAACCGCGGGGCTGTGCAGTCACGGAGGCAGCCCTCACACCCCTCACTCTCACATACACCGACTACAAACAGAGGCTACAAATGAGCTGAGCTATTTTTGTTCCTGACAGGAAAGGAAGAATGAACAAAGCTACTGTAGTTGCTATTTTAAGGACTCAGGACACCCTCAGATGCTGTGAAGACGGGAGAGGAATACGTACGTGCGAGCGTTTTGAGCTTCGTCAGTGCTTTGAGACCCCGTGGCAACGCAAAGGAGATGCTACATAAACGTGTTCGCTATATAACTACAATGGGAACATGTGCAAATATATAGATGAGCATACATAATTTAACATATTCGGTATGAAAATGTGTGCTCGATTGCTAGGCTGGGGATGCTTGGGGAAGGGAATCCCTGCAGAGCCCAGGGAGCTGGGAGCACGTGTGGACAGGGCAGCAGTGCCAGCGGTGCCAACGCTGTGGCCGTTTTGCTGAGCACAGCCCTGCAGGACGCCCACGTGCACAGAGGGAGTAAGAAAGCTGGGTAAAAAAGCCAGACTGATGCTTCAGCATCAGGCAATCTGCACCTAAAATCATCCGTGTAACCCACATTAACCCCCATCACATCCTTTACTCCAGGGTGCCTTCCTGGTGCTGTGTTAATTTGATTTCCCTCAGTGAGAGTTTGTAGTGATATTCCTGGTGACCACAGCACAGTATCCCAGTAAAAAGCACTGTCAAGGATGAACACGCCCCAGCACTATGGCTGGAGTCGCATATATAGAGGAGAGAGATGACATCAAAACAACCCAGACTTTGCTGTGTGCCTTCACATCACCAAAAGCTCAGCTGAAAGTCAATGACCAGGCTGTGCTTATTCAAACACTGCGTAATCACCGAGCATTTCTGAAGCACCTCCACCAAGGAGCAGGTACCTGCTCCTAGCAGGTTAACACACAAGCCCTTTTCTAAAAAACAGGGAAGCTTTCTTCGCCAGTTCTCAGCAAGTCTTTCTGCAGCACAAAACCTCCCCTCTGAAGTCCCCATAGGCCACTCACCTGCTTGAATAGGAGCTGCAAAAGCTTCAGATCACTGGCAGTAAAATCCTTAGCATTTGTAAAGCAATTACTGTGCTCTGCAATTCATCAGAACTCAACACAGATCCCCAGGAAGATAAGAGCCAATACAAAACTTGCATTTCTAACCTAAGAATTGCTGATACAATGGAAACAACAGGAAAGCTGGAACAGAAGCAAGGAAGGCAAAAAGAAAGTCAAATAGAGAGACATGCTGCATTGCATTTATTATGTGTCACCAGAGGGGAAGGAGAATAAACAAGAGCATGAGGGTGTGCGGACTGCAGGCTGTGTTCTGGACTCCAGCCTCATCGTCAGGGCTCAGCCACTCTGTGGTACCGCGTGTGCACGACCATTCCAACATGCCTCAGTTTCCCCACATGCCTTTGGGTGCCTATTCTGCTTTCCCATGTATATTTGGCATGTTCTTGTGCCAGGCTGCTCTGTGGGCTGAGGATCACCAAGCTGCACAATGGACAGGCACGTGAAAAACAACAACAAAACCCAAACCAGAAAAACCGCATGGGTCTTGTGGGTTATGCTGCAAAGCTGAGCGCAGGAGCCTGTCTAGTTCTCAAGCTTGTCTGCCGAGGCCAATGACGGGGACTGAGATGAAGATACAAGAAAACCACTGCTGGGAGCATTGCAGTAATTTGCACTGTAGCTCCCTTATCGCCTCTTTTAGCTCCTGGCTGGCGCTTCCTTCAGCAAGTGAACTTAATCAGCTCTGGAAAACGCGTGCCACCGGTGACACTTCTGGCATCCTTCATCCCCCCTCCACGCAAAGGCAGACAAATGCTTTCCCTTCCCCATGAACCCCATGGTTTTCTTTGCCTTTTAACTGCCGGGCTGTGCACAGAGCCAAGGTTTCCCCCGAACCACCTCTCCCCTGTGCTGCACGGGTCACTGGCTTGCATGGTCACTGCTCATTTCGTTTTCAGCAGAGCCAATGCATTGTACAACTACAGCCCTCTGACTCGTGTGGCCTTGCAAGGACCACCTTAGCACTTGCTCTGGTGCCAGGGTCCCGCCGGGCAGCAGGGCAGGTTCTCATGCACTTGACCAGCATCCAGCCTCACCTCCACGTACGCACTGGGTAACTCATGCCTTGGCTTGTGCCCAAGAGCTGCAAGAATAAGCAGAGTCCCCAAAACTCAAGATCATTCCCTGGATGTGCACCACATCCTCCCTCCGGGAAAAGCCTTTGGCTTTCTCCTCTGTGAAAAGTCCTTGGCTAACAAGCAGGGCACCTGCCCATGCTGAACCCAGACGGGTAATCCAAGTGACACAAGGCAGGCTTATTTGTGTGCTTGGGATGTTGTTCTATCCTCATCAAGCAGAAACCCTTTCAGAGGATGTGACAATTCAAAACCTCCCTCTGCCCAGCAGCTTCCCAACAACAGCCTGTCTGTCCGGTGGCCAGCGCGGCTCTCCGTTCCTCACTGTCACACAGGGCAACCCTCACCCCATTTCCAGGAAACAAAGACACGCTGCATCCCGCTCCGACACCTCGTGGGAGAGGAGCAGGGGGCAGACGCCTCCCGCCGCAATTTTTCATTTCCTCTGCTGGGGCTGTTTCCTTGTCTCAGACATGCACTCAGAGCGTTCCAGTTCCCATGGCAACTCTCCGCTTCCCTTCCTTTCAGGATGTCATTTTTCCTCCCTGTCCCTTCAGAATTAGACATTTCCTAGCAGAAGTTTTCAAGAAACATCTCTCTCTCTCTCTCAAATATATATTTATTAGCGAAAGCGAATGCAAGCGTGCTTTATTGACAGGCTCCTTCGCCGATCCACAGCCTGCTGAGGAGAAAACTGTCTCCAGAAATATGCTGGCTGCCAAGCTGCCTTTTCTCAGCCTTTGTTTGCAACCAGACCTCTCTATTTTCTCCTACCCGGTGAACACTGGTCGGCGCCTGCTCTTTTCCCCTGCCTTTCTGTTCCTACCGCTGCTGGTGCAGCCCCGGCCTGTGAGGGCGCTGAGGGAAGCGACTCGCGGCGCTGCCACCAACATGGAGGCCATGAGGTGCCACCCAAGCGAAGGGGCCCCACACTGGCCTCGTCTCCTTCCATCCCCACCAGGGAGCACTGAGGGGGTTGCCCTGGCCCATGAGGTGCTCCCAGGCTCATCTGGGGGTGTCGAGGCCCTCAGTGCTCCGGTGGCCCAGGCTGCTGGCGGCAGGGACGCACCCGCGGCCTGAGGGAAACAATAGCCTTTTAATAGAGTCAAGACACAGAGGCTTTAAAGTGCCTCCCTTCAGAAGACATCCAAGCAGGAAAACTGCTGGGCATCCAGGGAATCCAGAGGCTGATGGCGCTAATCCTGGGGGTGTTTCACTGAGTCCTGGGCATCCCTGGGTGGTGGTCCCCTGTACCACCATTAGAGCGGTCTGCTTGGCTTGGCTCACATGTGCAGCCTGCTAGGCACGAGTGAAAATACCACAAAGGCAGAGAAACGGCACCATAAAGTCATCACAGCAGCAGCCGGGCCCTCACCTCAGCCCTCTGCTCCTGATGACACCACACACCAGCCACAGAACAAGGCAGCAGTTCGTGGATGCCCCACCACAGAAACACCATAGCTGAATATGGCTGCTGAAGCTCAGCGGAAGTTTCTAAGTGCTTCCTAAACCCAGCCTGCTGCGGGGCCAGCGAACTCGGGGGACACTTCTTGCTGACTCCAGATTTCACGTTAATTGGGCCGTCCCACCAGCCATTAATCAAACGTCCTCCACAGGCATTTTTATTGAAAATCAATTTAATAAAGTAGGTGGGAGTCCAACATGCTTTCCTAACATCAGATAAATATTCATGGTGGCTTGTGCTGCTTTAGCTAAATGAGCTTTTTTAAATTTAACTTGTGTGATTTCCTTGTTCCTTAATATATAGCTTGGCTTGCCCTTGTTCAATGAATACATACTAGGCAGGACTCAGCACAGCGTTGGCTGGCCCTCAAGCGTACCAAGGAACAACCCTTTGCTGTCAAGCCAACAGCTCTTTGCAAGGATGCTGTCATCTGAAATGGGAACATGAGTTTACTTGGGTCAGGGTCACCTGGTGTAAATCCACAGAGCCAAGGCTGACTTCAGAAGGGGCATTTGGAGTTCAAAACTCGTTTACACTCCTAGAAATGTGGCCACCATTCCAGTCGCCACGAAGAACGGGCATTTGATTTCATCTTGTTTAAGATGGTGTTGCAGTCCAGCAGCAAAAACAAAGGAAGGTCACTAAAAACATTTGCCATTTCCCTAGATGCTTATTCCCAAAGAGTAAAAGGCTTCCAACAACCAAACCATTTAACACATTGCAGAAAGACCCACCCAAAGCTTCAAAATATATCAGAAGCTCTTGTCCTAGGAGGACAGGCAAGCCCACGCTCATGACACAAGATCCAAGCCCCCTCTGAGACATAGGAGCTGCTTTGTGCAGCCCTGGCTTTGACCACCTGCCCTGGAGGAGGGATAACAGCAGCCCAGGTTAACCTCTGCTCCTGGAGGAGTGCGCCAAGGAGCAGCAATCACGACTCCTCACTCAAAGACTCCTTCTCCAAGGCAGTTATTAGTGTCCAGATGGAAGAAAGTAAAATCTGACACAGTGATCAAATTTAGTGGAAAGGCAGAACTCAGACAGCTCTTATCAGTGAGAGATTCGGGAGTGTCTAACAGCTTCTTTGCTAACTGGAGCAGTGAGGATCTGCAGCTTCCAGAAAAGCAGCAGTGCAGGGCAATTTAACCACTGCCAGGACACTTGTCATGTTATCCTAGTGATACCCTTCTCTTGAAAGGCAGTGCTTTAGAAATCAAGCGCATCATCATTTTGCCTTTGTTATTAACACAAACTGACTTGTTTTCATCTTTAAAGCCTCGACCTAATTCCCCATGCACACGCTCCCTACAGCAGCTCAGATCTCTGGACAGGATTTGCTTTCCCCATGCTTTGTAGTGCTCTAATGATGTGAAGGTTGTGACTAGCCCTGCAGACGCATGCAGAGAGGGGAGGCCCAGGAAAAAGGTGCCAAAGAGCTCTCTGCCCCACGCGCCTCCGCACATGAGCCAGTCACAGTCTTACTTCTCGAGCCCAACCTCAGGATGCAGATAGTGCAAAGAGCAGGGCCCTTGAAGGGCCACCATAATCACCTCCCCAGGGTCCCAGCAGCTAACGATGTAGAAACAGGAGACGCTCATGTGGCCACCACAAGATGTTCTAGTCACTTGGTTCCTCTAAAGACACAGAATGGGCATCTCCTGGTGGGACAGGCCTCCTGCAAACTTATGAGCCTCCTGAAACTGGCCACAATTAGCTGTGGAACTTGACCTTACTGAAGATGCTTTGAGGTTTGACACAGCTAAAAAATAACATGGGGCAAGCACATTTTCTCTGATATCTAGAGGTTAGGCAAGAACATGTATCTGTGCACATATTCCCTGCATTTTCTAGCTTGGATCTGGTTTCTCCCTGCCCTGCTTCCGAAAGATGACCCTTGCTGGACACAAACTGCCTGTCAGCAAAGAGCATTAAATATAGGGACATCACACTGCACAGATAATGCTTTTAGTTCATTCTATCTTGGATGCTGGTCACACAGCTAATGTCATCTCTAAAGACTGAAATCCTAGATGTGAAAAGGTAAAGCTTAATTGCCTTGAACAGCAACTCTTGTATTGACTCCAAGAGAAGGCCCATTAATATTAATACAGCTATATTTAGCTTCTTTCAATTATACATACAAAATTAAACATCTTTCTGGGAACAAATCAGTCAAGATAGGGTTTAGGCTTTTTTTTTAATGTATTTTGCATCAAAATAATAGCAACTGTAACGGAGGTAGGGTTTTAGAGGCGAACAGCGGATGGAGGCAGAGGCTTAAAAATGCTTGCGCCTGGTTTGACCAACTTGCTTTGCATCTGGTAAGAGGCACTTCTGTTCCTACTCCTAATCCCACACACAGCCCACTTCAGGTTAGCAGCAAATTGGGATGGGCACCTCTTGCTCTGTGCCAAATAACACAGAGGAACTGGGCCCAGCAAGGGAAGGAACCACTGAAGGAGGACGATCTCCTTCCTCTTCTGCCTCTCTGCCTGCCCAGAGAAGAGGAGCTCTCATTGCTGCCATGCTAGAGCATTAGCTTCTGTAGCTAAAAGCACTTTTTGTATAAAAATCACGTCCACTTTCCTGATTTTCAAATTAATTAGACGTAACTCTCCTTGCCAAAGTAGACTTAATGGTATTAACGTTATATGACATAAAAAGAAGTGATCAGAAAGCTTCTCTCATAACGCCACGGAGATTGATGAGGGAAAAAGAGACAAGGTTTCGTGCTTTTGTTCTTTAACCCTTCCACATGAAAGGAGATGAGATCTTGGTCTAGGAAAATGCTCCTGCCAATTCTCAATGCTGAGATCAGGTGCATCTCCTCAAAGGCCAGGGCTTTAATCTTTCAGACACAAGTGCTTGCACTTCAGTTCCCACGCGCACACAGGCCCTTTGTAGGGAACAGGACAACCCCTAAGAAGTATTTTTTAAATATAAGGCAGTGGCTTTCCCTGGCCAAAGTGACATTCACGGCTGTACCAAAGGGTGAGCAAAAAGGAATACACAACTGCAAAAATCTGATCTGTTCTGCCTGGATACTAAGAACTTCCTTGACAAAGGGTTCAGGCAACAGCAGCAAACCTTGTGCAGAGCCTTGGCCAATTTCCCTTTTGCAAATTGCCAAGGTTTTATTTTTATGGTCATTGAATCCTTTCCTTGACAGCTTCTCATATCAGAATTGCAACTGATGCTTGCAACAAGGAGGCCTCTGAAACGGCACTTACAAGGTTGAAGCAGCATCTCTTAATTTCCAGACACAATTTGCTTTGCTCCCATCGTGAATCATCCCAATGACCGATTCAGTCTGAACTTCTTCATCAGTTTCCAGCAGGTTAGTGAGAAAAAAAAGACAACAATAAACAAGCCACACACAAAACCCAAACACTTCTTCCAAGCCCGTGTTCTCGTCACTTTGATTTGAATTCTGCTGTCCCAGAAGGTGAAGTGAGTGGGGTGTCCTTTTCTCACAATGCAAACTGCACCTTAAAAACTCCCCCTGGGCTCTGCTCTGTGCTTGCCTTTCACAGCAAAGCTACCTTCTCTCAAACGTTAGCTGGGTGTCCTTCCAAAGGCCCATTCTTTAAAGCTGATAACAGGTTAGTGTGCACAGAGAAATCAATCATTACAGCAAATTTTTGGCCCCAGACTCTATGAGCATTTTGCCATTGACCTCAATAGGGTGGTAATTTCACTCCTACTTTTAACAGTAGCTCTTCTCGGGACCCTGCGGGAGTGCATAGCCCTGTAGCAGATCCCTCCTCAAAGCCCTGTGCAGCTTCTAGAGTCCCGCCAAAATCCCAACACTTTCAGTTCATCAATCAATAAACTTTAACTACACAAATCAACAGTAACACTCTAACAGGTCTGGATCAGAAGCA
>JAUBOD010000117.1:1138566-1151975 GCA_032353885.1 Nothura maculosa
TGGGGTCATTGGGTCCCATGGGCAACACCAGCCAGTGAGGCCCCTGCGCCTGGGCCGCAAGGGCTCCCAGGAAGAAAGTGTCACAGCGTGACTTCCCTGCCGTGCAGGGTATGCTTCCCTGCCCCAGTGAGATGTGCTCCATGGTGGCGACGTGTCCTCCACGGGAAGGACAGCACCGGTGCGTAGGCAGCCCTCCAGGTGCTGAGATGGCTACCATGAGCCAAGATGGCTGCCATGGGCCATGTGGCTCCATCCTCATTTGCTCGGCAGGAGGACGGCGCTGGCAGCCGCTCTCCCGCTCTCACCAAGAACCGATCCTGCCTCTCCCTTCCTCAGAGGGCACCACGTGCCCTCCCACGGGCTGTGGAGGCCATGAAGGCGCCACAGCAGAGGCTGTGGGGAGGGCACCGTGCGTGTGGGGACACAGTGGCCAGGCCCAAGGGGCCGCCCCACAGCGGGCGCCCACGAGCCGCCTCGGCACCGAGCTCCCTCCGGCGGCATCCCGCTGGGAAGAGGAGCTCTGGCATGGGAGCTAGTGGAGTGGGTGGCAGCAGATGGTGAGAACAGGGAGGATAAGGAAATAAATACAAAGAGGCTATCCGGAGGGGAGAAGTCACCACATCAACACTCTGTTGCTTACACAGAGCCTTCCCCAAAGCCTACACAAACGTTGCTCTGTCGCAGGCAGGCAAGCCGAAGGCTCTGCCACATGCCGAGACAGGCGCCCCGGCACGTGAGGAACCTGGCACGGAGAGGGGTGGCCTGAGGGCCCCACAGGGCGTCCGCCGGTTCGTGTCCCCACCGAACATCTCTCACTAACGGACCCCTGCGCCTCTGCGGCAGCCTGAGACTATTTGACTGTGCTGAACATCAGCCCATAGCACTGCTGCCCTTCTCCGTGGTGCTGGAGCCATGGGCTGGACCCACACAGCCCTCCTGCTGCCCCAGCTCCATGCTGGCACTGAGCCCCCCAGCCCCTGCCCTGATCCCTCTGGGCCGTCACTGCCACATGGCGCCACTGCTGTCAGCTCAGGGCTCCGTAGGCCCTTCTAGAAAGGTTGACTTGTGCACTGCCACTGCAATGAATTTTTTTATTAATGGGCCACTGCTTACCTTCAAAATAGCTTTTCGGGGGCCAAAGCTTGGAGATTCGCCCGTATGTCCATTTATGTTTCCAGTGGTAATGAACAATTACTGCTCCTTCCTGCTTTATTGACTTTCCTGGGAGGATTTTTAAATTCCCAGCACGCAGTAGCTGGACATCACCGTGACCAAGGGGACTGGCACCGATTTCTTCCATTTATAAAACTGGGAAACTGAGGTTAAAGACGGCGCCTGCACCTCCTGCTGCCCGGTGAGCCATATTTCTTTCAGGCCATCGTGCAACCGGCCAGTGTCCAGGCACAGCAATACATAAATCTGCCCTTTGCACAGACACCAGTGACCACCTCCTCCCGGCACTCGAGAGGGGCAGGCAAGGAGAGGGGATGCTGCGGGCACAGTGACTGCTCATGGCCACCTCACCAGTAAACCACGGCACCCTGCAAGTCACCAAATCAACTAGAAGCTGATAATGAACAGAAGCAAACCCATTGCTTTCACAGAGCTCAAAAAACCCAGGACAGCAAAAGCCCATCTTTGCTGACCGTTAGCCCAAAATATTCAGTTAACCATTAGGTCTCTGTGAGCCTGTGATAGGATCATTTCTGCCTCACAGGCTCTACCAGAGGCAGCATGAGAGGTCTCTGATGCTGGCCCCGAGGGCACTGGCTGTGGTCCCTGCAGACTTCCAAGGAAGGAGCCCCGAGGCAGAGAGGGAGCAGATCCAGCTAAAGGTGCAGGACCAGCTCCCACACACACTTGCACACTGAGCACAACTTGTGGGCAGCCCAGAGTCCTCCCCACCTCTGTGCCGCCCTGCCTGGTGCTGCTGCTGCAGGAGTCCTCTCCGCACCATCTCCAACAGAGCACAGGAGGCCTGGCTCGGCAAAGGCAATTCATTATGTTAAGCACACCATTAAAGGATCTAAAGCATCAGAGCAGAGATATTCCAAGGCAGGTTTAACTTCCCCATGAAGGCAGCTCCTGGGAGCCCTCCTGCTAAGACTCTGCACGGGGGAGGGGGCTTGTCTGCTGTTGAGCCTGGGGCTAACACAAATGCCCCTCAGTCCCCTTTCAGCACTTGTTTCAGTTAAATCAATACAGCCACGGGGAGACTCGAGGAAGCAAAGCTATTAGTAGGGCTGCAGCTAGTTCTGGGGGAAAGCAACACGCAACAAAAGCAATAAACCTGATGGATGGTCTATGCAGATGCTGTAACCCCCTCCCTGCCGGGCCCGCAGCCTGGGAGGCGGGAGGCAGGAGCGATGGTGGCTGGGGAGCCCTCCCGGCCTCCATCTGCTCCGTGTCTGCACGGGGCTACAACCAGCCAGGCACAGAGGCTGCTGGCCACAGCATGAGATGGGGGCAAGGAGCCGCCAAGGGAGAAGGGCATCTCAGGGCAGAGCCCCGGGGCAAAACAAAACACCAAGATAACCCAGGATGTCTCAGCCTCACTGAGTAATTCACTCATCTCGCCAATAAAGCTCATGTGCATCGTCCTCACACATCCCCCTGTTGCTTCCACTTCCCTGTCTCGTGCTCTGTGCACATCGCCAGCACTGCAAGGAAGGAGGGGAAGGCGGTTCTGCCTTTCTGAAAGGCTGCACACATCAGCGAGTGCTTGCCAAGGAATTTAGCAGCAGCAGCCGTGAGGGCATTGAAGCCACCTCAAGACATACAGGAGTCAGACCCACATCCCCACACAGGGGGCAACTTCCTAGGGAACTGCAAAAGAGGAAATAGCCAAACAGACAGCAAGGGAAAAGCTCTACAGCAAACCCTACTGATGTCCAACCTGCAAACCAGAGTCCTGCAAACCTTGAAAATCCTGCAAACTGGAGGGATCATAATTTATGAATGCTAAACCCCATAAAAGTAGTGAAAATAAATATTACATTTGCTCCATCTACCAGCCTATCAGTGCAGCATCACAGAAGGCTGAGGAAGTTGTAGAAACTTGCATCTTTCGCCTCAAAATATCAACGTGTGAGATAGCACGGACTGGGAACAGGAAAGCAGCAAGCGGTCGCTGCGGCACTGAAGCAGCCTCTCCTCGCTGCAGGTGCAGACTCCTTTAAAACACCCTCAAGTCCTCCCTGTGTAGACACTAGTTTCAAAAGCCTCCCAGTGAAAAACATCATCCCCCCATTCCACTGACCTCCGAGCCCCGGCCTGAGGCGGTTGTCGTATCCATCGAGCAGCCTGTCCAGGATGCGGGTGAAAATGGTGATGTTATCTTTGCTGTCATCAACCACGTCCGAAACGTGTTTCTGCGAAAGCCTGGCACGTGGGGGGAAAATAGAGAGAAAAACACTATCAGAGAAGCCTGTTCTTCACATTAATGTGAAATAAAGTGAAAAAGGGCCCTTAACTGTAGATAAGAGGAGGTCTGCTCATGCCATTGCATGTCTGAGGCTCGAGGCTTGGTGCAGGCAGCCCTAAACCCTCTGCTGTCCCACCTCAGCCACCACCAAGAAGGCAGCAGGGTCCTGCAGCTCCTGATGGCTCTTGGAACCCAAGGATACCCCTTCTCTGTCCCAGTAGCCCTCAGCCAGCACCCTAGCAGGGGAAGTTTTAGGAGCCAGAGGCTTTGCAAAGCTCAGATTTATCCCGGGGACAGCTTCTCTTTGCAGGAGACACCGCATAAATGATGCCAGTCGCCTGCCAGGCCAGTTATTTACCATATTGAGTAATTCTCAAGTACTCTTCTCCTGGGAGAACGGAAGGCAGGCAGAAAAATAGGAATTAAGTGAAGCAGGCTGGGAGCTTGAATCCATTATTAAAACTCCCTGCGAACCATTTCTGTAGTTTGGTGAACCTTTGCTGTTTATAAAATCAAATGAGTTTTCATGTTCCTATCTCCGTTCAGTGCAAGAAGCCTGGAAGCCCCCAAATAAGATGATTTCCTCAGAGTATTTTCTGCCCCAGGTGGAACAAAAGAAGCAGCAAATTTCCCAAACAAAACTCATCTCACCAAACAAAATCTCCAATGCAATTTTGCGAGCCCAAGAGCTTCAAATAGCACATTTGCATTTCGCATCTCCCTTTCAATCGATGCGACGGGAGCCTCCAAATCCTGTGGAAAGCAGCTGGCTCTGAGAGGAGAGGCCAGGAGAGTTTCCAAGCCCGGAGTCCCCGCGCTGCGTGGGTATAGAGCCTCGGGGAAAGTCCTGCGGCTCCAAGCCTGGCTTTCCCCAGCAGAAATAGCTGTTATGCCCAAACCAAACAGAAAGGGCAGCACATTAAGCAGCAGGAAAAAAAAAAAGGAGAAAAAAAAAAAAAAAAAACTAGAGATGCTGCAGGAAAGACAGAAAAGGGAAGAAAGAGATAAATGCTGCTGGGTTGTAGCAGTGGCTCGAGGACCCTCCGGGGTGAGGGCAGCAGGGCTGACTACCTACCCCGCACTGCTCCTAGAGACACGAATGACAGGGGAGCATTGCCTTGATTAACACAAGCAAAAAGAGCACCGCTAGTGCAAGCACCACAAGAGTAGGAGCCAATATATAAATATATATATTTAAATGGCACAGGGCTACGGCCCACCATGCGGGAGGTCTGCTGAGCACACTGGGCAAGCCACTGGCTTGGGGAGATGCCTCCTCGTCCAGCCAAACCCCCAGTGCCACAGCCCAGGGCAAGGCGAGGGGCTGGCGAGGATGCAGGCACCTTTCCAAGCAGCCAAGGGCTCCCCAGACCTCCGTATTGCCACAGATTGCAGCTGGGAGAGCTGTGGCACCCAGAACCTCCCCAGGTTACCGGGATTAGGCACTGAATCGCAGTTTTTGAGACCATCCATTCAGAACAAAATAGCGGTTTGGGTTTCCCTTCCAGCACTGACAACAGCGCAGTCAGAATGGAAGGTATCTGAGCTCTTCGGGGAGAAGAGCAATTTTGAGGAAGCCCAACAAGTGCTGGCTGGCGCTGGGGGAGTTCGCACTGCACCAGCATTCAACATACCATGCTCAAAAGCCATCTCTGCCAGGGTGTGCTACTGGGCATGCAACAGTCTATAACTTATGAATAACCAGCTTGCTCGCGGAAGCTCGCTCGTTAATGTTTCATGAGCTATCTTTAGAAATTTCCTGTAATACGAGGAGCACGAGGGCAGATCTGTGTCCAGGATCTCCTCGCGGGGGCTCGGCAGCAGTGTGGGAAAACACGTGCCAAAATGGTTTTACTTAGCCCCATGCTGTGACTGACTGCAGTGTGAGCACTGTGGGACCAGGGAAGAGCAGGGCAGGCAGGGAACGGGAATGATGGGGAGCAGCCAGCAGCAGCTCCACCTGCACTGCTTATGGCCCTTCCTTGGTCCTGCTGAAGCAGGGAGGGCCTCATCTTAAGGAAGCTCTAATTGCCCTTTAGCAAGGGGCAAAAAGGCTCTCCTTTATCCCTGGCAAAGCAACGGCAAAACTACATGTAGTTACATGCGAGTGGTGGTTTTACAATGATTAAAAGACCTTAGGCTTTCAATTTTAGCTATCAAAAGAGTTTTACAAGGGATTTAATTAGGAGGAGCTCAGGTGGAAGTCATTACCTCCGCTGGTGCCCCCTGCGCGCGCTCCTCGGGGAGCCGCCTCATTACCCTGGGTGCCGGGGTCTCCTCGGATTCAATTAAGGAAACAAATCCCAGAGCTGGGAAATGGATCCCAGGGCTCAGCGGGGCTTTCCCCGACAGGACTGGCAGGAGCTTGAGCATAACCTGAGGGGCTGGGGCCTCCGCAGAGCCAGGCGGAGGCACCAGGATGGACGGCCGCATGCGCCAGGGCGCAGGGAGGGCTGCAGCACAGGCACCTTCTTACAGTAAAAAACCCCCAGTTCTGCCAGATGTGCGCTCGGCAGAGAGCCTCCGTGCCCACACCTGGCACACTCAAGGCTTTTAATTTTCCTTTTTTTTTTTATTTTTATATAGAAGTCATGCATTATTTGCATGTCTCCCTCAGCACCTCAAGCATCACTAAGGCACATCCGCGCCGAGGGAGCGCGCGGTGCTGCCGCGGGAGGACAGCGAGGAGGGCCACGTGTGCCACGTCCCAGGCACCAGAGAGGGAGCCCCGGCTGCAGGGGGACACGTCTGCACCCTGCCCTGCGCCGGGGCAAGGCTCGGGCACCAGGCTCCTTACCCAGCATGTGCAGGGACTCCGGCGAGCAGCAGCAGGAGGCCCAGGGCGAGCAGGGGCCGCAGCAGCGCCATGGCCTCCAGAGCGCGGCAGGGAGGCCGCTCCTGCAGCACCTGCGGGGCAGAGGAGAGAGGAGGTTTCTTTAGCAGCCACCTCCTGCCATCTTTTCTGCAGCAGGTCACCCAGCCCGCTGCTCTATTTCTGGCCTTGTGCCCAGCATCCCAAAGCCCCGAGTGTCCCTGATAAACCACCTTCCCCCCTGTCGCATCTCCCTCACGGATGCTGATCCATCCTTCCCTCTCAGTTTTAGGTCTGTGGCTGAGTCCTGCAGGATGCCACCTGGGCTCCCAGCCATGCTGCAGCAGCAGGTGCATCCCGACACCGCTCCAAACGGAGCTGGGAAGGTTTCATGGCACGGGCACACACACATTCCCACCATATCCAGCAGCACCCAAGGGCCTCAGAACCTTCCAGCAACGACAAAAATCCCTATCCAAAGGGACCACACCTCTTCAGGCTGCCCTCACCTCACAAGGACACCCACACAACAGTAGATTCCGGTCTCAAACGCACATTTTCCAGGAGTATTTTCCAGACAGTCAGACGCTCACTTCATCCCAGTGATGGCACTGCTAGAAATTGCCTTCAGGTGTGTGCACAGCTGCCCACGGCAGTGGGAGCGTTTGCCTGCGCCGCATTCCCAGCATTTATAGCTCAGATTTTTCATTAACGCTCAGTGTGGCTTTCAGCATGATGTTATTGCACACTTAACTGCCCTTTCTCTCACGCATCTCGTCACGCTGATGCACCCTGCAGCAGCACAAGCGCAGCCAGTTGCCATGTCCCCCCCAAACACAGCCCAGTCGCTGAATGCAGAGGGCCAGAAAGAAGCTGCAAAAACCCTTCCTGCCTTGAGTGTGCCAAAAGGTGCAAAGAGCCCCTGGGCAATAAGGTGGGGATAAGGTGGGATAAGGTGGGGATGAAGTCCTGTGCCATGGGGAAACGCGGCACAGCAGGTCCGGAGGCTGCTGTGCTGAACACACCACTGTCCACATCCTCATCTTTGTAGGGACAGAGCCACCTCGCTCCCCAGTCTGGCCTCTGCAAACCCACCCAGGCTAAAGAGCCATCTCTGCCAAGCCTGTCCTGCCAGCACAAACTTGGACATAATTCCTGCCAGCCGGAGCGAAGGGAAGCAGGAAGCATCGTCCCCATCTCCGAACCCGGTCGTGCACTGGCCAACTTCCCTGCATCACCCAGTTCAACCCAATGCTGCTTGTACCTGCCCCACGGTCACCCTGCAACGCTCGTCCCTTCCCGCTCTCCTGCATAATCCCTGCTGCTCGCTCGGCACGGCTCTAAGAGGACATATGTCAGCTGCCATGCAAGCAGCAAACGAAAGCCAAAACTGCAAGCTCCTAGCCATCCAGCCCAGGGTTTTCTTGTGGCAAGTTATTCCTTAGCACCAGGCGCTGGGAAAGGTTGCACTGGGCCCCAGCATTGCCTTTGCATGGAGCATGTTTCAGAGCAGTGCATTGCCTTGATGTTCCTCCCCATTACTCACTCAAAGCCTCAGCAAACAGCAGCACCTGGGTTAATTTAATGCACGGGAGCATTTATCAGGGGACTCGGGGGCTTATTTAATCAGGAGCTACCTGAGGAGGCACGAGTCTCACCACGGCTTCACCGGCACCTCCAGCTGAGGACGACACAGCCTCGGAGCGGGAAGGATCTGCTGAGACAGCACAAACGAGGAGCTGAACATCTGCTCGGTGGGAAACTCCAACACTTACGGGAGACTCATTCCCCATCCAGACAAGGAGAACTAAAATGTTGATGTTTCTTACAAGGCAAATTCAAAACTCCGTCAATTAGCAGCTCCCTCAACAGATTTCCTTTCAACTTTATCCTTTCAATTCACTTCAACACGCACATTGTACAATACGATGTAATTAAAATATTTTTCTAATGCAATTTCAAACGCTAGTCTAAAGCAAAAACCACTGCTGTCCTCCCTCTCCTCCTCTATTGAAGAAGTCCATCAAAATCAACAGTTTCCCATTCGACTGAGATTTCAAGAATTTCTCTCTTTGGGCAGAATTTGCACCCACAGCAGTTCTGGACTAACAATACGCACACAAACCAGCACCCTCCTGCTCTGCCACAGGTGCCTCCTGGCTCTGCAGAAGCTCTTCTGTCCTCTGGGACATCTTGGATCGTCTTCCATGGACTTAAGACCAGGAGAACAGCAGGACAGAGCAGCTAACGTAAGAGAGGACCAGGCAAGGAGCCAGCAAGGTAACTCCCTAAGTTATGGCCAGGAACAGTGACACACGCAGGTGTCACTTACCCCGGTTTAACCCGTCGCTTGCACTGAGAAGCTCAGAGCAATCATGGTCCCACCAAACCTCACTTGTGCCATCTCCGTGCATTGCTAAGGGCTCATGTGGCATTTGCACAGTCCTGTTCAAGGCAATAGGCAAGGACAACATGGCTGCCCAAGTAAAGCTCAACATGTGCTCAAGTCTGACACTCAACCTGGGGACAGGTTCTGTGCTCCTGTCCTGCGAAAAGCTGCTTCATGCCCCAAGGGCTCCGTCTCTGGGCAGATGCCACCAAGGTAGAGCATGAGGCTACCTGGGTGGATGGTCCATTATGGGAAAGCCAGTCTGGAGGACTCGGAAAGGACTGCCTGGGGGTAGCAAGAGCCTAGCCCTGTTTTCTGCCTCTTTCCTTTGCTTCTGGTTTCAGATGTTTACCAAGGGAACTGGAGGGAAGAGGTTGTGTTGGCACTTGGCTTCCTCACTCTTCTATTCTCTTACACTTTGCTTAAAGACAGAGATGGACCAAGAAAGAGACCAAGTCCTGGGGATCATGGCTGACAATACTGACTAACAAAGGGATGTAATAACTGTTGAAGCCATGAAGACCACTGGCTTTGGTCTTCATGGGCACTCATCTGGTGGAAGCCTAAGCTGGGATCCCTCCAGCATGGGCACAAGAAGGACAAAGATCTCCGTGCCAGTTTCCTAGGCCCACCCCTGGTGCCCGCAAGCCCAGGGGCATCACCCCTCAGCCCCTCATCACCTCTCAACGGGATGCGGGCAGCCCTTTCCATGCGTGTCCCACTTGCTCCATCCCCATTTCTCAAGGGCACAGTTAGCACCGTGGCCACCCCTAAGGCTGCAGCTGCTGGTAACCTCCACAGCCAGATCCCATGCAGATTTTCCAAGCATCCTGCTGACACTGGCAGCTCAGGTTCAGCACGAGATGAAGTTTATAGCTCACTGCAGTCTGGATTTTGGTGGGTCTCTTTATATAAAATCAGCCACCTACAGGCATTGTAAACGTATTCGCTCCTCTCCAACGCATGCAGTTGGTTCAATCTCTGGAGCATCACAGCAACACTTCAATAGATACAGCCTTCTGCTGGAGGTGCAGCTTTGCAATGAAGAACTGGAAAAGTCTCTTTCCCCTCTGCCAGGTAGAAACACCCTCCAATCTCTGTTCCTACAAGGGTTTGGGAAGCAGAAAGGCACCCTATACATCCCTAACTATGTATATGGATAAGGGGGATATCCTGATGTTGTGTAGTAGGCTTGATCTTTCCAGAAATCCTTATTCCAGAAGCCACTGAATATTCTGAAATGCCTTCCTAGGAAAGAGTGATTAGCAGAGGCTTAGTGCTGACAGGGGAAGCCAGATAGGGCTCCGGGGGTGGAGACTGGAAGGGAGGGCTTGCAAAAACCTCAGGGGATCAACCCAGAGAGGCGGAAAGCGCAAGTAATGGAGAGGGAACGAAGAGAGAAGGATCCTCAGATCCGCTCGGACGCACGGGGACGTTTGTGAGGGAGTTGCGTTTGCTTCTCTCATATTACTGCCCGTTTGAAAACTACGTCGCAATAGAATAACATGATTGTTCCTCCTCATCGCCCCAGTAAAACAGCTCCAGGCTTCCGGACGGCTCCCAGGCATCGATCAAGGCCACGGGCGCTTTGCAGGACGCTGCCCTGGGCGCCCTGGGGCTCCGCGCAGGCAGGAGGCCGCGGCCAGCACCGCATGCGCCGCAGCAGTGATAACCACAGGGCACGGTTGCTCTCCCCTCCACCGAGGTTCTGCCTCGGCTCTCAATCATTTCAGCTATAAAGGGCTGTTGCTTGGGCAGCGGCGATCCTGCTAATTTAGGGGAAGAGGAGAGCAATGAGCAGATGTGGTTTGTGTGCCAGCCCTGTGTCCCGCCGCATTCCACCAGCCCCTCGCTCCATGATGGATACGGATGTGCACGACAGCCGGTGCAGGGACACGCAGCCACACCACAAGGCAAAGCTGGGACCCGGGAAGAGCGTGTGTGCTGCCAGGACCCATGCAAACACGGGCTCCCCATTGAGCCCTTCCTGGTGCTGCAGAGAGGCCGCCCCACGGCACGACAGCACTCCCGAGCACTGGAGGGCGAGGAGGAGGTGGCAAATGTGCTACCCACCTGAATGAAACCTGCTGCTTGCTGCCTGCGTACAGGAGCAGCGCGAGGCGCATGGCAGCAGAGCCGGAGGCCTCCGCTGGGCTCACTGGAACAAAAACACTGGTGCTTTCCTACCTGTCAGGCGAGTCCCCTGGAACACACCGCACAAGCCATGAACAGCCCTCCCAAGGACCTGCCACAGAAAAATAAGGCACGAGGCCCACGTGACCGTTACCAAATGCCTTGCCTGCAGCTCTGCAATAGATGCCAGGAGAAGAGGATACTCCAAACAGGAGGAATGAGCAAAATAAAGGTTCAGAGCAACACACGATGCTTGAGAGCAAGCCTTAAACTGGATCTTTTCTGCAGGAGGCGGGAGAGAGTCAAACAAGCTCTGCGCCCAACTCAAACCCAGCTTTAATTTTTCCAAATGGAAAGCGCTTGGCAGTCCCTCTCATGAAAACAAAACTCGTCCCAGCATTACATCTCTCCACTTGAAAACACATCCACTGGGACCGCGGAGGGTGATTCACACCCACCGCCGCTACAGGAAACCATTTGCACTCACAAGTGTAACAAGCCAACCCGGCTTCGCCCACGTAATTACAGGCAGACACTGATTCACGGCTACCGCAACTGCAGACACACTGACTCACGAGCCAAGCAACCGCAGGCAGGCTGGAGCTCACGAGCACAACTGGAAACACACCGGGGTGTATTTCCCACCGCAGCGTGCGCGCATGCAGAGCCCTGCACACCCAGCCATCACCCTCCACAATCTGCCGGCCCTACGCTGCTCTTCTCCCGCTTCAGCCCTCGGCTCTGCTTCCCTCTCCGATGGGGAGGTCCCCACAATTAACAGACTCGTTTCCCAAGGGCTGTTGCTAAAGCCTAAACAAGCTGTGTATGACACATGTGCAGACATGTATCATACGTGTGCATGCCCAGCACACACGCACCGTGCCCGTCACCCACGTATGTTCACTTCCACACCACGGCCATGGGCACCGGCTCTGCTGACGTCGTGTTTCCAGCATGCAAGTAAATGCAAGCCAAGTATAATACATTTAGCCCAGGGGCGAAGGAGAAGGCAAAAGACTCACCACTGGGCAAGAGCTTGAAAGGCAGGATTATTTACTACGCTCTCTGGCTGGGTATGTAATTATGTCAGCATTCAGCCTGGGTATTGTGCTACTTTTTTGTAAACAGTTGGCAGGAATACTCCTACCGAGATGAGGGGCTGGCGCTGAGAGGGAACAAACTGAGGAGGACAAGGTCTACTTAGGGAAGCAGAAACTGAGGCGGAAGAATGGATGCAGCAGGAAAAGAGGGAAGATGATGAATGGGAAGCGGGACAGGTGGCAGCCTACAGGAAAAAAAAAAAAGGGGGAAGGAACAGAATGAGGAAAGCTTCACGATGCAGCCTTGCAAGGATGAAAAAGCTCCAGGAAGGAGGAGAAGGAGCCGTCTCGCAGCGCCGAGCTAGGCTGGCAGCAGGGAATGCAGCCGTGCAGCGATGGGCACAGCGGGTTCCCAGCAGGAGGAGGCAGCCTCTGGGCAGGAACGGGCGACGGGACCCGGTGCAGCTTCCCATCGAGCCGCTCCAACGGCTCTCGGAGGAGCACGGGGCTGCAGCGCTCAGGCTCTCCTGCCCCCGGGTCCTGGTGCACACCAATGGCAGGAGACCTCAGCATCACAGCGACAGCCTCAAGGGCAGGCAGGCGGGCAAACTCTGGCCCAACAAGAGCACCAAGGCTCGCGGCACCTCAAAACACTCGGGGATCCTTTATCCTCCAAGAGGCAGACAACAGACAGAGGTGCCTGACCCGTACCCAGCTCCTTCCAGCTGCGGGATGGACCTGCCTTGCTGCCTGTTATGCTGCTTTTTCACCCTTCCCACATGGAAATTAGATGATCCAGAGGTTAGGGCACAAGTCTGCTCTTTTGCCACTATAAAACCAGGTGAGCAGCGACTCAGGGCTGCCCACGAGTCCCACCAGCGGGTCCCTGTTCCTGCCTATGGATGCGGCTGCGTTTGCAGCCAGCCCGTGGATTCAAGGGAGAGACTGGGACGCAACTGGCCAGGGAAATGAACTATTTGTTCAACGCTCCCGGCAAGAACCGCTCTGGCAGGGTCACAACAAGGAACAACAGATATATATTGGAGCAGGGAGCTCCTATGGCTCAACCACATTACGCTGCTCCTTTGGAAAGATCCCTATAGCAGTCCGGGCAACTCCAGGGAGCGGGAACACCTGGAGCGTGGCCGCCCTTCCACTGGGAGCCGCAGCTCTGGAAGGAGCCTCCGTGAGGGGCACAGGAAGGGGTTCCTGCCCGTGGACCCACATTCTGTGCTCCCCGTGCCCGGGATCCAGGGGGAACCCGCCCTGGCTCCCCCGCCCTGACGCCGCTCCCAGCCCCTTCCCTGTGTGTGCCCCGGGTCGGCACCATCTCCACGCGGGCATTTTCCACGGCGGGCCCCTTCCCACGCCATAACCTGCTGCACGGCCACGCAACGCCACGAGGCCCCGCATTGTTCCCCGCACACAATGGCTCCCGCGGCTGGGGCGGGAATCGCGAGTGGGAGGCGGGAATCGCGAGTGGGGGGTCGCGCCGCCACCCCGGGGAGCCGGGACTCGAACCCGCGCCGCCCGCGCCCCGCACTCACCGCTGCGGCGGGGCCCGCGCTCCGCCGCGCTCCGCAGCGCGGGCCGCGCGCCCCGTGCGCGCCG
>JAUBOD010000117.1:1174539-1189080 GCA_032353885.1 Nothura maculosa
TCCTCCCTCCCTCCCTTGAGGTATTTATACACACTGATCAGGTCCCCCCTCAGCCTTCTCTTCTTCAGGCTGAACAGACCCAGCTCTCTCAGCCCTTCCCCATAGGGCAGATGTTCCAGGCCCCTGGTCATCCTCAGAGCCTAGCACTGGACTCTCTCCAGCAGCTCCACAGCCCTCTTCTACTTAAAGAGTGTGATTCCTTGGGGATGACCAGTAGGAGAGACAATTTGATGATCTTGGCTGCTTTCTATTGGGGCAAAGATGCCTGGTAATCAGCCTGCTCCATTCATGCAGGATCTGGAGGCACCATCCAGTGGGACTGCTTGTCCAGGCCGGACTACTCTTCTCCTTGGGCAAGCCACCCACCTGCACAGGCTGTGAAGGCTTGCATTCCTCGGCCATTCCTGTTTCCCATTCCAAGGAAAACATGTTCCTCCCGGAGGAGGTTTGCACTTGAACAGCGTTACAGCAATGCTTTACAGCTCCCCTTCCAGTTGCTGTTCTCCTGCTCACCTGCAGCATTTCTTATAAAAGTTAGTTTTCCCCATGAATGTTCTTAGAATGAAAACAGATTTCATTCCCCTCCTCGATTTTGTGAGCAGAGAAAGTGTCAGAAATAGTTACCAGCACCTTGGAAAAGATGAAATGGAGATGCTTTGAGAAGGTTCGCACCCCTATGCCCATGCCTAAGTTTGCAGCATGGACATGGCCTAAATTTAGGTGAACGGCTTTGCAGAAGTGCTTGGGCTGGGTTTCACTTTGTGCCACCTTCTGCAGCAACTGGCAGCAGCATAAAGTGACTGTAATGTGCTCCTGAAGTGTCATGCCTTTGCACTCACTGTTGGCTGGTGCCAGCTGCCACAGGAGGTGTTGGCTGGTGGAGTCAGGTGTTTGACAATTGCTTCGATTATAGATAGATATTCCTGAGGAAAGAGGCTTTTCTACCCAAGAAAAGGGCAGCAGAGCAAGATGGGCAGCTTTCCAGCATGGGACTCCCCAGGCTTGGGAGGGAGTCACAGTTCCTCTCCCCACCATGGAGCGAATATGTTGTATCTCCTCCTCCCTCCTGACAAATTTTCTGGTTATCACTTTCTGGTTATTGCTTGTAAAAGTATTTTTTCTTCATAAATTTCAAGCTATGGCAAGGACAGACAAGTTTAGCAATGCAGCTAACATAGGCAGTGTTAGTGAACACAGCCACCACAGGCAGTTATCAGTGAACATCCTGGTGTCTCAACAGCTTCATCCTGTGAACACCTCCTTCAGACCCAAGAATGCTGAACCTGAGTTTTTAAAGAAAGAACAATAGATTCATTTTCTCAGAAAGCAGTTATGGTACAAAATGGAAATGTTCTGCAGAGAGAGAGTTTTTTTTCCCTCCACGCTCACAATAGATTATCAGTAGATTTTGTTCTGATAAATGCTTCACTGCTTATCCATTTAAATTTAGTACATCATGTTAGAAATGAATAAAAAGAGTTAAAGTTAAACCAAATTTTATGCTGACCATCTCAGAGCAGCTGTAGTTAGGAGTGTCTTTTTTCGCCTCTTCTCAACTAAGGATAAATCACGCTCCAAGTTTAGGATTTCCTGCAGGACGCAAGTCCTGTTGCAATGTGGTTTGCAGCCAGGCTGGGTGGAAAAGCTTCAAGATGGAAAGAGCTGAGCTAAAAGGTTTATCTTAATAATTAAGACTATAGAGCTGAGCAAGGGGAAACCACGGTCTACTCCAGCCCTACTAGTCACTCACTGTGCGAGCGTGAGCGAGATACCTTGTCTTATGTTCCCAGAGGCTCCATGGATGGATGCCTCCTCCTGAGGACACTGTGCATGAGTCTGGCTCCGCTGAAAACAAAAAGTGAAAGGCGAGATGTCCGAAGGGAGGGCTGGGCTCCAATCTGCACTATAAGGAGCAGCTCTCCTGACGTGTGGCAGGAGCAGCACAGAAAGGCCATGGGTGCACACATGGTGCTGGCCAGTCTCAGCCTCCCTGGGACACCAGGGCTCCCCACACCAGGATGGTTTTCCTGGAGGGGCCCTTGAGCAGATGTTTATCATTCAGAATAGAGGTATGTTAGCCCAAATCAGTGTGCTCAAGTTAGAACCGTCTGAGCTGCCTGGGGTTGTGAGGACAGCAGGGCTACATGGTCACCTCCAAGACTATAGATCCTGCAGGTCCGGAGGGGCTGGACACAGGCAGGAAAGACTTTTCCCTGAGGACCTTCGGATCAAAGCTAAGACACAGCCCACAAGGAACTGCAGCTTCAGCTGTGATGGGACAGTCCTGGGAAACCTGCCCAGGTGCCCTCCTGCTCTGCTCCTTCCCTCTCCCTCGCTTCCCTCTTCTCCATCGTCACTCACATGCTCTAGGTGACCCTGCATGTGCAGGGGGGTTGGACTCGATGATCTCTAAAGGCCCCTTCCGTCCTTAAGGATTCCGTGACGTCCCTCTTGGACCTTCTCTTGCTTTTGCTGCCCTGTCCCCTCAGCTGCAGCTCCTCCCTCTGCCCCGCAGCCCCGCGCGGCCCTGGCGCCCTGCAAGCACCCCCTGCTCTCCCAGCCCCGCAGCGGAGTCACCCCCTCTCCTCAGCTCCCAGCCTGTTGCCAGGCAACAAACACGGCATCTCCTGGATTCCACTCCCAGCCTCCCAAATGAAACGCATATCCAGGGTGTTTTCCTTGCCGCTTCTCCAAGGAGCGGCCTGGCAGGTTTGGGCAGCCGGAGGGGTGTCCAGCGGCTGCGGCTTTGCCGGAGCGCTGCTCGAGGCCACGGCTCTTCTGTATTCACCAGACTCCCTCTTGCCAGACCTCTGCTTCCAAGGCCCCTAGAGCCCCGACCATCATCTCCTTAGTTCTCAGGTTCTCCCCACTTTGCAGCTGCACGATTCCCTCTGGGAGCTGATCCTCAAACCCCGAGCAGGGGAAATCAGGCCTGCCAAAAGGACAGTAAGGGCTCTGTCACCAGCAGAGAGCCTTGAGGGACCTGGGTCACTGTAACTCTTGGGGCTTGACGGAGCAGAGCGCAGGTCGAGGGAGCCTGTGCGAAGCTGGCAGAGACAAGGTGCCCTGTAACCCTGCTGGGCTGCGGGGCCTGGTTTGGCTCCCCCTTTGGGCGGGAATTCCCAGGGATGTGTCCGGCCATGGTGTGGGTGGTCAGCAGGGCACCGTGCCACCACTCTGCTGGCTTTTGTCCCCCAGAAACTACTCTGCCAGCATAGGGGGTTTCTGTGTCCTCTCCCTCCAGGGAAGGCCCCCCCAAACCCCACATTTGGCATCCTCCTGCCCACGCTGCACAGCCACAGGGGTTTGCTAGAAGCACTTGTGCCAATGCGTGGGACCAGTGGATTGTTTTCGGTCACAGTGATGCAAATCTAGAATAATTCCCTGTTCACATCAGGGCAACTTCCACCAGTTTCAACAGTGTAAAAAGGGAAAGGGAGCTGGGAGGAGCACAGAATTCATCTCACAAATTCATTCTTTTCTCATCCAAGGTAGATGTATTTGACATACAAAATCTTTCCCCTTGCACTCTCATCTGCAACAGTTCTGAGGTTGGCAGTGCTCCTGCAGAGCCTTGCACTACTTTTTGGCTGGAGCCAGATGCCTCCTCTGGCCACAGCCCTGCTGTGGGGCTGGAAGCCAGAGGCTTGGGAGCAGCAGGAAACAGCAGTGCAAATCTCTTTCCCAGGGATTCACTTAGCACGTTCCCCGCTTTCCCCCTGCATGACACTGGCTGTCTGCAGGTGTAATCTGTGGCTTTGGACACCTTCACAAGAGTTTTGCATGCCTGTCTACAGAGTGAATGCTAAAAATGACTTCAGAAGTTGAGACTCATGAAGTCCAGAGCCTACGTTGTCAGCAGGTTGATGGACTGTCATACCTACTTCAGGAGCAAGACACGTGTCTTGCTGTCTTCCTTCCCACAATGTATAAATTGAAGTTCATGACAGCAATATCACACTCCTGAGAGCAAATTTTGACACAATTATCACCCTTTGCAGGTCACAAGAGTCACTCAGCTCTTGGCCACCTGTTTCAGAGCTGTCAGCCAAAGCCCCTTGCAGTCACTGCCATGGTTCAACATCATACAAAAGCACACATGAATATTATCCACATAAATTGCTGAAGTAACTTGGACTGTACAGCAAATACTAATGAAAATGGGCTGTGAAGACCCTGGCAGAGGCAGGAACACTCATGGAGGAGGCACACTTTTTCCAGGGCAGTATATGCCTTCAGAGAGCATATTTCATGCTTTCTTCCTGCATTTCCACACCAACAGCCCAATTCAAGAATTATATTTATCCCACTATAGAAAAAAAATGCCAATTAGTGTAGGCATCCAGGCAGTTTAGAGGCAGGTAGTAGGAAATACTCAGATAGGGGACATGCCTGAACTCCTCTCCTTTGGGGCCTGTATATCTTACTCTGAGCTGCAGATACCTCCCACCAGGTATGAATCGCTGAGGGCCTCAGTGCCAGCCTAGGCTCACTCTTGTCCTCTGCACCAGATGTCTGGCCTGAGCTCCCATTCAGAAGGGCAAGAGCAACTTGCACCTCTGTCACTGAGCAAACCCCCTGGGCACTGTCCTGAAGAGGAGACCACTTGATTTTGTCATGGGATAAATTACAGACAAGGTCTCACTGCGTGCCCACGGGAGATGTGGGCTTGAGTTGCCCACACAAAGGGAAATGGAGCCTAAGCACCTTGTGGTGAACAGGAATGGTGTCTGCTGCTGCAGCCCCTCGGCGTGGCAGGTGACACTGCAGTGCTTGGGAGGAGGCAGTGCTGGTGGCACGTGCAGGACCTGCTCTGAGAACCTACCTGTCCGCAGAGCCCATCTGCAAGGCACTGCACACTGCCTGGCTCCCCAGACCTGCGGCGTGATGGGGCTGTGTCGCTGCTCTCGTCAGAGGAGGACTGCTGTGGAGATGGATGAGGAACTTCTCCGTGTTCCTGGGAACGAGAAAGAGGAGGTGAAACCTTCCACCCCATCGCGCAGCTCCAGAGCACCTTGTTTTACCTAGATCCCTGCAGTCCATTTTGCTGCCACTTCAAGCCCTTTGCCTGGATGTCCATGACTAAACCCAGCAGCTCTGGCTCTGAAAGGGGCTTCCCTGCTGGCCTAAATGGGAAGGAAAGGCCATGGGAGTTAGCGGTGTTACACCCTTTAAAACTGGGGTGCCCTGTGGGAGCCTCAGGCCTAATAGACACACTCTGTGTCACAACAGATCTCTACCATAAGCTGTAATGAGTAGGGAGGCATTTTCTGGCACTTCGTTAAGTGTCTGCAGGGGCTGAAGGGCCTTGTCCTTGCCTTGGGCCCTTCACACTGCCAGTCATAATACGATCGGAAATGCCAGTCCCAAAGGGCACCGCTGCTGCTGCTAACCACAGCTGCGGAAATGCAACGAGAAAATAAACTTGGGGCCTTTTTTGTGTTAAGTTCAAACCTGGGCAGGCCTTTGCCACAGATCAGGAATTTGTCTTCACAGCCCTGAGGGGAGACTTGCAAGTGGGATAAGTCCATGGCTTGTCACTGCAGTCTACGGAGCCAGGCAGACTTGTACCCACTGAGGAGGCAACCTGTACAGCGCTCAGTAGCCACGAGACATACAGCCATACACAAGGTGCTTAAGAGTTGAAGTTACACACTCCTCGGCATGCACACAGGAGCAAATTCAGACCTCCCTGGGACCCACAGCTCTGCTAACGGTGCGTGTTTGCCCTCAAGCTGCTCTAGAGAACGGACTCACCTACCTGCCATAAATCCAGCCCTCTGGCCTTGCACCACAAGCCCTGCATGCAGGTAGAGTTGGTGAAATGACAGTACTGGACGTCCAGTCAGTTGCTAGTGGCTGGCAACCCCCTGAGGACATGGGGTGATAACCTGCAGTCTTCTCTTCCAGCGCTGCTGCTGGAAGGTGATGACGTGCTGGAACACTTGCCACACAGGATGGCTTTGGCAGAAACCTTTCCCAGAGGGAACTGGAAAGCTAGAAGTGCAGAGGGTCTCTGGTTTGGTGAGGTCAGGCCTGATGAAGCTGCAGTGCAAGTGGGAAGACAGAAGCACAGGGCACATCAAGCAGAGAAAGCTTCCTTTGCCTCAGCCCTTCTCCATTTTCACCTCATTTATTTTCTGGGAGTTTTCTGCCTTCCACACAGGAATGCCAGCTCTGAAGTTGAGTATTTTCTCCTTACTGCAGGGCTTTTATTACATAAGCACTTCTGTTTTATTGCCTGGTTTGTTTTGCTTTCTCTTCTCTTGTCATTTTTTCCAGAAGAACAATCATCTTCTGCTGGAAGTTTTGACATAAGTGCCAGCCCCTGCCTTCTCCTACTAGCGTGGCAGATGGGGCAAGGGAAGCTTTCCCACCTTGGATGTGGGCACTTGAGAAAAGTGACACTTACAATGATCATAGAATCATAGAATGTGTAAGGTTGGAAGGGACCTTAGAGGTCATCTAGTCCAATCCCCCTGCACACGATGACCATAAAGTCAAAGGAAAAAAAGCTCCTTGTTCTATCCTCCTGCAAGAGGGCAACATGACACCTCCTTGGGGCTGGAGGCAGCACCTCCCAGTTAAGCAGTCCTGGTGCAAGTTGTGTTTTGCATGCTCCTTAGTACTAGCTGTAGTTATAGTATTTCCTAAAGTAGGAGGCTTCTTAAGTAGCTGCCCAGAATCCACCTGCTGAGCATATCTGTGTATTTGGAGAAGAGGTCTAAAGCACGAGGCGTTATTGGAAGTGGTCATTCTTCCTCTCTCTCCCTGAAAGGTGGACACAATGAGATTCACCACTTCACTCAGTTACACCAATTCTTCTCTCCCAAGCAGTGACCCCAAAGATGAAGGCAGCATTCATACAAACACCAGGAAAAGCCGGGCACCATGGAGGAAAGGAAAGACTGGGCTTCCTATGGTGGTTGTAGACCACAAGCCATGGTCTGCATTACACTTTTGGTGCAACACTGCCTGCGACTTGGAGCCAGATGTGCCATGGGAGGCTGAGGCATGCAGTGGAGCAATGAGTAATAGGAGACTAAAAATGAACAATTTAACAGTGGAGGGTAACAAACAGCCATGAACAAAATCCTCTGTGGCTTCTCCAAAGTGATTACAGACATAGCGTGCCATTTCTAGCAGCCTGGCTGTTGAGGAACTTTAAATACAAAGTTCAGGAAAAAAATCCACTGCCCTGCACTCACTGGGGAGCAGGCAGCCCTCAAGCAGGAAGGCACCCTAAAAGCAGGGGGACAGAGAATCGGTCTTTGGGAGTCTGGGAGGGACATGAGGATCTCCATCTTCAGAGCACATGAAACAAAACATCCAATATCCTCCTCATATATCAAATGTGCATCAGCCCTAATGAGCCTCGGCAGAGATGGGTGACTAATTCTAAAGCAGTCATTTATTTAGGAACGCTGCTTCAGGTAGATTCAAGAGTACAAAATAGGTTCTTTGAATGAATTCATTGCTAAGCAATTGGCTTTCCAAAATTTCATGCAGTGGCTGAGCGGTCAGAAGATTCACCTGACAGGGTTTCTGCTTCAGACTGGATGAACCTGCAAGCACAAATGCCATCCTTTGGGAGCATACTGTTTCCTCTTCATGTATGCCTCTGACATTCCCTATTCACTCACCTTTTTAGCTGGTAGCATTGCAATCACAGCTGGTGGGGGAGCACTGCACTAGTGGGACAGGAAAGGGAGGAAGGGGATGGCCCAGGAGGGGCCACCTGGAGCCTCCATAACCAAGTGCTTCTCACCTCCGCCTGGGAAGTCCCTGCGGGTACCCAGCCGCCTAGTTCAGAACCACCACCTCAAAAAATTCTTTCCCAGGCCATGGGGACACATTAAAACTCAGGTGCACCTGAAGGTGCCTGGCCTGCTGCCACGAAGGGCAGCAGCACCAGCCATAGGTGGGCCCCTATGCCCAGCACGCAGCACCCCAACCGCTTCCCAACACGGGACCCTGTGTGCACATACACACTGCTAGCACGTGAGGAGGGGCTGACATCAGTGGGCTTCAGCCCAAAAGGAAACTCAGTAGGAGATGACTGCCCCAAGCCACCTGTGGCAAGGAGGAAGCGAGAGGCCTGCAGTAAAGGCTACATGCCCAGGTCTCCTCACCCTGCCTTGACCGCACCTGCAGCCTCCCACATCCCACCGCACTGAACCAGTGGATTTAAGGCCCCAGCTCATGGCCTCCCTGCATCCCCATCCTGGCCCAGGCCAGCCTGGGGGGAGCTCGGGCTGGGCTGTGGAGTTCAGGGCTGGCAGGGCACCGTGCGGCGGCCACTGTCCCATCTGCAGGGCCGCTCTGTCCCTGTCACCCAGCCCACCCTGCTCGTGCCTGCAGGGAGCCCTCCTTTCTTTCCCCCCTTGGGCTGCGGGGATCCAAAGCAGCAACCACAGCTGAGATATCCCGGCCTCTCCCCAACCCGCAGCCTCTCCTGCGGACTCTGGCCTTGCTGCATGCGCGGGCCCCGGGCTGCAGGGTCGTGGGTGCCCGAGCAGCCCCACATGCTCAGGCCCCCGGGAGCTCCCCTTAGCCAGCCGGGGCTTCCCACAGAGCCGCCATTGCCCCTGGGTCTGGGACTACCCTCACACCAGGGCCTGGGCGCTTCCTCCTCAGGCCGTGACCACAGCCCTGCGCTCCAAGCACTGCCCACACGGCTGCTTTTACTGAGGAAAAAGCTCTCCATGGAAGTACGTTACTGCATGACTGAGCTCCTCCATTATCTTATCTTTTTCTTTTTTTTTAAAAAAAAAAGGTTGGTTTGTTTGTTTCTTTTTTTAAGCAGTAGCTGGTTCAGAAGGTTGCACTGTGAAGATTTGCCTGATGTCGTTTTATCATTTCAGTGGGCAAAGCCACAACCCTGAAGAACACTTCGGGGAGCTCACAGCCCTTTCCCTACACTTTTGCTGTGCCCGCAGCACTGCATCCTCCAGGAAAAGCAGAGCTGGGAGCACAGGGAGGCAGTGGAGATGGCTGGAGGCTTCAGGAAAGGATCCCAGACATCCCACAGAGATGCCACCAGGCCACTGTCCCTTGCAGCACACAGGGAGCACCTCACCCTGGTTTCATCTCTGGCCAAAGAGCTCGGCCTTGGTCATCACACCAATGCCAGGCCTCCCAAGCAGCCCGTGCAGCCAAGTGGCTCCCACACAGGTGCCTCCCCCTGCTTGCCAGGGCACCGCCACCCTTCCCATCCCATCCGCCCTCCTGCCAAGCAGCAAAGGGGGAAAAAACAAGAAGGAAAAATCAAGTTGCCTCTGCAAGCCAGCAGGGGTTAATGCTGTCAGCCATGACGTCAGGATCCCAATCTGCCCAGAGAGCCCCCCTGCCCATCCCCAAACTCGGGCTCCCCTCCCCTCCTCCTGTGACTTTGCAAGGAACAGCAAAACTCCACAGGAGCTGCGGCAACAGCAGCAGGGAGACGCTCGGCTCTGCCTGCGAGAGCCGCTTTCTGCAGACGGGCATTTATTTATTTCCCACGCATGCACATATATATATATATTTACTGGGCTGCATTTGTTTCTCCTTTTTCTTTAAAACCTATCAGAAACCCCCCAAGCCATCTGAGTGACAAGCGCCAGAATTCCATAAAAATAAAAATATTTTTAAAAGGCATCAAAAGAAACCAGCAGAGCCTGGTGCTGCTACATGGCTCCCCCTTCCCCGCTGCAAAAAAGAGAGGGAGGGGAGAGCAGGCAAGGGAAGGTAGAATCCAGAATAAAATCCCATTGCTAGATAACTCCCGCCTCCCCCCTCGCACACACACACTCACACACACACAGACTCTTTCTCCTCCTCCTCCTCCTCCTCTCACTGAAGGTGGGTAGCAGGAGCCATGCAACATCTGCAGCACCGGATGGCAAAGGAGCAGGGGGAAAAATAATCCAAGTGGAGTGCTCAGGGGACACCGAGTTCCCTTTTTCTTCTTCGTTTTTTTTTTTAAATTCCTTCTTCTGCGTACCTGTGAGATTCGATTTCACATTTTGCTGAGCCCATTTGGGGGCATTTTATTTTTCTTTCTCTTGGGATTTTCTCCATTGCCAGAGGATGTCTCTTGTTGAGAGGATGCTGAAAGGAAGAAGAAACGAATTCTTTGACTGGCATTGAAGGTGGGGGGGATATTTTTCCCCCGCATTTTTTTTTTTTCATTATTCCTTTTCATTAGGAAATCATTAACGGGGGGGGGTTGATTTCTTTTTCTCCCTCCCCCCCTTTTTTTGGAGGGGGATTTCAGAAGCTCCATCCTTCTTTCCCCTCCCCTCCAAAGATTTTTTTTCCATCCTTCGTCTTTGTGGAAATGTGGACATTTCAGGCAGACAGATTGAGTGGAATCGTCTCCGCTTTAGCAGCGCTTTGTCTCGCCTGCTGTGCGCAAAGGTAAGGATTGCGATCCCAGGCTGCAGGGCAGGGGGGCCCATCCAGGCTGCGCTTGTTTTGCTTGGGCTTTTCTCCCTCCATCCGGGCGTGCGGAAGGGCAGGGGGCTCTCCCCCCACATTGCTTCCCCTGCTGCCGTGATTCCCCAGCCCGAGCTGCTGCTTCAGCAGGAGGAGGGATGCTCAACGCGTGAGATGAGGAGCGCGGAGCAAGCGCCCTACGCGCGGAGCCCACCTCAGCCCCCTGGCAGCACGGCATCCCTGCCGCGTTGTGAGGGAAAGCAGCAAAATGAAGCCTTTTGCTGGGGAACATGGTGCCCCGGCGGGTGCCAGGCTGTGCGCGCACGTAGCCGGGCGCACAGAGCACACGCGCAGCCGGGCTCGCCGCCGGGGCGCCCGGCTCTGCGGCGCGCGGCAGGCAGTGCCCACAGGCAGCCCTGTGGTGCCCACTCATCCTGCCACGGACACAGCATGGCCCACTGCCCCCCGGGCACCCCGCACGGCCCCGGGGCGCCTGGCACGCGGCCCAGGTGTGCCGGGCACACCTGTTTGCTCCGGCGCACGCGGGGCCGGCGGCGCCGCCGTTCCCCGCACCGGGCCTGCTGGGCAGGCATCCCTGGCATCTCCCGGCGCTGCCGTGCACGCCGAGCGCGCGGCTCCCTGCTCCAGCGTGCAGCGCCGGCTCTGCAAAGATTTATGTTCCTGTAGTTATAAACAAGCACATGCGCAGCCTTGTGCCCCCCTTATCTGCACCATTCCTGGGTGGTTCACTGTATACAGAGGCTCATAGGAAGACACGCTTAGAGGTACTGCTTGACCAAAGGAGCACAGAGCAGCATCCACATCAGCAGCATTTTCTCAGACATGTCCTTGCATGTGTGTTTGCGCCTGCTGATGTGCAGGGCTGGGACCCAGCTGGGGCTGGCGTGTGCCTCCCTGCACACCTTGCAGGCTGTGCGCACTCCTCCCCTGCGCACATGCCGCCCTCTCCTCCCACCGCGTGCCGTGCCGGCACGGAGCCGCTCGGCTGCAAGGGGACGTGTGTGCGGAGTGCACACGCGCGCCCACACGGAGGCAGGGACGCGGCTCTCCAACGCTCGCCTCCCCAGACCCACGTTCCCGGGAACAGCACTTCTGTTGCAGGCCCACAGCGGGCAAGCACACGGCTCGGCTGCTCCTTGGCACGGGGTGGCCTTGCAGATCAAAGGGAGCACCGAGAGAGAGGACACCTAGCCCCTAATCAGGATGCCAGTTTATGGCCTCCCTGGGATGACTGGTAGCTGATGGGGAGGAAGGATCCCTAGAGCTCTTTGCTTTGCCCCTGTCTGCAGGGCCTTGGCCACAATCTGCGCTCTCTGCTTCGGTTTCCTTGCCTATAGGAAGGCACTAATGCCACTTCCTGGGCGTATGGCTTCGGCAAGGCTAAATACAAGTGTCTAAATCCCCACAGGACATACATATTGTGTCTGTGCTATGCATATGGCTATGTGGAAATCTCTATACCCAGGAATAAATACCTAGAGATGAGCAAATGCCTGTGCATACAGTCAATCCATGCAGAACCTATATGCACAAGCACAGTCCAAAAACTCACCAACCTGCCTAGAAATCCACAGGTGCATGAAGATTTTGCAAGCCCAGGTCCCGCTCTGTGACAATGGGCACCTGTGCGCACCTTGGTGGCCTCGCTTTTCCAGTGGGTAAAGCACTGTGATGAAGAGCTCCCTACCAGGAGCCCACGCGGGATCTCTGCTCCCATACAAATCCCCTCACCCCACGGTGCAAGCACTAGGTGGACTGGGACAACCAGGGGAGCTGGGCCCTGCAAAATGCACTGTCGCATTCATCATGAGCAGCTCACATGAGTAATGTGTGCATGTGCACAGGGTGAGCATGCAAAGCCTGACCGTGGTGCAGGCCCACGGGCACTCCCAATTGCTCCACACACACGGGTGACACAGATCCCGGCCCTGGGGCACCTGCAGGTACCTGCTCTGAGCACCCGCATGGGGAGCAGCCCCACGCCCTGCGCCCACTGCGGGCTCTCTGCACCCGCTTCCACGCAGACCTGCACCAGGTGCCATCGCTCACAGACACCTCTGGGCACGTGTTGCACGCTCCAGAGCACCAGCACGGCTGCATCGCCACGCAGGGAGCCTGTGCGTGCAGGGCAGAGCCAGCAGAGCGTGCGGGGCTCTGCGGGCACCTGTGTGCAGGTGCATGGAGCCTAGTGAGGCACTGGGCTGTGTGGAGCCCTCGGCCCGGCCTGGGCCCTTGTGGCAGCGCTGACCCTGGAGGACGTGCTGTCCTGGGGGCCTGTCTGCCACCCGCCTGGGGTCTCTGTTCTCATGGAAAATAGGGAATAGAAGGTGACACAGGCTGGATTTTAAGGCAAGAAAACCTACAAACCCTCCAGCATTGGGTTCGTTCAGTATTTTGAGCATCCTGTGCTTTCTGCTTCCCCTCCCTTACATTTGCTCCTCCTAAGAGGAGCCCCCATCCTGCTGAAATGCCTAGGGGCCCTGGCAGAGCAGCAACGAGGCAGGCAGAGGGCAGGGGCCGCACGGACCCGTGCTCGGGCACACAGAGCCAAAGATGGACTCTCCTTCTCCCTGCTGCTCTTTCCTGCTCGGCGTTGCTAAGAAGCCCCAGTGATGCTGAGAGATACAGAATTGTTTCACATGCCAGTGATTGGCTGTAACATCACAGCTGTGGGAAAAGGAGTGTTGATGTTCGGCTTTCCTTCAGGGATAGGGAGAAATACCCAGGTGCCCTGAGGTGGCACTGGGGTGCACATGGTTTTGAGGGGAGAGTGGGGAATTCACTGCATGACGAGCCTGCATTTGGGTTGTGCAAGGGGGGAGAACGTGCCCAGTATGGCGGGGAAGGCAAGTGGGCCTCGCAAGAGGGCCCCGTGCACAGAAATACCTGATTTGTGCCCGTGTGTGTGTGTGCATGGACCCCCATCGGGGGCAACGGGAAGCCCGGGATGGTGGCCACAGAGAGGTGCATGTGGAGAGCAGGGCCACACCAGGGCAGCCTGTCGGGGTGGCTTGGGAGTTGGGGAGAGCAGCAAGAGGCTCCAAGGCGTGAGTCGGGCCGGCCATGCCCTCCAGGGACCCCGGCATCCCCACAGCTCAGGGTGGCACTGAGCACAAGGGCAGACGGAGGGACGGGGCGCCGCGGAGCAGCTGCCCCTATGCTGGCGTGACCAGGGCTCTCCTGTTCTGCATTTCAGCCCCTCCACTGGGAATATTTCTGTGGTGAAAGAGATCGTGGACAAACTGCTGAAGGGCTATGACGTCCGCCTCCGGCCTGACTTTGGAGGTATGGCGACCCCGGGCGCGGAGCTACATGCTGCCAAACTCCCCCTTCTGCACGCCCATGTCTCCCCAAACTGTGATGCTTTTCAGCCTTCCTCTTTCCTTCTCCCCCACTTTTCTTTCTTTGCCTCCTAGTTTCTCCCTCCTCCTCCGCCTCCTCTCCTCCCTCTGCTCCCCTTGGCTCCCACTCCGCTCTCTCCGCTCCCTTCCTCACTCCCACGTCACTGCTTCCCTAGTCCCACCGAAGCGCCAAGCTCCGTAATGCACCAGTCAGTCAAGAAACAAGGAACCTTGGTCCAGGCTCAACTTTGCTGAGAGTCAGGGAAGACCAGAAATAATATATGGATATGTATGAATATATATGAAAAAATACCCCCTATCCCAAATGTGCAATGTCTACAGACAGTGACTGGAGCGTTCCCCATGGCAGGATGTGTCTGAGGACGTTTCCTCGGGACAGAGACACGCTGGTTTTCTCTGCTCCAGATGTCCTCTATGATGGACAGCAGGTCACACCACTACCACATTCCTAGCTCCTGATGCCAGGTTCTCCTGCTGTGCTCCTTCCAGAGGGTTGAGGTGGCTGCCCACAAAGCTCTTGGTCAGTCTTTCTCCACTGCCTCTGGTGGAATGCAACCTCACTAACCTGCTGCGATGGAATGTTAATTGAAAGCTGGTGGTCTTGCTGCTAATGGGTAAAAGGAGCTGGTACCTGCAGAAATATTCCTGGGTCACCTATCACACTCAGAGCACTGCTGGGGCTATTAGCTGGAGAAGCAGACTGTGGAAAGCCCACAGCTGACCTCATGGCGAGCTGAGGGCT
>JAUBOD010000117.1:1189180-1204642 GCA_032353885.1 Nothura maculosa
CCCTTGGCTCCCACTCCGCTCTCTCCGCTCCCTTCCTCACTCCCACGTCACTGCTTCCCTAGTCCCACCGAAGCGCCGAGCTCTGTAACGCACCAGTCAGTCAAGAAACAAGAAACCTTGGTCCAGGCTCAACTTTGCTGAGAGTCAGGGAAGACCAGAAATAATATACGGATATATATGAATATATATGAAAAAATACCCCCATCCCAAATGTGCGGTGTCTACAGACAGTGACTGGAGCGTTCCCCATGGCAGGATGTGTCTGAGCACGTTTCCTTGGGCCAGAGACACACTGGTTTTCTCTGCTCCAGATGTCCTCTATGATGGACAGCAGGTCACACCACTACCACATTCCCAGCTCCTGATGCCAGGTTCTCCTGCTGTGGTCCTTCCAGGGGGTTGAGGTGGCTGCCCACATAGCTCTTGGTCAGTCTTTCTCCACTGCCTCTGGTGGGATGCACCCTCACTAACCCGCTGTGATGGAATGTTAATTGAAAGCTGGTGGTCTTGCTGCTAATAGGTAAAAGGAGCTGGTACCTGCAGAAATATTCCTGGGTCACCTATCGCACTCAAGAGCACTGCTGGGGCTATTAGCTGGAGAAGCAGACTGTGGAAAGCCCACAGCTGACCTCATGGCGAGCTGAGGGCTGGAGCGCTGCTGGCTTCGGCCTGCCAAGCGGGGCTATTTCTGCTCTTTCCTGGGCAATGCTGCTTCCTCCTTGCAAGGAGCAGTGTGGACTGGCAGGATCTGCAGGCTGCAGGAGAACAGGAACCATATTGAGATGTTCTTCTGCAAACAACTGCTGGGAAGCAGATCCATGCCTGTGGTCTCAAGGGATGTGTGCCAGGGCCAAGTCAATGGTGGTGCAAGAGAAGAATTATTATTTTTTTTAAGAAAGACTTGGCCTGAGCTCTTGAAGTCAGGGACGGGAGGAGTATCATCAGGTTTGGAAGTCTCCCTACATATTCGAGTATTCTGTGACACCATAAGGTAAACCATCTCTTCCCCTGTAGTTGAGCTCAGACTTCCCTGCATTTCACACAAACCTGCCCCTGTGCACTCGCTGTTTCTCTCCAGTGGAGCTTGGCCACATCCCTGCACACCTCGTCCTACGGCTCCACACATCTCCTCCCTCCCGTGGTGCTGCACAGGCTTTCAGGAGAGCAGCACAAACCTCTGCTGCACCTGGGCCCCAGGGAGAGCTGCTGGTTGTGGGAGACGCTTGCCCCTCTGATAGGATCCCTCCATAGTGCTGCTGCATTTGGGAATTCAGGAATTCGCAGCGGGACGCTGCTTTTAGGAGGCTTGTAGCACCCAACAAGGGCATGGAGCCCCCCTTCTCCCTCCTCTCCTTTGGATGTGTTATACGGCTGGGTTTGATTTAAAGGGTCTGTCTGGGAAACACGGAATGTCCCTATTAGCTGACCAGCACCAATCACAGAAATTGGTGCAGTCACATTTTATGAGGGGGAGAACTGCAGAGATGACATAAAAAACTGCAAGAAAACCATCTTGTAAGCTATTGAGATGATTATGATACAGTAAAGCAGTAGGTGATCTGGCTCCGCGCAGGCACAAAGCAGAGGGGCGAAGGGGGAGCTGTGAAGCCGCCTGCAGGAAAGGGGTCCCGGTCACAGCCTGTCCCCCACGGCACCATCCTGCCCTGTGGGACATGAAACACCCTCCTTTCAGCTCGGGCAAAGCTGCGTGGTGCAGGCGTTGCTGCCTGACCTGTGCGGTGCAGGAGCTGGGCTGGCCAGGCACTGAGCTCCTCCTGACTGCAAGATGGATGTTTCTGGGGAAAACACTGCATTTTAGTTCAACTTGCTTTGAATTCCCAAGCACATACCGCATTTTCCTCACTGGAGCAGAGAAAAAGACAAGGGTAACCCTGTTTTGTGCATGCACCTCTGTGCTGCCTTTCACCCTTTCTTGTCCTTCCCTCTGCTCCTAAGCGCAAGTCTCTGCTAACAGCCCCAGTGACCGGCGCCTTTGGTGCTCGGTATGCAGGGATGCCCTAGAAAGCCTCGCTGGCAGCCCTGCAGGATGTCTGGCCCTCTACCCTGGAGGATAAGCCTCTCTAGATAAAACTGCCCCTGCAGCATTTACAGAGAAGAGAAAGATGGGTTGAGAAGGGACCCCAAAAGCTGGAAATCTTTAGCATTATAAAGGCAGGAAAAGAGGTGGATGTTTCTTTGCACTGCCACTGTCACCAGAGCTCACCAGTTCTCTAAGATCTTGGGCCAAATCTATAGCTCGGATAAATCCTGTGGGATCATTCCAGGAGCTTGTCTAACTCCTCATGGATTTTAGCCCATCTGCAAGCCATGGAGAAGGTGGAGTTTTGCGCTCCCACCAGCAGTGCGTGCAGCTGGAGACGTCACACTGTTGGCAAAGCCCCAGGGGCTCTCTGGGTGGGTGCAAAACTAACCTGTCAGGTGAGGGGCATGGGGAGCAGCACCAAACCCTGGTCACAGGAACCTCGTGGTTGTTCTCCTATGGAGTGGCAGTGGTTCCTGCCCTTCAGCCCTGCGTCCAGGCCTACCCGTGGCAGTGGACAGGCCAACGTTGAGCTTGCTCCTTCCTCTGGGTCCTCCCCAAGCGCAGTGCCTGCTCCAGGGCGCTGGGAGCTGACAGGAATCTGAGAAATGCAGCCCACCGAAGTAACAAAGCAGGCTGCCTTCCCTTCCTCCCTTCTCTGCTCTCTTTCCATTCCTTTTCCATTTCCCCCAGGTTTTTAGAGAGCCTGTGCTCCCACAGCACAGCAGCACCCACACTGCCCAGGTGTAGATGTGTTTTGACTAGCATGAGCTCCTCTCCCATTCCCACACCTTTAGCCATCCTCTACCCTTCCCAGGTTGAGCTTGTGGAGTTACTGTACCCATTTACGCCCTCTCTCCAGCTCTCTTCCAGCTGGAACTCCTCTGCCTCCCCACATTATGAAGCTTTCCCTCTTTCACCCCTCTCCCTTGACCTGTCCCTTGCTCACAGCTCTGCTCTGGCCCCAGCCCATCCTCACTGCCAGCCCAGGACGTCCAGGGAATGGGCAGGCAGGGAGAGCAGGAATCAGCCCACTGGCCTCAAAGTGGTGGCCCCAAAGCATGAAAGAATTCCAGGGCACTGAAGGCTCTGCCTTCAGACAAGGACCCCGTCACAGCTGCCGTGATGTGGTGCTTCCACAGCCTCAAACGCAACTCGCAGCTCTGCAGTCCTCGTTTTTTGAGAAAGAAAGAGAACTCCGACTAATGCCAAAAGGAGGACAGGCCTGCTGGGGATTGCAGTTCACTTTTTAATTTTGAGATGCCTCGTTAGCTCTGGGCCGAGCTGAGTGGCTGAGAAGCGTCACCACTTACTCTCCTCCTCTCTCCCCCATCCCCTTGGAAACCCATTAGGCCGAGGAGCAGGTCGGCTCTCTGGGGTGGTGCCGCGGACGGCGACGAGTGCGACCCGCTCGCCTGGGGACGGACTAGCCGGGCACATGCTGGAGCCACACAGGGGTGATGGAAAATGCTGGGAGCAGCTCCTCCGGAAAGCCGTTCTGGATCAGACACGGCAGCCCACGGGGTCAGGAGCAAGGGGATGGCATTGAAGGGGACACTCTAGAGGAGTGCGCAAGAGTAGCAGGGTGCAGAGCGGTGCACCTGCGTGCTGTGGGTCAAGGAGGGATGTGAAGCGCAGTTCTCACGGGCTGAGCAAGCAGATGGCCTGAAGCTGAAAAGGCAGAGGGTTATTGCAAAGTAGACATAAGGGGTTTTGGTCAGAACTGTGAAGGGGGATCTGGAATAGAATCGAAAAAGGGATCTGTGGTGTAAACAGAAGATGTGACCAGTGCTGTAGGTCTGCTGAAGAGGAAGATCTCCATCCTGGTACTGCAAGAAGGACAAGGTTGAGGCACAAGGGGTTTTGGCAAGGTGTATTTGGGAGCATGCTAGGCACTGGGGAGCACAGGAGCTTGTCTCACAGTGTGATCACAACAGCTGTGTGGGATCCTGCTGGGATCCACAGAAATGGGCAGCATTGGGACCAATGCCTCCCAATGTATGTGCTGCAAGTGATGTGTTGCAAGACAGGCCTCATACAGAAAGCAGCGTGGCCACAGTTCAGGACCGTCTGAGCAGGGGATGCTGCAGATGAGATCTAGGAAGCACTGCAGAGCCAGGGGTGAGGTCGAGATAAGGAGCTTTCAGAGCAGCGCTATGGTTATTGCAAGTGCTCTTAGCCTCTCACTTTCAGAAGCATTAGTTGCATAGCAGGAAAAAAAGAACACAAAAAAAAACAGGCAAATGAAGACCGTATTGCCTTGGGGTAGAGCAGGCAATGAAGGAATGGCAGGAGGAGCCCACTGGAGCTCAGTGACTCAGCTGCTCTCTGTTGGCGCAAAATTTCCAGCCCAAAACTTTGCAAGAGTTTCAGGCAGAAGTCTCTACTACCCAGGAGTGGATAGAAGAGGAATCTGTCTGGTTTTCCAGCATCGTTTACAGATCTGGTTAGCTAAAAGCAAATTGAGGGTATTCTCCATTCCTAGTCCCCAAGCTACCTAGAGAGTGCAGGAATTTTGATTATTTTTTTTCCATCGTGGGGTAATGTGTGCAGTGTCTGCAAATGTCTGGTGAAAAGGGAATGATCAGAGGCCTTTGTGATTACACAATAAGTCCTTGTTTCAATGACTATGGGTCTGGCAGCCTCCCCTGCTTCATTTTTTACTCAAACTTCCCTGAAGAGAATTAGAGCTTAGGGAGTCTTGTCTCTTCAGAGGGACAAAAAGGAGCCTGTGCTCTGCTCCTTGCCTGCTCTGTCATAGAGACCTGGATTCTGAGCTCTCACATCACCCTCGCTGTGTCACCCCTCCTCTGAGAGCCAAATCCCTCCTTAGCTGCAATATCTAGGCCTCCCTACTCTCCCTCGCCTTCCCCTCCTCTCCTCAGCCCCTCTTTCCTTCCTCACATGTGGACCTCATCCCACATCCCGGTAGTTCCCTGCTTGTTCCCTGCATTTCCTCTTCAGGCGGCTCAAGGGCTGCACTGAATTCAGTGGGCATGGCATGAAATCCTCAGCCATTCCCCGCGTAACAGCATCACTTGGAAGTCAGAACTGTAAAAATAAATGATTGCTGATGCATAAAGTGTTGCAGTGCAACATCGCCGGTAGTTGAGGGCTCTGGAAGCGGCGGGGCTGGGAGGCTGGGCTGTGCTGGCTGCAGGAATGCAGCAGCAGCAGGCGCAGGACACCGAGCACGGCTGACCAGCCCGGCTGCTGGACTAGACCTCGCTAGAGCGCTGCTTTCCCACCAGGGATAGGAGCTTGGCCCTCACTGCACTCAAGGCTGGCAGTGCTGCATGTTGTGAAGGCTCCCTCACAATGTCCCCAAGAAGCTTGTTTTGTGCTGTGTGTAACCATCAGCCACTCCAGCCGTGGTTTTTGGTTTGCCATACAGGTTGCTTGCTTTGGCTTTTCCGAGAGGAGGGGGTAGATTTTAGGCAAAATGATCCAGGCATTTCGGAGAACCAGCCCAGGCAGGTAAATGCCACCTTGTTCCTCTTTCAAAATGTTGCAGAGCTGCAAAATGGCAGCTCTTCCAGCAGGCCTGGCCTCAGGTGCATGCAAAGCAGGCAGGTGCCCAGCAGCTGCTGCGCCAGCAAAGTGATTGTGGTCCCACCACCTATTTTGCCTGTGCAACATCCCTGACTGGCCGGTGTTGATTAGGGAAGGGCTGGGTTCTGTGGGGCTGAGGAGCTTGCTGTGGGAAGGAGGCAATGCTCCCCAATTCACCAGACATGGGCCCTCCTGGTGGCAGTAGGGTCTGCAAGCCCCTTCCACTGCTCTGCCCACAGTTCCCAAGCTCCTAGAAAACTGTCTAGTTCTCAGAGCAGCCAGATTCATTTTTCCCTTTGCTTCTGACATGCCTTGAGCCAACTCTCTCACACTCTGGGGCAAGGAATTGAGACTTTATTTAAGAGGCCCTCCATCCACCAGGACCATGTCCTACATCTTCATGTTCTACAGGAGAAAGTGCCCAAACTTGGACATGAGGTTGAGCTGAAATTCACAGAGACTTACTACAGTGGGAACTATCAACCTTCCTCTCTTACAGCCAGGTAGGGAGGAGAGGACAACTCAGGATTTGAAAACAAAGAGATGAAATATGGATCAGAGGAAGAGAAGGAGTAATTGTAGAAGGAGAGGCAGGGACAGAATGGACGAGTAAGCTAGGGTTTAAGGAGCCATTTCATGGGGAGACTGCTGGGGACCTCTGAGGATGGACTGGACCTGGCAGAAGACAGAGAAAATATCTTGAGTGGAACAAGGGAGCAGGAAAAGAAGATGTAAACATCACTGGAGAGGGCAGAGGAAGTGGAAGAGGGGAACAGTGGAAAAAACTGTGAGGGAGAGTGGGAGGATGTGAGAAACCCATGAGAGAGAGGAAGAGGCTGAGCTGTATTTGGGCCGAGGAGGGTGAGGAAATGGGGATGTACAGGCCTGATGCCCTGACGTTGCCTGGGAGGCTTTTCCCAATCAGGGATCATGGAGGAGGGGACCCTGAGGGAGCTGGGGCCTGGAGCACTAAGCACCCTATGGTCTGCACTGAGGAGAGGGGACACCAACCAGTCAGGGAGAGAAGGAGCCAATGCAGAGGAGAGAGAAGATGGGGACAGAAATAAGCTGGCAGGAAAAGACCTGAAAGACAGCAGGGACCACTCTGGAGAGTAAGGTTAGGAGAAGATGCTGGGCCACACGGATTGCAGTCCTCTTCAGAGACTCTAATACTCCCAGCTCCTACCATTCCTCCATGGAAACAATGCCAGTGTAACCCAGGGCCAAAGCAAATGTGGATATGCCAGGAACTAGCCCCACTCTCCTGCTGTTTGACAGGCTGAGGAATGGGTGTTCTCGGTCAGTAGACTTGGCCACAGCTGTACAACTGTGCATGCCCTTCTTCCTCCCCCATTTACATGACTTCTGGCCCCAGATCATGGGTCACATCATCTCTAGGGCTAATGTAGAAGGAAGATGACAACCTCCTGCTGTTATGTCTTACTTCGTTAACTCAAGTGGCAGGAAATGAAAGGATCCAGTCCTTCTTGGGACATATGTGGATGTTAACACATTGCCACATGACGGAATTTCTATTTTTTTCAGTTTGCTCTTTTTATAGGAAATACATACTGTTAAAAAGATTTTTCAGGGTGTAAAGTCAAACACTCAAGACATCAGAAACACTAGAACTGAGATTGTTTTGTAGAGCCGTATTTGGTCTGTTTGTCAGCGGGCATCAGGAGGCAAGGTCCACATGCTTTTCCTGAGCACCTCTCCCTCACAGAGCATGCAGAGATGCTATTTTTTAGGGAGCTGTTCTTTCTTGTTTCCCCTCAATAGAAAGGGGACATGCTGGGAGCACAGCAGCGGGGACTAGGTGAGGAGATCATGGCAGACAATTAAGACAGGTTGAGCTAGAAGAGGCTGGAAGGAAGATGCACATCTAGCGCAAAGGGTGGGACTGAGCAAACAAGGACCAGCCTGGACTTGCCTTTTTGATGGCTCTGTATTTGGACCCGCCACTAAACAGAATTAGTTGTTTTGATGACTGCTGTCAAGCACACCAGTACAGCCTGAATGTGTATGCAGCTCCCCTCCGAGGAGTCAAGAGTGTCCCACACTGTGGCGAGGCCAGTTCTCAGACACCTGATTTTCTAGAATATTTAGCAGCATTATATTAAACACACTGTATCATCAAAGCACAGCTTCTATGGATTTCAGCCACAGCTGTGAGTGCTCAACTCTGGTGCCCCATGAGAGAGACATTCAGAGTTCGGGAATACCTGTGAGGTTTAGGTGTCTTGCATAGCACCACATAGGAAAACCTGTGACACATCCAGTCTTGGAGAACAGGATTCAGCAGCCACCTTCCCTCCTTTCCTGGAGGTCTGCCTCTCGCTTACTGCATGGCTATCACTTCTTCAGCAAATCAAGGACCCTACCAAAAGTGCTCTCCTTCACTATATAATCCTGAGTCATCCTCAGAACAAATCTATCCCGTGTCAAACAAGGAAGGGGAATGAGCAAGGATCTTGGGCATTGTTTAATGAAGAACTGCCACTACAACATTCATTCAGCAATGGGCATCCTTATATCTGATGAACATTTTGAGAGCTTGCATATTGTGCCGGGTTTTTTTTTTGTGTGCAATAATACTTTTGGCATTAGACTCATTCTTTCCTTCAGTGTGATAAAGCTTGGGACCGTCTCTTTGCATGTTGAGTATATTCATGAGTTCCAATGGAGATCCACAAAATTTTTCTTATCTTCCTTCAGAAATTGGAAGATCTGACATAAAGTGGCCAGGGAGGTAGTTTTGGGTGATGTGACCAAGAGAGCAGCAAGGATGAGTTCCCTTGATCCTCAGCCTGCAGTCAAATTAGGATGTCTAAAGAATTTGTAAGTCTGGTCAAGAGCAGGGCTTAGCAACACCAAGAGTTTACTGGATTTGATACAAAATGGAGGGCATTTAGTTCTGCTGTCATCTATTAAGCTACCACATTTTTGCAGTAATAGAAGTTTTGATTCTTATGTCTGCACTAAATCCTATTCAGTATAATTGCATTTAGTTACTCTTCATTTTCCTTTTCACTCTTGTTTTTTGTAGCTTTGCCTAACCATTCCACTCCATCATGGACACAGACAATTTCCAGGGCTGTTGGAGCTAGTGCCTGGTAGTGCACTGTAGCTAGTGAAGGACTATGAGATCTATATCTGTAATAGAAAGACCTCATCATCATTTTAACAATGCATTTATTCCAGGAATTTTTCCTCTCTGCATAGACAAATTTTTTTTATGGTTGACACAATATCTTAGGAGTATTGATGGTAAAATAATTCCAATAAATCTTAATTGATTATTTAGTTAACAGATCAAAAATGGGTTGTTGTTTAGAGCTAGTCTGGAGATCGAGTGCTATCTCACTTGGACGCTGAAGTCAAATGGTGTTCTTCCTCATTAGTACCTACCTAACCTCACCGTTCCTGTGAATATTCCTGCCAATAATATTCTGGGGGCTGTTACTGAAAGCAAGATGTAAAAAGAGTGCAAAACCTGTCAGCATGAGTCCTTCTCATTAGTCAAAATATATTTCCATAGTCCTAAATCTATTCATCACAATAGCTTTACATATTGCATTTTTCATTTCTTAAAGCTGCCAATAGCAGTCAGTCATAAAAATATCTTTTTTTACCTGTATAGTGTAGAATATAAAGGCCCACTAATATGTCGTAGCTTTACCTCTACATGAAACAGACTGTGTGTGCACATCATTTTTCTCACCTAGTTCAAATTAAAGGTTATGAGAGTGTCAGGCTGAACTGATGTAATATAGCTCTTTAGTGGTAGTCACAGTATTTCGTGTGGAAGACTGTAAGATCCATTCTTGCAGACAGCCTTTGATGGGATTTGTTATGTGTTTATTTATGTCTTGATATTTCATCATGGACAAGACAAATGATATGCTTAGTGATGGCGTAAGGCCCATTCGAGCAATTCACATCACATACATGAAAACAAGAGAAATGCTAGAAGGTGGAACGCTACAGCTGGAATAGATCTGTGGAATGAACAAGTATGCTGTAGATCCATGGATTTCTCTTGTTCTCATTAAATGGAAGACAACAGAACTCTCTTCAGCCATACGTTATTTCAAGTTAGCAAAAACCCTGTTGTTTGCTTTGAGCAGGAGATGAATTTCAGAGAGGTTTGGAAAAAACATGCAATTCCAACAGACTATTGTTCTGCTTTCAGTATTTATCCTTGATTCTTTGTCAGAGTTAGGAACTGTTTTTGTTCTCTGATCTTTCCTTTCCCCCCTTTCCTTTTCTCCTCTTTGCAGTCCTAGTGGAATAGTGCTGTTAAGTAATTGTGCACTTAGAGATGTCTGTGCTTGTGACAGGGGTGAGCCTCAGCCCAGTCTAGCGTGGCTTGAATTTCCCTCCCTAGACCTCAGGACCTCTTAGTGCAAGTCTGGGATGGTTCAGAGTACAGCTATAGTTGGAAAAGAGCCTCTGTAAAAATTACATCTTGTTGTTCCATATTTATTCTCCCTCAGTGGTTTCCATGTCAAATTTGCTCAGTTTACCAGTCAAAACAAGATATTTCTACCTGCCAGCTCTGCCAGCTCAGCCAGGGCTCCGGAAATCAAGCTGTGCTCTCTCTGCTCTGGACATCATCACCAGCCAGAAAGGATTCTGGAATCGGGGCTGAGCGGAATGTGATTTTCATTATGCACGAATATAATTTGTTCTCAGGTAGCATTACTGGCTCTATGTGACAAGTAGCAGCAAGGTTTCTGCACTGTACAAACACTGACTAAAAGGTCTTCCCTGCTTCCTGTGGGCTAATGCACTTCTACTACTCTGTTTTACACCTAGGAGATACCAAGGGGGACAGCTTGTTTGACTTGACACAGAAAAACCTGCGACAGAGCAAGGGACAGGACCAGGAAGTTCTGCTTCGCACTATTACCCTTTATTCACAAGAGCAGACCTGAACACCTTCAGTGCTCTGGTCCACTGCTTGGTCACCAAACCGTGACACTTTCTTCGATTGTGGTAGCCGGTGAAATCCCCAAAGGGAACAAGTACATGTACCCACTTCTTGCTGCAGAGAAATAGAAGGGGCAGAACCGTAGGAAAATCTTTCACCTGAAATGGGCATTAAAATTGTTCAGAAATAGTTCCCTCTGTGATGGATGGGACAGGAGGGCATTCCCCAACATCCATTTCAGGAGATGGATTCACTTATCTCAGAGCTGGTTGAGGTTTTTAGAAATTATGTGTGGAAGATAATATATTCACTGTTATGAACATGTCACATAGTAGAGAAAGTGGGAAGGGTGTACTCGCTATTGCACTACTTCCAACCTTTACTTTTCATATGCTTCTGTAATGACTTTCACCACAATCTGTTGGCAAAACCTGACACGAGGGCCTTCTGTGTCACAATGTAGGCCTCAGCTCTCACAGCCAGCAGGGTCATTTCAGCCACTAAAAGCAGTTTTAGGCTTTTATCTACTATGCAGACTGGCCTCTACGAGTGAGCAGTGACCCAGAAGTTGTTTCCTATGACAGTTTATTGTCAAATGCTTCCTTTTAAAACCAAGGCTCATCCATTTCAGTCAGAATGGGAGTAAGCCAAATATGCCACTATGCTGACACTAGTATGGGTAAAAGCTGCAGCAATGCCACAAAACTGGGCCTGGTTTCCTGATCCAGAGGTCCTTCAATACCTCTGTTATCAATCACCAGGCAGTTCCTTGATATTCTTGCTCTTCTCTTATACATTAACTAACTGCAGTGGGAGAACTCACCTGCAGCGCTTTTGTTAAGTAGTTTTGTGTTAGTGAGACTGCAGGAGATGACTCTTCCAGGTTGTGGGAAACCTGTACCATGGGAGAGGCTGGGATGGGGAAGGGTATTGTGGGGTAGCATTGAGCAGCGCAGCTCCGAAACACATGAAGAAGGAGACACCCTACTGCAGTTGGCAAAGCTCTAGGCAGGACGCTGGTGATGGCCATCCCAGACGAGAAGGCCAGCTAGGTTACAGGTTGGAGTTTCCAGGTGGGACATTGTTACTGGTGGAGAAATTCTGCTTTTCCAGCTGGGAAGAGGCAGTCCTGCTGGGGAGCCGAGCTGTACCTGCCAGAAAGCCCTATGTGATGGCATCTGGGACAGGGGTTTTTACAAAACACAGTCTTGGCTTCATGTTGATCCCAATGACAGCAGACTTTCTCTCCCAGTGGCTTCAGATTTAATGTGGACTTACATATTGCAAGACCTTCCCCTAATATGGCCTCAAATCTGCAAGGCCTTGTGCGTCTCTGCAGGTCTTGCTCATCTGTTTTAGTAATGCTGCTTCTACATGTAACATCCATTTGAACAAAGCTCTGGTGAAGTTTCATCAGGCTGAGACTGTACTGACAGGGCAATTGAACCAATCCAGATAATTTCTTTTTCTGTTTTAGAGCAGAGAAGCCCTGGCTGGTGCCCTAGTGTCCACCAAAAGCAACTAAAATGTGTGGTTCAAACCCTTGAGAACAGCAGCTGCAGGAATCAAAGGTGTGACTGACACTGTCTGCTCTGTTCTCCTAGTCAGGAAGGTCTATATGTTCACTAAAAATGAAAACATCTCGGCATATTTATCTCAGTTTGGTGAGGAAATTTTTGTAGAGGAAGAATGGTAGACTATGAGCTGAATTTTTCTTCTTATCCTCTTTTCATAGCAAAAATAGAAAAACATTGATCAGACGTTTTTCTTCTCTTTTTCTTCTCTTTTTCTGCATGTTTTTCTTCTCTTTTTCATGCTAGGTCCTTGCTAGTATTTGACGCTAGAGAAAAAAATGATGAGTACTCAAGTTAATAATGCGTGATTATTATGTTGATGAATTGCCGGAGATGAATATATATGTAAAAGCCCTGCAAGATTCGCTCATCCATGAATCCTGAGTGAAAGCAATTATTTTGGCGAACAAATGACATTTAGCTGTATGTTTTAATAAGAGGTACTGGGGTAAAAGGTGGCTGGGTAACTTCGGTCCTGGTGAATCCCCATGACCCTCTTGCAAACTGATATTTGCTGAAACGATAGGAACAGGAGCCTACAGGGCCAACTGTTCAAAAGTGACCGATTTACAAACTTGATTTCTCCCTCCTACACCTACTCGCAGTTCTCAGTCATCAGTGAGTTAAGTCACATTTTCTCTGTCTTGAGGCTGCGGAGGAAAAGCAGAAAACCCTGAACATGGCATATCGGAGGGACTCGGAAAATGGAGGACAGAAACATGCAGCCCCATATATAACATTTGGCAAGGGGGAGGCTGGCTTATGTGTGTGCTCCAACTCGAGCTCATGCTTTCAACGTGAATGTCATGATATTTTCGGCTCTGAGTCACCGCGCTCCCCACGGGTGGCGCTCGCACCGGGTGCCATCCGTACGGCTGGGCCGCGGCACACAGGTGACCGCAGGCCCAACTCCATAGACACGGGCTTTGTGCCACGCAGGGATGAAGGAGAGTGTTTAGCACTGCTGAGAAACACCCAGGGAGGATGGCGGCATCTGACCCTACCTCTCCCAGCATCCTGGCACCAATATCCCCACTCATCCAACAAGTCACCGCTTCCCTGCTCTCCCCACCATGGCATGTGTTCCCGGCAGGATCACGTCCAGGACCTAGACAGCATGGCATCCCTTACAGCCCGGCGCCTGTGAACAGCAACGAGGAGGTGTGACTAACTCATTAAAACTGAAAAACAGGAGGAAAGAAAGGAAAACACCTTCCCATCGCCACTTTGATAAAAATGACAAGCCAGGATATTTTGTTGTTGTTACAAATATTTCCAGGACGGAGTAATGGATTTGATATGAACGGAGGAGCTTGTGTTAACCCATTTAAATTAATTTGGTTCGGCTCATTTTCAGCTAAGGGGATTAGGTGGCTCAGGCTGCCGTAGTGCAGGAGAGTGTTTCCCCAAAGAGGTCACGTACTTGAGCGTAGCCCGGGTCTGCAACCAGGGCACAAGGAGAACAGGCCTCCTCTGCCTAGCGGGACAAGTGGTCCCTGAGGAGAGGCTCAAGGATCCACAGTTACACCCACAATGTCCCATAGACCTCACCTGCAGCTGCCCTTCCAGGACTGGGTGCAGGAGGACCTGGTTGGTGGAACCACACGTCCATTGCCCATGGAGCAACACCACAGGCTGGACTGGGGTGCATTGCAGTAGGATAGGATGGCCTACCCCAGATGTAGCTGGGCCTATGGAGGTGTTGGTGGGTTTCCTCAGTGCTTCTTCATGATGTTGTGGGGAAAGCTGTGACCCCAAGGCACAGTGGGGTTGTGCTCGCCTGCCAAGGTGCTGCTGGAGGCAGTAGGGAAGGAGGGAACTCTCAAAGGTGGGAAAATGTGGGGCATGGATCAGATTTGCCCCTGGAGGACAGCACCCTGCACGTGTTGTTCTGCTGTCGCTCTGTTATTATATGCTATATAACCTGCTGAGGAAGCCCTGTGGCCCACCTGCATGTCACCCTTGCTGCAGAGTAAATAAGTGCTGAAGGCCCTGGTGGTATCTGGTGTCTTTGGTTTTCCCCATGAGCTAAGCATAACCACAGGGAAATGTGATGCTTTGTAGAAATGCCCAAATCTGTAGTGGGGCAAAGAATATGAAAAAAAAACCCTCCAAGTTAGTGGTGTGCACTGGAGGCTGCCCAGCCAGGGAGGACATGAAGAGGAAGGGCCTCCAGTGAGGTCTGGTGAGCAACCTGGCTCCAGCAGCAGAGCCCCAGTGATGTGAGGGCCAGGCCTCGCCTCCTGAGGCCGCTCTGCCCTCCAACCCCTGAAGAAACCCGCACATGTCCCCTGCAGTGCAGAGCCTGCTGTGATCTGGGCCAGGTGTCCTCTGCTTCAGAGGACAGCTCCTGTTGGGGAACCTTGGAGCTCCTAGTAAGCATACTATTAAAGCAGTGATTGCTTGGGGCATATTAGTGATGCCAGGCTGGAAACAATCGAATCGGGTTAGGTGATGCAATTATACATAAATGAGAGCAAAAACCCGCAAAACATATCCAGTTTATGATTATTCTGGGAACTTATTTTCCCCCCATTTTGCAGTAGCCTCAACATGTCTATTAGGAATACAAAAAGCTTGAGAAAAATCTCTTCATTGCTAAGGATAACACGCATTTATAACTGACTGAGTATTGACCTAGGCCACTACCAAGAATAGCTAGTATCCTGAAGGTCAGTGATTTTTTTTTTTTAATATTGGAAGTGCTGTGTGCATATACACAAGTGCTTTCTTGAACTGAACCCACTAGTAATATAGAAGCTGGAAAGGCTTGGTATCTACTCTGTTGTTCATTTTTTAAGCCTATGTATATGAGAACCTTGTTTTTATTCAGCTAGGGTAGCTGTCTACCACCATCTTTTAAAATCAACCTTGATTTAGCTTCCTCAGTAATCCTTCAATACCTTTGGGACAGCCTTTACACTGTTCTTGCAGCCAACTGATTGTTCTCTCTAACTTCTAAATTTCCATGGGATATTTGCAATATCCCACACTAATACCTACTAATCCATTAAAAATACCCATGAGATAGATTAGGTAATCCACTGTGCCTTGCAGATTGTGCTCCTTAGCACTATGCTTTCCCTAGAATAGGCACAAAACGAATGCTCTATCTGCATTGGAAAAGCATTGTTCCTACAGAAGGATCTTCCAGCATTGGCTCACTCGCAGACACAGCTTGCTTGGGAGAGGGAGGGAAAAAAAAATCCTCAGTATCTATTCAAATCTACAGGGACAGCTTCAGTTGACAACATGTTGGAAATGTGGCTGTTACATCAAGGTTAACCTGTAAGTTTGTAAAGAGCGTCACAAGATAGTAGTGCTTGAGCAATCAGTTCTGTCTCCTCCACAAGAGCTGC
>JAUBOD010000117.1:1204742-1227607 GCA_032353885.1 Nothura maculosa
TAACCTGTAAGTTTGTAAAGAGCGTCACAAGATAGTAGTGCTTGAGCAATCAGTTCTGTCTCCTCCACAAGAGCTGCATTGCCTGAAGAACTGGCTTCACTGCTTGCTGGGAGGAAGGGCTGCCTTCTATTGAAGCCCTTCAATACATATTGAAGAATATGTATTTTTTGGTGTTTGCATAATACAAGCACCTGCCCAGGTGCTGTGCCCAGCTCTCCTGGACCTTTTGCTGCCAGGAGGTGTTAGGATTCACAAGCCTGGCTACATCTTCCTCTAGCTGTTCTATCAAACCAGGAGTGCAGTCCTTGATATTGCTATTTTGGTGAGAAATAAATCTAAAGTTTCCATTTCTAGGGGCAAGTCCTTAATATTTTCCCCATTTTTTTTTTTTTAGAAAAGTCTTGCAAACTTGCTGATCTGGCTGGCTAGGCTAAAGCCAGGCTTCCAGCCTGTCCCATTAGGTTCTCTTTAGCTTCCTTGCCTCCGTGCTGTGTCTGGGAAGCCTAGCAAGGTTAGGCACAGTCCTGTTCCCTGTGCTAGCCTGTGATGGCTTACGAAGTGCCAAGCATTCCCTAAAGAAGCCTGGCAAAGGAAGGAAATCTTCCAAGCAGAAGGAACTGTTGTCTGCCAGCTTCATTGGAGAATTACTGCAATCTCCATAAGAATCAGTGTTAGATGCTCCTCCTGCCTCTGCAATACAATGAATCTCCGTGGAAGCAGAAAGCATTGACAGTCCCATGTGTCCTGGAGAGCAGGGCCTTTTCTTTCAGCTAAACAACACTGCTTTCCTCACGTGACGTGAGGGGACTCACTAGCAGAGGGAAGTCCCTTATCCTCCTGGTGCTCCCAGATACCAGAAGGTAATACCATATTTGCTGTCCTGCCATAGGATCATCGCTTCTCTTTCTGGCAATGCACAACAAGTGGCCCAAAGCGTAACATCATGGTATGATTTACTCTTATAAATCCAGTGGATGTCATGGAGTGACCCACTAGGAGTAAGGTCCCACTAGGAGAGCTTTGATGTCAGCCTCTGATGTTTCTGGCTGTTGTGCTGAGCCTGGTGAGGCTTTTGTGCAGCTATCGACTTGGGGGGTAGAGGAGAGGTCAGCAACGAGTCATGGAAATAAGAGCAAAGAACAAGAAGAAGAAAGCTTGGAGAGCATGTAAGGTGTATTTAAAGCTAAATTTTGCTGGGAAATTTTAAGCAGGTTCTTAAGTGACCTTGCTGAACTCAGTGCTTCTTGGTGTTGCCCATTCCATCTATGCTAGATGAAAGCGGCTCCTCAAACCCTTCTGCTTTCATAATACATGGGCAATGTTTCTTGTTCCTTCAGCAATGTTAACTCTTGCTGTGTTTGTGCTTGATGGCTGTGGGTAAATATATAAGCTAAAAATAGGAAAAAAAAAACAGAAATTTATTTTTGGAAATTTATTTAATTTGGTTTCTGTGTAGCCTGCTGGGATGGCACCACCTAGAAATGCCCCTCCAAACTATTATAGCAGAGCCCTGCTTTTGCTTCAGAACTGTGAGAACAGCCATAATGTTGGTAGCAATTTAAATGCTAAAATCCATGTGTATTATGAAGGGAAAAAATAAAAGTGTATTTCCAGTCTCCCTCTCCTGTGAGGTAGGTGTAGATTATTCCCAATGGAACCCAAGCATGCTGAGAGCGGGCTGGCTTGTGAGTTATCTTCTGGGGGTGTTTTAGAAGAAACTATAGGGGTGCATCTTCCCCTCCATGACTCAGGACTTGGGCCTGTGGGCTGAAAACAAGGATCTAGTTTGGGAAGGATAGCGTGGCATTTCTTAGGAGAAGGGTGCTGCTGCATGCAGGCTAGTGTCTCCCTGTTAGTCAAGGAAGCCTAATGTTGAATTTGAGCTGTGCCCTGCGCCTTTGATTACCTGGGAACTCTTGCCTCCTAACTAAGCGTGTCTGTCAGACCTTATAAAATCAACTCCTTGCCGCACGTAGCAGTGACGTGGTCTGTGGCTTTAGGTTTTCAACAAACTCGGGCTGCCCTGAGGTTCTGTGAACAAAGCGGAGGGCAGTGGCTTGGGTAGACCTTTCTGTGCAGAGACGGAGATACAGAAGAGTTCTCCCTTGTCCAGCAAATGAGGGGTAAGAGCCCTGAAGGAAAAAGTCCTGGAAGTGACGTTGATCTGTGTGCAAGATCCTTTGACAAGGCTCAGAATGACCTAACTGCTGATCCTGATGTGAGTGAGAGTCCTTGGAAATGCAGGTGGCAAAGAGGAGGCCCTGCAGTCCCATAGTCGTGTGTATGAGCTAAGGTTACTCTCCTTGTGCCTGCCTCTATCACCCTGTTCTTGCACAAATAGCTTTGCCAAGCAGCACAGGGCAGCTTTGTCTGGGCCTTGCTGTTCCTGGACTCTAGAACCACTGCTGTCCTGCTTCTGAAGGGCTGGGAATAAGGTTCAACATGATCAGAGTCTATGCCTGTGGATACATGTCATTTTGAGGTAAGGCGCAGTTATTCTATATGTTGGCTTAGTGACTGAAAACTCTCCTTCTTTTTCCTGGCTGGCTTTATGTAGTCAGCAGAAGACACTGAGGCAGCTTTAATGCTGCTGCAGGGGTCTGAAACCTACTAGAGTCCAAAGATGCAGGGACCAGAACCACCTCGGATAGTCCCATACCAGGTCCAGGCAGAGGACACTGTTCATGTTAAGCTCTGTTTAAAGAATCTCCACTTTTGGCCAGAAGAGAAGGATTGGCTGCTCTCTGCAAGGCTGGGAGCTGGGCCGGGCTCCCAAGTCAGGCAAACAGCTCTGTTGACATCTCTAACATCCTACACAAAAAGAGCAGCTCCCAGGGTGGGTGCGGTGAGTCTGAGGAGACTTCTTGTCATGAATTTGCCAAAAGTGCTTTTTAAGAGAATGCTGCATATTGGAGTTGTTCTCCTCTCTTCTGCACTGCTGACATGTCGTCTTTGCTTCAGTGCTTGGTTTCTGGATACCATACTTTGAAAGAGATGTAGACAAATTGGCAAGATGCCAGCGAAAAACAACGTTAATTGTCAGAGGTTTAGAAAACATGACCTCTGAGAAGAAGGTTGAAGAAATCAGGTGCATTTAATCTAGAAAAGACAGTGCTGGTGGTGGCGGTGCAGGGAGGGGGATGTCGTGGTTTCTCAGTACATAAAAGCTGTTGTCAAAGGATGATTGATTTGTTCTTTTGCAGTCATTGGGGGGAATGATGAGATGAAATGAACTACATTTACAGCACAGAGAAGGCTTGGTTTGAATACTTAGGAGAAGCTTTCTCAAGTGCAGTGAAATGCAGGAAGAGAGCATACAGGGGAGGTGTGGAATTTGTGCTGTGATGTCTTTAAAGACAACCTTCGTTAAAGAGGCTCTAAGCTTACCTGGATCTTCCATGAAGAATTTGCTTTGTACAACCTCCTGAGATCTGTTCTCAGCTCTCTGTTCCTGCAGTTTGGGCTGGCAGGTAGGCTGGAGACTCACACCTTTCCCTTAGTGACTGCAAGCATTGGCCAAGCTGGCATTGCCAAGCTTGCATGGTCAGAAAGCATGAGACACCTCAAAATACTGAGTGTGGCTCATAGAGCTTGCATTGCATTATCCTCCACTGAAATACATATATCATTTTTATTTATCTACTCACTATTTTTGAATCTTTCGGGCTGCATATGTGTTGCAGTTAGAAATGTGATGGGAAAGAAACCCAAGCTCACTGTAGTGTGACTCTCTTGGATAGAATTGGAAGCATCACATCCCTTCATACAAGCCAGTTGCCCAAGTAAGCATCTAATGTCTCAGGAGACCTACGACACACGCGCGCTTTGAGCTGTTATGTCTGCTGCGCTCTGCAGCTGAGCTACCAGGATGAAATCTAGAATGGGGGTACTGACCCATGCTGCCATCCGCTCCGGCTGTGGCACAGGCAAACTGCAGCACTGAAGGGAGAATGGCTTCTCCTAGCATAACATGACTCTGGGACTGTAAATCATGATAAAATAAAAAGTGAAATAATAATTGGTTGCTGGATTTCTGAACTTGTCCACAAATCTTTTCCAGGCATAAATGGGTTTTAAGGGGCTGGTGAGGGGGAAAAGGCTTTATCTTATGCACACATTGGGCAGACAGAGATAAAAGCACAGGCCTTTAATATCAGACTTACTTCTTTTGCCTCTTCTCAGATCTGCAAATGCAGAGCTCTGCCTCTTGGTCAAATTCAGATGACGTTATCTTGTGTTTTAACTACCCTACTTTTTGTATCCCTCTTCCCTTAAGCTATTAACATTGGCAGATTCAATGCCCTTTGTTTGTTTGTGTACTACTTAGAGCCTGAATGTTGGACACCAGCCGGTCTAGTTTCTCTTTGGGCAGTGGTAAGAGCTAGGACATGGGTTTTTTTTTCTCCCTGCTGGCTTTGCACATGCATCCCTATCCTGAGGAAACTGCAAGGCTGCCTTCACAACCAGAACACAGAAGGTGAAATGTCCTCCCTGGCATCCAGCTGAGAGCAGATCCAGTAAAGCCAGGGCTTCACACACCTACATTGTTGGTGTTTGTATGAAGATCCTGAGCTCCTCCTGCCTGTTGGAAAAGCGGAGCCTCCCGCTGCCCGTGATGGATGGGCAGTGGAGGTGTGGACAGTGCCTTGTGTGCATGAGCACGAAGCCTTGCTGAGTATTAGCTGGGCTGAGCTGAGCTCTGCTGCTCTCAACTCTGTCGTTCATCTTGGAGCTGGGAGCTGGGTCTCTGGATCTTATCCACAGCTTTGACACTGAGTCACTGCATGACCTCAGGCACTCGGATACCATGGTGATGAACACTGCACAAATGTCTAGACAGATAGATTAGATTGAATAGACTCTGCGTTTGACAAATCCTTGTGTACCACCCTTGTCAGTGCTCCCCTCCTAGAGCCACTCAGTCCAGTGCAGTGGGTCTCTCACCCAGCGCTGGGGAGGAAACACTTCTCTCTGCACTGAGGAAGGACTGGGCACATGACTACAGTACCAAAACTACCCGCGGTGACAGAGGGGGAATAAAGCAGGCAGGAGGGCAGCTCTTCAGGGGCAGCAAAATTGCATGGCAGGCAAGTCCAAGAGCTGGGAGAGCTGGCTTCTTCCCCAGTCTGCTGCAGCCAGGTTATGTGCCACTGCCTTTCTTCACATAGCCAATTAGCCTGCAAATTCATCAGGGCGGGAGCTATTTCTTCCTTTTGTGGCTCCTATCACAACAAGGACCTCTGGCAGCATAAAGGGAGAATTGGCTCTCTCAAGGACCTTCTCTGGGAATGACTTTTGGTTGTTTTCCTACCTGGCTGCCTTGTGGAGGTGAATGCAGCAGAGCAAAGCTGTGGCTAGGAGCATGCCCTGGGCAGAGGGATTTTGGGGGGCTCCGTTAGATGGCCTGAGGGTGCCCATCCCCGCAGGGCTGAAAGGAAGCTCTGGGTGCTGGAGAGGAGCACTGTCTCTTTAAGAAGATTTGCATAGCGGGGTCTAATTACAGTTGTTGTTGATTCCGATGCTTTCAGTGTTGTCCATATTCCATTAAAGGATAATGCTGCTTAATTTGCAGCAGAGGGTCTCGGTTAACCGTGCACCCAATCATAAGGAAGCCCTAATGACACTACTTCCCTACTTCTGGTAACACATAATTAAAAAATCACTTCATTTCCAGTTGTGTGGTTCTCCCCTCTCCCCCAGTCTCCTAATTACTTTCTAAGCCATTTCATTATTAAGATTATCTGCAAATATTTCAGCACTTAGATCTACTTAATGAGTCCATGGAAGAGTTAATACCTTGAGTGGCATAAAAGCTTGCCATTCCCTTTTGAGTACTGCACCTCAAGGAACTGTTTTCCACTTGGCATATGTGGAAAGAGGGGCTTTATTGCAGTGGAAGAGGTCTCTGCTTTGACTTTGAAACTGGGGTGCTAATGGGCAAGGGAAGCGCTTGGGAACCTTGACTCAAGGTGCAGGAGGCCCTTTGCTGGGTTTCATTCTGGGCGCAGAAAGTTTTGACCAGGTTAAATTGCAGTGAAAGGGCTGTCCTGCTGTCTGACTGTAGAGGCTGCTAGTCAGAAGGGCTTAGACACAACCAAGTATGTGTCTGGGTGTAGATGGAGATACTGTATGTCTGGAAGTAGGGAGGGAAGAGTCCTGCTTTGCCCTGTCTGTGGAAAACCATAATACATCTCTTTGCACTTGGACATGAGAAGGCAACAGGTCAACCTGCAACTGCCTTCCACCATCGTGCTTCTTCACAAATGCATCTTACATGTGGTAGTGAGGCACTTACTGTGGAATGAGAGTGGATCCCTGGTAAGGGAAGAGCTCATTTCCACAGAAACCTGGGGCATGGATCTCTGCCATGGATCACTCATTCCTGGGAGGAGGATGTGTGTGAGGGGGGAATGCAGGTGTGTACCCCAATGTCAATAGTAAAGTGGGGAATCTGGTCTGTGATTCAAGTGCAGTCCCTATAAAAAATGGTCTGATCTCTGTGCTCATCTGGTACCTTAGGTATTAAAACTCTTTTGAGTTGCTGAGTTGACTGCAGAGGAATGAGGAAGGTGAAGGAGCAGGGAGTGGATTATTTTTCCTGCCCTTTTGTTGCATGGGTGTGATTGCTCTGTTCTTTGTATGGCCAAGCAGCAACACCTGGTGCAAGCTCACTGGGAGCCTGGTGCTGTCTCTGAAGGCATTATCTGGAATAATCAGAGATAATTGTATAACGAGGGGGTAATTAACTTCCAGGAATTAGAGACTCAAGCTTAGGCTGCACTACCCCTAGGAGTGAGTTTATAAGGCTAAAAGTTAGAGAATTCTACTATTCTTTGATCATTTAAGCACGTATCTTGGAAATCCTTGAGGCCTGAGAAATCCTAGGCATTTTAAAATCACATCTGTTCAATACTAGTTTACACTGTAATATGAGGTAAAGGAAGAGACAATGTGGTCCTCATCTGCTCCTTTTGTGTTTCAGGTAACCCTGTCACAGTGGGAATGAGCATCCATATATCCAGCATTGACCAGATCTCAGAAGTCAACATGGTGAGTAATTTAAAAATATATAAACAAAATAAATAGCAAACTGTTCTTCCATTCTCCATCTGAAATACAAATCCAAAACAGTGGCTCCTTGGAGTCAACTGAGATCTGAGAGTGTACTTTGGAAGAGAAGGGTGCTGACACCTTCTTCATAAAGCTACTTTTGCAAATCTTCCCTGCAATTGTTGGAGAAAGGATAACTTTCCCAATAAAGAATAAGAATCTTTTTTTTGGTCTCCTTTGGAGATGGTTAGAATTTTTATGAGATGATGGGAACTCTGATTTAATAGATAGGATTCTTCCTCAGTAAAGTGTAAGGAATTCAAGTATAATTCCTTCTTGTATAGTCTGACCAAGAAAAAATAAAGAAAGGTTAAACACCTCCCTGGGCTGTAATAAAATAAGTTTCCCTCTGTTTTTTTCTACATTGTACTGATTTCAGTCTGAGCCTTACTTCAGTCTCAGCCTTGATACTTCTGGCCTTCTAACCTGTTGCCTGTTGGCTCCATAGCCTCGGTGCAGCTCCAAAGTGAAGCAATGCTGAAATTAAATCCTTGCAACATAAGGCAGACATGAGATACCTGTCATGTGTTACCTCCAGAAGTAGGTGTGTATCTCCAGTGTCTATGAGCACACTGGAAGACTGTCACTACCTTGCTGACATGAGATAAATTCTAGTGGGTTAGTAAATGTACCTGTAATAGCTCGCCTAAGTATGCCTGATGTTAGCTGTGAATGTGGGGATGGAGGATCTTGAGTCGCCCCTCTGGTACCAGCTGCTTCTTATCTGGAGTAGAGATGCTTATCCCTAACCTTCTGTCTTGGTGGCATGGACATTTTTTCTGGTTATCATTGGTTATGCTTGAAACAGTAGAGTTAGCAGCAAGTAAGCTTGCTGCATGTTTCCAAAGGGGAGGGAAAAAAAGGGCAATAGTGGCTCTACCATCAGCTCATAACTGCCAACCAGAAAAACAGTTGGTGATTTTATAGGCTTGCTGGTAGAAATATGGCATGTGTTTGGGTATTTTTACTGTAGAAAGGGTAGAGAGAAAGCCATGTAACAGGAATCAGCTAGTTTGGGCTGACCTCAGTGGGCTGGAGTTTTTGAAAGCAAAAAAGCCTTTGAGTTGGCAGTTTTTTGGCGTGTGGAATCTGTGAGACATACTCAAATCTTCTAACCATTTTGGTCACAAGATGGGTACCCACTCAGGCCTTTGATGTCTCTGCCTAGGTGAAGCCCTTGGGACTCGCAGAGGCCTTCTGCGGTGCTGGCCTCTCTGACCCTTCCTCTCTCTTGCCTAAGCAGTCACCAACTGACTAATCCACCAGGTTCCTCAGCCTTCCAAACAGTCGAGCGGTGTGGAAAAAGGGCAGGGTCACACTTAGCAGCATCTGCCCTGTTCTTCTCTACTTGACCGAGGTAGAAGAGTCCTAGGCCAGTTTAGAGCTCTTGCTGATGGAGTCAATTAAAACTTTGGTCTCCCAATGCTCCTGTCCTATTTATCTGTTTCTGGACTCTCCTGCCCTGCTTCCCTGGCCCACCAGCTCTTTGGCTGATGTAACAGGGAGGAGGGGAAGCAATTATCTGACTAGTTGCTTTGGTTCCAAATTGCTTGAAATGTATGAATGTGCCTGTTGGTACAGTCCAGCCTGTGGGTTTCCAGGAGGCACAAACCCTCCCTTATTGTCCTCCCATATCATAATTACCTGTATGGCACATTACACCTCAGGCTGTAATGACAGTAACACTGGACAGCATGCACATATGGGAATTCAGACCTTGGTACAGATCTGTGTCCCTGTTGCACTGCGTAGCTGTGCTTGAGCTGAGGCTTGGTGTAGAAGAGACAGATGGCTTAACCCAGTTACATCCATCTTGCCTCTCAGGACAAAACTCGAGTCTTAATCGTTTCCTCTCCCAGTCTTTACTTGGACTTGAACCCCCCTATGTGATAGGGTAGTTAGCACTGTCTTTGCTAGAGCTGGTCTGAACAACTCGTGGGCCTGTAAGGCCCAGAACAATCTGGGCCTGTAGCCTGGGAGCAAGACCTAAACTTACTTAAATGGGGCAGAATGGAGGGAGATATTTACCTCGGTTGTTACAACTGCCCCGAGCTTCCTCCATAGGTGTGAGAAGAGGACTGGCCAATCCAGAGTCAGGTACAGGGTGAATCTTTTGCTGGAAATGTGCTGCCTGTAAGGGATATCCAAGCACTCTGCCATACACCTCTTACTAGCAGTTGTCCTGGGCTTGCTGTTTATTGGGCAAGTAGTATTGCCAGTGCCAACACTTTTCCACAACCAGATTGGGAAGGCAATGCTCTCTCCTTCCCAGTGACACTCCTTTTCTTCGCCCACAGGATCCCTGAGGGAATGTGTGTGTTCAGTGCTGGATGAAAAGAGCAGTGTTCCTGTCTCCGTGGGGCATGCAGGAGTTGGGCTTCCTGGCACCCTGGCCTGGCCCCTCATCCATGTGCAGCTCTGGGTCCCAAAGAATTTTGGGATAGAGCCACCGAGGGGCTCACGGAGCATTTTTGATAGTTGTGGCACAGTTCATGGCTACACTGGGCAGCCAGTGATGTCACTTCTGTGCTTTGATTACCCCCCCACTAGCCCCTGTTCTAGCTTGTCAGGCACAATCTCCTGCTCGTCCTTCCTGTGTATGTTTGAGAGGCAAGATGCACATCAGCACCCACTCAGGATCTACAAGTGTCATGGGGAGGCAGCTTCCAAAGGGTTTAAAAATCAGAATCATCTTCAGGAACACATGTTTAAGGAGTGGGAAAGGGTTCTTGTGTCATTCGAGTTCCCAGGATGAAGGGATTTCATGTGCTGCTTTCTTCTGGGTGACAGGTACCCCAGAGAAAGGGCTGCATCTGACTCCTGCTTTGGACACAGATCCTGGCAGGAAAAACAAGGCAGTTTTTTTTGGCATCCCGTGTGATTGGGGAAGGGACTGTGCAAGGAATAAATTAAAGGCACACAAGTGGAGCGGAGTTGTCCTGGCAACCAAATAGCTTCTATTGTTACACAAGGAGTGTTATTACTTACTGCCCCTTGCCGGATAATTAATTAATCCCTAGACATCTTTTCTGGAACAATGGGCCTGTTGCTGAGGCTGGGCAGCCCCAGCTCGGCCATCCCTTCCCTGGGACCCCGGAGCTGCTGCCGGCCCCCACGGCAGGAGAACAAGTGCTGCCGGTGACTGGCTGTGGCGTGATTCAAGAAGCTGTTTTCCATAGCTTTCCAGATGGATACCGTGCTGTGGAGCAGCGTAGCTCCACTCGTGCTCTGAAGAGCACGCTTTGCCCAAGCTCCCATGGGAACTGTATTCCCAAAATGATGGTATGGGGACATTTAATCCTGGAGGCTCACAGGATTTTACTGCAAGGGCAGTGCAGTTATGTCTCTGCTGCAAGTCCCCACATACACAGATTGGGATGCAGTTGCCTGTCCAAGCCCGATGAGCCCTGACGCCTTGATCTACAGAGGTGACGCTTCTCCATCTCCTTGAGGACCATGCCTAGACCCAGTGACATGGCACAGAGCAGAGTTGTGCTGTGGTGCAGGGAGTTTCTAGGTACTTCATAATGACCACCATAATGTTCTCTCTGTGGACAAAAAGACCCAAAATGGCACCTTCTTGCAGCCTGAGTGTGGTCAATCGTATTTCAAGGCTCCCTTGCTAGAGTGATGCTTTACTGCTGTATACTCGTCCTAGCCTTAGTAAGCAGTGCTGAGCTGCAGGCCCTGCTCTTGTCAGTGATTAGAAGGATTATTGTCCAAGCCAAGATCAGGGACATGAATTGAAATGTCCAGGAAGGACAACATGGGACAGGACAAATGGGTATTGGGGAAGGGTTGTTTCACAAGCAGGCTCTCTGAAGTGCTGATCCCTGAGGAGGAAAGGCCTAGCTGGAGTCTTTGATCCCACACTTTGATCCCACACTAATTTCCAAGTTGAGGATTTACAGGTCGGGTGAAAGGAGTCATCCCAACGCTCTGTCGCCACCGCGATCTGCAGGGAATGGCAGCATCGTAGCCACTAATTGTCCTTTAAGGAAATGGGCTGAACAAATTATCTGGCAAATGTCATTTTGCTACAGATGGTTGAATTGTTGCAAGCACGGAACAATGATGTGCTGCTATTTATAGCAACTTGTGGGTATTTGGTGCTCGTTGGACAGCGCTGCGGTCGCACCTCTCACTGTGGCATCTCACACACTTACAGACCCAGCAGCAGGCCCTGCTCCCGAGGATGAGGAGCACTGATAGCACAAACCTCAAGTCCCCCTGCAATCCAAGGGGGACATTTCCATGTCATTGCAGTACGTGACATGATGCTGCCCCAAGTCACTAACAGACTAATGGTCTGGTTCAAGTGACCTGCTTCAGTGGATCCATCTCTAACAGCATCCAGCAGTGACCGCCTCAGAAGGAGCTGGAAATCTCCTTCCCGCGTGTCCTTTGAGGGGCCTGACCTGCTTAGGCTGGACTTGAATCACTGGGTGGTGGCAGGAGAGGATGGTGCTTCCAGCTGTAGCCTTTTCTCTCTAGGCAATCACTAGGGTCATATTTTTGTTGCACCAGACAGTTCACCTCCCTTCAAGCATTAATGAAGTATTTGAATAAGGAGAAAGAGTAACCAAAAGCTTTGCATGCATTTAAAATAAGAGACATTTACCCTTCATAATGCTTCATTTTTCCTGCCCTATGATCTGTGCAGTCCTAAAACCAGCTCCCTCCTGTGTATCTGCACACTGTAGGCAGCTTGGAGCATCCAGCAGTTGTTGTCATCGTGATTTCTTTGTGGCTCCTATAATTTATTCATCCCAGGATGCTCTCCTACATCTGCAATAACATTGTTTCAGTTTGTTATAGCACTAGCTTTAAAGTTTTATAAACCTGGTGACAAGTTGAAAAGTTGCAAGCGGATTATTGTAGAAGGGCTAGTATAAGAAGGGAGGTTTCCAACACAAATGTTGGCAGGAATGTTCCAGGGATGATGCTGGGGGTGGGACCCATGTCCCCTTTTGCTGGGGACAGTGTGCAGTGCAGGCAGCCCTGTGGTTGGTGCAGGATGCTTTGCAGAACTGACCCTGCTGCTTTCCTTCATCGCCTCATTCATCGTGTGAGCCCATTGCCACACGGATGCCCGTGTGTCTTTGGCCTTGTGGAAGGAGCCACCATGAATGCTGTTCTTCTAAAAGACTTCTGGAAGTCTTTTTTGTTTGTTTGTTTTTGAAGATCAAGTTCTGTCTTGCTCAGAAAATAAGTGATCTCTATTCAGGAGACATACAAAACATATCCCAAGAAAGCCATGAGCTGCAAGGGCTTTAAATTGGCTTTCAATTCAAACAAGGTGGATCAGGGTGTGTATAAGGCCATTCTTGACTAGGAAAGTTCATCCTAATGTCCGTTGTGCCATCACCAGCAGGACGTCACTCTTTACATTATGCCGAATTTTCCATCCATTAGGCATGTTTGAAATGCAGTCTTTGCAGTGGGATCTGTCCCAGTCAGGCTCAGCAGCTCTGTTTGCACCGGGGTATAAATGCACACCACCTAATTGAATTTCATTTTCAACCTCCCCCTTATGCACTCACTTTTAACTGAGATTATTCTATTGCCATCTCTTTTTAAGGGAGAAATGGCATGTAGGTATTTCCCAGTGAATGTATTCTGTCCCTGCTTATCCAAAGTTTCAAAATGGGCTAAAGAATCGAATATTATGATTGGAGGTTGCTGGATTTATGTGCTGCAGGGTGTATGACAGGACGTTCTGGTGCTGTTCCCTTGCCACCTTAGGAATCTTCAGCCCTGCGACACACTGTGGGATTGAACTGTGTGTGTGGACACAACATTCTCGTTAGGATTTAAGGCTTCTGAATATCGAAGCCTGCTGGAATACAGTAAAGCCAAAAGGCAGCTTTGCTGAGCCGATGGGCTGAGGATGGTGCTCTGTGATGGTGCTGCAGGGCTCTGCTCCTGCTGCCTTGCTGCAGGTTGCAAAGAGGTTATGTGTTTTTATATGCTAGGATTTCTCTGTGCTTTGGTTTAAATTAAGGTATTGCCAATGTGCAGCTGAGAAGGTTGACTTCTTCAGAGCGGGCAGTTCTGCACCTTCCTCTGGCAATGATGGTTTCAGTGCCACTTAGGTCATGCAGTTGTTGTCACTTCAAGCACTGGGGTGCAGGGCTGCAATTCAGCCAGTGGTTGTCTGCTTGGGAAATGGTGCTGAGGTTCTGTGGTTCATCAAAGGAAGAAACCCACTGAACTCCTAGAAACATCCGTGTGGCAACGTGGGTGTCAGTGACCCATCTTCTCTGCTGTTGCTGGGTTTGAGGTCGCTTCATCCTTGCCGTGTTGACATCCCGTGATGGACTGCTGGGACTCAGGGTGACTTTCAGCAGCACTTGCATGGTTTTAAACAACAGGAGTCAGGTTTGCATATCTGATTCTACCACACTGAATATACCTTTCTTTTAACGGGGATTCCACTGCTTGTAATGAAAGATCTCTTAAACTAAGGTAGATAAAACCCCTGGCTTTAGGGGATCTCTGCAGTGTGATGGGATGGGGAAGTGGGAGCTCAGCTCTGGACAAACAGTTGTCCCCTTCATGCCCCAAAAACAGGGATGGGCCTTCTGTAATCGGATGGGGTTTCTGCAAAAAATGGTTTGAATAAAGCAAACAGTCATGAAGTGGCCTGAAATACTCCAAATTCATTGGTTCTGAAATTGGTTACTAAGAGATTGTCCTGGCTTAGAAACTAGAAAATAGGTCAATGTGACTCATATGTCAATATTTACTGCATTTATGGCAATTTGTAGAAGAGAAAAAAAATCTTCTTTCTGATATTTTCTAGGATATTACACAGATTATTCCACTCCTATGTCAGAATTTTCCCCATTGCTTTAGCCGTGGTGTTGGTTGCCTCTGCAGAGAGTGAATTCACTCCCTCTCACAGAGCCTAGTTGCTAAGTAACAACCCCAATATCACCATACAATTTCTTCAGATCCTGTGGCAAGCTAGGAACCAGAATCTCCACAGAGCACTAGTAACTGCTCCCGAAGCTGGGGTCTTGGGGATTAGGTGCACGTGAGGCAGGCGGTGGTCCAGGAAAAGAGCAGTCCTGCCAGGCCACTGTTCTGCCTGGGTTGTCCTCCTATGAGCGAGGGGACAGCCTCATGGTTAGCCCCATCAAGGGGTTTCCTATGGTTGTGCTGTTTGGGTGTGTTTGGGTCACTACTGACGTCCATGAATGAAGGGTTTTTGTTGGTCAGTGGAGCTGTGAGTTGTGGAAACATCACTGAAGAAAAGAGCTCAGGTGCCTCTTAGCTGAAAAGGTTGGTAAATGCTGGACTGGGGAACAAATCCCGCCCCGTGAGACTTTCTACTCTACCATAGTGGTTTCCTCCCGGAAATCCTGTAGCATTTGCTCAGAAATTAATGGAGATTTTGAAGAAAGGTCTTTATCTGCATAACTGGCAATGCTCAGGTATTGGCATGCTGTCTGTGAGTGGACTTGCTAGTTTCTAGCCTATTTCCTAGGTTTTACAGCACTAACAAAATCTGGTGGCAAGGTTTATTGTAAATGTTCTCCCCTTGCACATCTCTTTCCGTGATGCTCTCATCCCTAAGGAGCAGTTCTGCAAGTCCTCCAGTATCACAAGTTCGGGCCTCAGGAGGACTGAGTCAAACCTGCTGCCGGTGCTGAGGAACAGAGTTCAAATGTTTTACTCACCAGGTGTTTCCCAAGTGAGAACATTTCTGTGCTTTCGCTGGAGAGAATAAGTTCACTCTGAATTTCTCAGCTGACTCCTTCTCCTTGGAGATCTGTAGATCCAAAGTCTCCTTCTTTGGCGATCTTTCAAACCCGCTTGGATGCAGCCCTGTGCCACGTGCTCTGGGTGACCCTGCGTGTGCAGGGGGTTGGACTAGATGACCTCTGAGGTCCTTTCCAACCTTAAGCATTCTGTGATTCCATGACTCTGGCCCATGGTAGGAGAGATAAATTGTTTTGGAGAGTCCATGCTCTGTTTGCAGCATGCTTTGGGCTGAGCAGTGCTGTGCGTTGCCATACCCCATCTGCTCCTGTAGCAGCCAAGTTATCTTTAGCTCTGAACACACCACAGTGTTGTATGTAGTGGCATGAACCACTTGAGCTTGCACTCCAGCATTCCTGGAGTACTTAGAGGTTGTTACTGCAGAAGACTTTGCACAGGATAAAAAAATGTATTTATTCTATTCAGTATTTTATTCAGGCTTTTACACAGGCAGAATTCCCACAGCCTATATATGTATGTATGTGTATATATATATAATATATGTAAATATATATCTGTTTAAAAAAAAGCTGTCTGTATTTGAGGATGGTGTTCCAAACTGCCACCTGCTTCAGTCCCATTGCTGCAGCATTGGGGAGTATTACTGCGGAAGCTGGAGTGTCTTCCCACAAGTGAAAGCGTCATCTGGTTTGCTTTGATTGAGAACGAGATTCGATCTTGAGGCCCTGACCTGCTGACATCCTGCCATACATACATTTAAAGCGTGTAGCAATGGAGTGCTTGTGTGCAAGAGTGTCAGCGCCTTGATATAGAATCCAGATCCAAATATGAGTGCCTGCGTGTTGTGCTGCTATTTGAATATGTAAATAAAGGGGGCTATATATAGCTCTATATGTCATGTACACGTTAAGCGAAGGTGGCAGATACGACTTCTGAGTAGCTTTGCTGTTTCCAAATGGTAGAGCCTGGTGGAGGCTCCCTGCAGGCTCCCTACGTCCCTGGTCCTCGCTCCTGCCCCTCTCTGCTATCACGTTTCTCAGGCCTCTGGAGAAGGCTGCGTGTGGGGACAGGAGCTGTTAATATTCCGAGTCTGTGCTGAGTTGCTAGGCTACAGAGAAAAATGAACATTCAAGGGAAAAGGATGGGGAAAGTGAGAGGATCTGCTGAGCTGTCTGGAGGTCCAAAAAGGCCCTCTGATACCATGAGAAGGATTATTTAAGGGGAAGGAAGGTGGGATGCACATGGGATGAAACACAACGAGTCCCGGCTGCCCTGGCAGAAGTGCTCTCAGCAAGGTGGCAGCAGAAAGAGTAAAGCAGTAGGTTCTCTAAAGCCTGTCCCCTTCGGTGCCATTGCTTGCAGGGGATTTAGAGGTGGCCTTTCTGCCTATGCGATGGTGCAGGTTGGACCGTGCCCTTTTGAACATCCTCTCTCCCCTTTTGCAGAGCGCTATGTTCCAGTGAAAAGCTCTAGTAAAGCTGGAAGCAAAGCCAGGACGTGCTCCCAGCCTGCAGGTTAAAGCTAATCCCTGTCTGTCATTGCCACACACCCCTACTGCAGTATCTCCCAACCTTATTGTGGCTACAGGGGCCTGTGGTCCTCAGTGTCCCCATCATTGTGCTGGTTTGATGCATTCACACTTGCACCCCATGCAGACCCTTCTGTTCATCGTGAAGCTGGAGCTGAGGTTCAAGGGGCCTGGAGGGCTAAAACCACCCTTGGGTGACAAGTGTCTTGTGTCCTCTCGTGGAAGGGCAGCTCTGCCCCTGCTCCTGCCTGCAAGATTGCTATTCCCTCTCAGTATGGCTGGCTCTATCAGAACCCTCGGAAAAATTAAACGGTGCCTTTGGGTATTTTTATTATCTGGATACTTTATTTACCAAGCTCGCATGGGCTCTCTGCCAACAACTTCCAGCCAGCTCTGCAAATAGAGCTCCTTGGCTGCAGGACTGTTGGTCCTGGTACTGCAGAGAGCACTCGCTCAGCATGGACAGGGACTGCAGCTTGTGCTCCGCCATCCAGTTGGCTGCAAGTCTGCTTGCTTGTGGTCCTGCAGACCCTGCTGAAGGCTCAGCTGCATTTCTTCATGTGTCCTGTAATCAGCTTGACTTGGTCAGCAGAATCAGGCATTTCCCACACTGCTGCATCTCGGAGGTTATCACCAGTTAACCACACTGCACCCGCCTGTCGGGGCTGGACTCCCACTGCCAACACCTGGATTGCTAAAGTGAAATGATGTCTTCTGTGGTCACTCCTGCTGGTGTGAATCCTGACTGTTTCCACTAGCTTCATCTTGGCATAACTGATGGCAAACTAATCCATAATGGAGGCAGAACTGGACCTCTTCTATTGTATTACACCATTTGGCCCACACGCTTGATAGTACAAGTTGTTCCCTGCAACCAGTTATCCAGCTGCTGCTCATGTCCTTTTTTCAGTCATGCTAGTGTGATTATACAGTGCACTGGTGAGATGCACTGCTGCTGAGGCACTTTATTTCCACCTCTTTTCTCTAACAATAAGTCAATCTTATTGAGTCTGTTGGCAGAGAGCATGGTTATGCCTGTTCATGTGCAGAAGCAGTCACCTCAGACATAGGATTGGGTGTCTGTACATGCAGATATTTTGGAATATTTAAGAGTACAGTTGTGCAGGCACAGTTTGCATGGACTTGCTGCTGTCTTATTCCTTAGACTTCCCCTAGATATAGTGAACTTTATTCCCAGGAGGATGTTCTGCTCTTCTGTCTGCCTTTCCTGCACCTGCTTCCACCTCACCCTCAGCTGCCCTTAACCCTCTCCAAACTCTTGAGTCTTCTACAGGAAATTAGCACCGTCCTCTCCAACCTTTTGGTGAAGCTATTTTGAAGCAACCCAGCACTGCATTGTCCTTTCTGACTGCCATAGTGAATTACAAGCACTAGTTAATATTTTTCTCATGGGGATGTAGTAGTTTCTGGTGTCACTTCGTGCTTGCCTTGAGATTCAAGTATCCCAAAGTGCTGCATGGGGGTATGAATTTAACAGATGAAAAGCAAAGCAGGTGAACATGCCAAAGGACTACTACAGAATTAGCATTGGATGGGATTAATACCCAGGGATGATGTTTTCTACACTACCCCATCCCAATGGGCACTTTTTTTGTCCTGTGCTCTCTGGCAGGCAGTGCCTATGAGGAGGGCTGCAGAACCTACCCAGTTTGGGCAGGGTTTGACACAGTTGGTGTCCCCTAAGACTACTGGCAAGATGGTGAAGGCATTTGTCTAAAAGCCAGCCAAACACACAGAAATAGGCGCAGGGAAGTGATGAGTTCTGGGAATGCTTTAGAGAAATTGTTCTTGTTCTTTAGCGTGTTGTTTCTGCTAGAAAGCCTTTTGCTTTTTGATGGTTACTTAACACGAGCATCTCTCTGCAAGCAAGAGGTAAGAAAGCAACTGCAAGGCAAGAATTCCCTGAGGGTTTGCACCAAGGCTGTGAAGCCTCTTTGAAGGGATGTAGGTAGCAAGAGTGATCTTCTTGTGTCACCTCTGCATTGGTACAATGCAGTTTTCTTTCTCTACGCTTCCAAAGGCTTTAGAAACTGATATCTTCACCAGTCACTGTTTAGACGTCTTGCTCAAATTTAATTTAGTCTAATAGGATGGTTGTTGCATGTTTAATTAAATACCAAGCGATTATTTAAGAACATATTTTCGAGCTTTAATGGTTGTTTATTAGATATGTCTGCATGTGTACGCAGCCGGACGCTGGAAACGGGGATACTGTAAGGCAGTAGGAGCGGTGGGCAGGAAAGGGAATGCCAGAATATGGGCTGGGAGAAGCTGGGTGGAAGATTGGAGAAGACAAGGTGGGCTATGGGCAGTCGCACCCTCTTCTGGCTTGGTGGTGTGCTGAGGGGGATATAGATAGATAGATAGATTGATAGTGTGTGTGAGCAAGCAGCAAAAGGTGAAGATGGTCCTTCTGAAGGCACCATGTTCTCCTGTTACAGGGCAGCAAAAGCCTAACATGGCATGATCTGGTTTAACTCCAAACCAGAAAGCACGTTGCAATGGAAGCATGCCCTCAACTGCCCTTGAGCAGCTATGCATTGGGTGATCATAACACTTGGGTGGAACTGCACAGAGTGCATTAATGCTCGTCTGCGGCGTAAAGCCTGTGGTAATGGGTAACCTTGTGGGTAGCTAGAGAGAGGTAAGGGAGGCAAGAAAAGGGTCTAAGTTAAGATTTTGCCTTAAGCAAACAGCATAAGAATTAGAGTAGGGATTTGGAAGGACTTGAAGCCCTTTTGAGAAGCCATTTGTTGCAGTGGTAGAGCCTAGAAGATGTGTGTAATGAGCCTGCGTCTCGTGGAGGTAGAGCAAACCACGCTCTGTGTGCTGAGCTCATCAAGTTATTCCTGGGATAGATTTTGCCTGAAAAAAGTAGTATATTGTACTTCTCTGAGAGAGCATCAGCTTGTTCCCCTGCCCTCATTATCCAAGACCACCCTCTAGTTTGCTCTCCTCCTGAAAGGGATTTCTCAGATGGTGACTTGTTGCCTGAAATGCCTCCTGCTTTAAGTAGATACCTGCTTTTAGGTGTCCTAGGTACCACCAGGAGTCCTTACCCCAGTTTCCAGCCCATCTTTCAACGAGAAGGTTGTACAAACCCCATCCCTTCAGCTCTGTGGCTGAAAGTGAATTGATGCCTTGCCTTTTACTGAGCTTAATGTATTACCTTGCTTCTTGGCCTCAGCTGGCAGCCTGGATGGAGCATGCCCTTCCGCTATGTTGGCTTGGCATGGTAGGTCTTAGCACCAAATATTAGATGAGATGATTGATCAACAGGAGCTAAGGAGCTCCCACCTGGAAAAGGGGACAATTTCTCAAGTTGAAGGTGCTGTTTTGCATGTGCTCATGGAGCAGGTGCTATTCAGCCCTGTGCCCATCACCTTTGGCTTTCTCCTCTCCACCTCTGCTTCCAGCATGACTGGGGCTGTAAAACCGAGGACATTTGGTAGCACCTCCTCTTCAGGAGCTTTGATATACAGGATCAGAAATCCAAAAGCCTTTTCATGGGCAGATCAACCTCCTTTTTGCTTGGGACCCAGTTAAGATTCGTCATCTGTTTTACGCCAGCAGGATCAGCACCAACCCAAGTGCTGCAGCGATGAGGCAGGGCAGGAGAGAAATAGGGCAGCAAAGTAGCAGTTTACTTGCACGCCCATACCTGTTGAGAATACAGCTGGTAGCTGTCCCAGTTTCTGGATATGCATCCAGCAATTAAACACATGCAAATTGCTACAAAAGTAGATCAAATCAGTGAGAGGAATGTCTCTATGAAAACTCCTTTTTAAGTCCTGCAAGAAAATCAGTTCATGGGCACAAAGATCTGCTGCACAGAACAAATCTTAGAGGCCAGCATGTTTGACCTTGCGTTAATGACAGGGATAGCACATGGAAGGGGCTTGCGTTGTCAGAAGCCTTTCGTGATCCCCAAGTCAGTAATGACACCTGATTACTCCAAAAGGGGAGAGGTGGGAAGAGGGACCGAGTTTCTCACTCTCTAGGCTGTGATGAAGAACAATATCTGATATTATAACAGTTGTCGTGCAGAACTTCAGAATTGTAACTCGGTCATGAAAAGAGAAATTAAAGCAACGCTCTCCCTAAGGAAAGCACAGTAAGTACCAGGGCTGCTTCCTCCTGCCTAGGCAAAGGTGAGAGTCTAAACGCACTGAACTTTCCTAGAGTTGGAAGATTTCTATTGTGTCTTTACTAATGTCAGACTCACTGGTCCTAGTTAAGGTCTGGAATCCACTCATCTTATCTGGGTAGGAATGGACAATCCATTAAGAGGGCAAAGCAGATTGCTTACTTAACAAGCTCATGGAAGAACTGTGGCCCTCCTGCTCTGTCCTTGTATTCCCCTGTATGTCTTGCACTGCTGCAATTCTTTGCAGCTGGCTGCAAGCACATCCTGTCTCCTCCCCTGAAAAATAATTCCTCTTATTTCCCCTACCCGCTCTTTGAAATAAAGTATACTATGAAACTCCTTTGTCCTTTAATTTCTCTCCCAAAAATGACAGGAACAGGAGCTGATGTTAATCATCAAAGAAGTTGGCGCCAACAAACTGTTCATTAGTTGCTGGCAGTGGCGGCTTGGTTTTCAGTAAGTCAGAGGTGTTCCATTTTTCCCCCTCTTTCTGGAGCATCTTGGCTTTCCCGATGTTCTGTTATGATCTTGGTCAAGGAGACCATATGTCATTTGCTTTTATTGGGTAAGACTTTTATTTGGTGCCTTCCCCCTTCAAAAAGGAGATGCTGTATTGAATTTGGGGCTGAATATCAGGTGGCACAGCTGATGAGGAAAGTTACTGCTTTCAAGGGGCTTACAAATGTGCATGGTGAACCGTGGCCTCCACGAGCAGCCTGCAGTAGCACTGTTCCGTGGGAAGCTTTGAAGGCAAAGGTACTAGTCACTTGTCAGAGGCAACACTGGGCTAAGCAAAGGAGACACCCTTACAGCCAGAAATGCTGTGTTCTGCATAAAGACAACATACACACTACTCCTTCCATTTCTAATGCTGGTTTCTGAGTCTGTTGGGGGTGCCAGTAAGCGTGCACGCTTCTTGCTGCTGGTCAGGAGCCTTGTTTTAATACCAAGGACTCCACATTCCCGCAGAAGAAACCAGTCTGACCCAGCCTGCCAATGGTCGGTGTCTCCAGGGAGCTCTGCAGAGGCCCCTGTGCAGCTGCCTGCCCAGGAAGGTTCCGTCTGGTGCCTTCTTGCTAGAAGCAAGAGCTCTTTATCGCAGCAGGAGGCCCTATGTCCTTGGGCTATTCTTTCCTTTTAATCCCTCCCATTTCTAACTCAGACGATCATGTTTTCCGCATTAGTGTCTAGAGCTTCCAAGCACTGCTAAGCTCCTGTCTTCAATGTGTTCATAGCAGCAAGTTCCATGAGCTCTTTGGGAAGTTAGTGAAGATGCTACCTTGTCTTCACTGTGTTCTTCTGCAAGAGCTTAGCTGCTGTGGGCATTCAGTCCTGTCTGTATTTTTGTGTTTAGCCCACACAGTACTTCTTTCCCTTCTTGCTGTCTCTCTTCTCTGCAACCCTTAAGTATCTAACAAGGTTGGAACACAGTCTGAGCTATGCATGTCTCCAAGATGAGAACAAGCAGTCTTGTGAGTGGAAAGCCACTAGGGACACATGGCAGATTTGTGGTCTGCGTGCTCCCATGAGAGGTGGCAGGAGAGAGACCAGCACTGAACTCCACAGGGACACTGCATGAAGGAGATAAACAGCCTGGATAGTAGAGAGGGAAAAAGATGTTTGGAATATAAACCTATGGAAAGTAATTCTCCAATGCAAAATAACGGTACCAGCTTGTTTTCCTTATTGCTTTGTGCTGCAAAGCAAGTTCTTTTAGCTGTATCTACCACGTCCCTTGCTAATCTGGAGAATACCCATGCATGTTTCACTGTGAATTTGCTGCTTCTGTGTTCTCCAGGAAACATCTTCTACTTTGCCTTCTCTTTGCCTCTTGTCTGTCAACATCTCATTTGCTCATTTGTGTGCTCTTCGATTTGGGATCTCTGATGAGTTTCAGGAAAGACTGAGGTAATTGATAGGGTTGTAATTTTCAGCCTCCTGCTGCAGGCGGATGCTCCTACCCGTGCTCAGGGGCTGGTAGGAGGCCCCTGTTTCTTTTCTCACGTGAGGCCCCAGGTCAGCTCTGAGGCCAAGCAGGCTGGAGGGGAGGACACGGTGGGTCCCAGCAAGATGGATGTGTGGATGACCTCTCCGGCTGCCGTCTCGGCACCATGAGGGGTGACTGGGAGCAGTAGTGCCGAGTTCAGCCCCTCACACGGCTGGGTCACTGGCAGCCCTGCCAAGCAGCGAGGAGCCCACGAGGGCCATGGACACCACAGCAGGGAACCCTGCAGCTTATGAGCTGCACGGTGCCGCTTTGGGGAGCAAACCAAGGGAGCTGCCCATCCTGGAGATGCCAGTGGAAATGTGGAGAGAAACAGCTTGTTTTGG
>JAUBOD010000117.1:1227707-1268664 GCA_032353885.1 Nothura maculosa
GCTTTGGGGAGCAAACCAAGGGAGCTGCCCATCCTGGAGATGCCAGTGGAAATGTGGAGAGAAACAGCTTGTTTTGGAAGATCCAAGCTCTCTAAACATAAGCAGAGTGTGGTTTGTAGGTCAGCCAGACTCCCCAAGGCTCGTGGGGCTCTCCTTGCAAGGCTGTTGCCAGCAGCATTTCAGATTCCTGCGGTGGGATGCTGGTCAGGAGTGGGCAGACATGGCAAGACAAGGTACAGTAGTAAAGCCTGGCTACAGAAAGGCTGCAGGGGACTCTTGAAAGCTTGCTTTTCCTGGGGGTGGAAAATTCAGAAGGACAAGGTAGGAAGATGTAGAACTTTAGAGTAGATCCATTCCCTTTCAGTTGTTCCAGCCTTAGTATTTGCCTTTCCAAGGCTCTGCAATGCAACTCACACAGAGCCCCTGCTGCAGGTGGTGCCCCCTTGGTCCTCATCTCACCCGCACTCCCCCAGTGACCATCAAGAAGCAGGAGCTGTTCCCTGAGCACTCCTTCCTAGTGCAGCTCCCTTGCTGCAGAGAGTGGATGATGCTCTGGATGGAGCGACCGGCACGGGAAGCTCTGCACCCTGTCACAGCCAGACTGTCCTTCCCGAGCACCTCTAGAGTCCTGTAGAGAGACCCAGTAGGGTCAATGGTAGGAAACCTGGAAGCATCATTGTTGCCCCTGGAGCTGCACTGGTACAGTGTGGAAAGCGCCCGACGACAGGGCTGGAAAGGGTGTGGGAACACTCCTATTTCTGTCTCTGCTGCCAGGTCACCTCTCCAGCAGTCCCACTGGAGAAAGCTGCTTACCAAGGATGCCTATCTGGAGACACAGGCCTCTTCTGCTCATCCACGGCACGGGCAGCTGAGGAAGCTTAGCTGTGTTGTCCCACTAATACGTTTTGACATTGAGCTGGAAGGAAAGACCTGGAGGGGTCCATGGGCTCTCCAGGACCTTCAAAACCGCTTGGTTTTGAAGTTTTTCTTGGAGCCTTCTGGTAAAGGGGCCAAATCTTTTTCTCTGCTGGTGATGCTAGGGGCATACGGGTGGAAGCGGTAGGTTGTGAATGCAGTGGCTACTGGGAGGCTTGGGAAACTCTTGTGTTAGTGTGAGAGGAAAAAAAAAAAACATAACATTAACGGTTTGGAGGAAAATCTTGTGATTCCTGTGCTTGCCAAATACTGTGTGCATGGGCTTCACCTGGCCATTCTGCTCCTAAGGAGAGATGTCACCCATGTACTATTTTATCTGCCTCTGAAATGGAGACTCTGAGATGGTCTCCTGAGCTCTGGAGCCTGGTCACCTATGTGTGATGGGGAGGAGAAAGACACGAGTGTGTGTGCAGGGCAAGGACCGACGGGCCCAACGGAGCTGCCTGCTGGTAGATGGTGATGCTGGAGCAGGGCAAGTAGATGTGGTTTGTCCTGGTCAGAACAGGCGATGTGGGAGTGAAGGCAGTGCAAAGCCTGGTGCCTTTCGCTTCCTGCAGTGGCTCCTGTCGCTGCCTCCTCGAGGACCTTCCCTCTCTCTGGGCTGCTCCCGTTCCTCCGTACGGTGCACGGCGCTTGGAGGCAGAGCCTCCCTCCTGCCTGGACATGAGGGCTGCATCCGTCAGCGCGTCCGTGACACCTCTGCTCCTGGGCAGGGCTCTGACCTCTGCGCCTTGGACACTTGCCCAGCTCTTCTGTTGCTGCCCAGAAATGCTGCACACTCGGTGACAGAGCTGAGGGCTGGGGGTAGGGGACGCAGCACAACAGAAAGGAGATGTTGAGGAGAAAAGAGGTGAAGGGCAGTGCTGGAAACAAGAGGGGCCGTGATTATCCAGTGCTCCAGACTTCCGTGACATTGTCAAGATAAATGTGTTGTACGGGGAAGCCTCTCAGCAGAGAAATGAATGGAGAGGGCTCAACCCATGGCCTGGCGGGCTGTTCTTCCCCAGAACAGGGTCTCCAGAATAGGGTCTCCCTACCCAGGGAGCATCCTTATCCCACCAGATGAAACCTGGAACTTTTCCCACTAAACTTGGAAGCCTGTAGGAAGTTAATGTAGAAGGCGTATGTGTTGGGTGGTGCTCTACTTTGGAAGCAGCCCCCTCCTTGAGATGGGTGCGATCCCTTGTGTGACACTCTTGGGGACAGATTGGAGCTCGCAGTGACAGCAGGGTGGCCTGGCTGAGAGCTGAGCTTTTCTTCTGTCACGAATTAAGAAGGTGCAGGTCAATGGTGCAATTTGTTGTGAGGGGGAGCCCTCACATGGAAATGGTTGTCTTTGAGCTGAGCATCTCTGGAGCAGGGAGGATAGACACCATAAAGGTGAGAAGCTCCAAGCACTTACTGGCTGCTCTGTGCTCTCACTGCAGTGCAGGGGCCACTCCCTGGGAGGGGTAGCGGGGAGCATGTTTTCCTTTGCAAGGTCTTCACCAAACGAGAAAATCTTGGGGTCTCTGAAAGATGTTCTCAGGCAAAAATTTAGCAATCCCTTAAAAAGCAAAGCAAAACAACTTCCTGGCCAAAAAGCTGTCACTGTGTTTTTGTTCTTTTCCATGCAATACAGAAGATGACAGATAGAGCATTTCTATCCAGATTCCACCAAGGGTTTGCTCTGTGACCTTTTGCATATGCGTGTGGGTCTAGGTTTCTGAATCACAGATACCTGCAATCGCTGTAGCAATGCTGGGGGATTATTTGAGCTTGCTTCCAGAGATGCTGGATAAACCCGGTGTCAAGTGACTCAATAAAGCTGGTGTCAAGACAGGCAGCGTGGCCCTGTGCTGGGCTCAGCTCCTGCTGCGCGTGCGAGGGGTGCAGCAGGAATGAGCTGAGCAGGAAAATCTGCGCTGCCCTGTGCGCAAACCAACCGGGCCTGGGGTCCTCTGGCACTGGGGGTATCTACATGGGAAGAGATAACATGTGCCCTAGCTCAGGACATTACTGTACAAGATCATTTTTGTGCTTTTGCAGAACGTTTTTCTGTTTAAGCACTTCTGCAAAACTATGGACGCTTTCCCAGCTAAGCCTTACAGAGCTCAAGCCCACTGCTAACCTGCCCACCTCTGATCTACAAGCTTATTTTCTTAGCTCTGTTTTCCCCACTCAGGCTTCCCCTGTAGCAAAAGATACTTGATTCGCAGCCTACTTAAGACCTGTTGTGACAATGTTTTCTGTCACTGATGTGTACCAACCCCCTTCCTGTTCTGTTCACATATCTGAGAGGAATTACTGGGTTTTGTAGGACAGTGCTGTGATGCTGCATCTTTGAAGGAATTGAGTTAGGGCCTCTGGGTCTCCACTGGAAGTGAGCTTAACTCGAGGGGTGCAATGTCACCTTGTCCCCTGCAAGGCTCAGGCTTGTCCTTGACCCTCAGTACAAAGCGTAGCTCTCACAGCCCATGGAGGTGCAGACTTGGGCACGTCGGTGCCAAAAAACATCCACCCCTACAGAGGACTCAGCATTAGCAGGGGTGACAGGACTGAGAGTTCTGTTCCTAACCTGAGGCCAAGCTGACTCTTGAATGTTTCTCCTCCCAGGACTACACCATCACCATGTACTTCCAGCAGAGCTGGCGGGACAAACGCCTAGCGTACAACGACCTTCCTCTCAACCTCACCCTGGACAACAGGGTGGCCGACCAGTTGTGGCTGCCTGATACCTATTTCCTGAACGACAAGAAGTCCTTTCTGCATGGGGTGACGGTGAAGAATCGCATGATTCGCCTGCATCCTGATGGGACTGTCCTCTATGGCCTGAGGTAAGTCCAAGGGGAATCTTTTGTCCGTTGTGTCTGGGAACAATGACATCTCATTTAAGTTTTCACCTGGTCCCAAAGAGATTCTGGTATTTTTCTTAAGCATTGACAAGGATCAAAAGCACCAAAACCTTCTGGAAAATTGCTCAATTTCAAGTATCTAATCTTTCTCCAAGCTAGAAATGGTTGTTTCCCCATGCTGACATAAATATTGGAAATGAGAATAGTCAGTTTTATGCATTTCAGGTCTCTTGCCACTCATGCTGCATAACACTTCCATTTGAAACCTCTTCTAAGTTGCTTATAATTTTCTGCAAGTTTGGCCTATGGAGATGGGCCTTCATCACTTTGGTATCTAAGGCTGAATTTCCTAGCATTTGAGCCAAAATACTTCAGTCATTTTGCGTATGAGATAGAAAGCATGTTTTCGTGCTATTAAAAATGCCTCTTGTCTTTACCAGAGCACTTCTAGAGATTGAGGCTTGGAAGTTGATGTTTAGTAGAGAAATAATCCTCAGTGAGGAGGTTTTTTGTGGTGTCTGGAGTAAATTAATGTAGCCAAGTTCACAGCCTTTGGAAGTGCTGTGCTGATGTGCAGTGCAGGTGGCAAAGGTTGGCCTTACTTTATTATCTGGATGTGTGAAATGCCAGGGAACATAGGAAAGTTAAATGGGAGGGAGCAGAGGGCGGAAAGAGAAGTTTGCAGCCATAGGTAAGATTTAGATGAAGGTTTTGGACCCTACAGCTGAAATATAGGCAGCGATTTTCTCCATCCCCTGTTTGTCTGCTTTGAGCTATACTTCTCACAGTTGTTTTGGGTTTTTTCCTTTCCTTTTCAACTACCAAAATTCACAGCTGGCTTTTAGACCTGCCTCCACACACACAAATGATTGCGATAGCAGCTCCGGGCTTACATCCCAGTGCAGCAAAGGGGGAGGAAAGACCTTTCTCTCTCAAAGAGGGTACACCCACCCCTTCCCATTTACGACATCAGCTCCTCTGCTGCTTCATGGCTGGTGGCAAAGCCTGATTCTTGTGATTTCCTGCTCTTTGGCTAGCAGGGCTGTCTCTGGGAGGACAGGGCTGGATGCAGGCAGGAGGTTGCCCAGGGCCTGCTCTGCCAAGGAGTGCTGAGCAAGTTTTGCTTGCCCAGCAAAAGGCATGTAGCCTCCACCCAGATTTAACACAGGCTTCCCATTTTGTGTTAAAGCAAGAACAGTGCGAGAAAGCACTTGGACTTGGGGCAGGCAGGAGCGTGAACTGCAGCCCCTTGGGGAGGAGGGGTAAAGAGCTGTTAAACTTGTGCTTGCCTCACCAAAGCTCGGGCTGCTCTGTGCTGAGCTAGCCCATCTCAGCAAAGAGCTGCCTCCGCCAGCACGCGGGAAGCCTGTGCGTGCACCTGCACAGCTAAGGAAGCAGAAATGCTCGTGTATAAATATCAGCTTCAATTTAGTCAGCTCAAATAACGAGCAGCGCAGGTGACAAGTCCTTCGAGGGTTTGCACTTGTGCTAGCTCCAGATAGGAAGCCTCTGCTGGCACCTCCAGCACCATTCCCTTCCCTGTTCCCTTCCCCATTCCCAACAGCCCAGCAGCGCAGAAAGGGGAGCTCTGTGCTGGCCTGTGTACATGGGTACCACAAAAGGAAAGCTGCATTCAGGCCCCAAGGAAGAAAATGCCAGCTGCTTTGCCCCTGTTATTTCCAGGGCCATAGTAAGAGCTGCCCATGTTGTGTTAAAGTTTGGCTGTTTTTCCTGGAAGCTGCTCTCTTGCCCCTGGAGAAAACAGCAATTGTGACAGCCAAGCTCTGAGGCATTTCTGAGCTGCTCTTCTCTTCAGTGGGAGCTCCTGGGGCTGTACCTGAGGTCTAGGTGCCTTGGTTTTCCTATTCTGAAAGTACACTGGGCTTTGAGGGACAAATCAGTTCCTCCCTGAGTGCTAGAGGTCTCTCTAGGGGTACGAGCAACATTTTTGCCAGGGTTTCCTTTCTGCATCGATTTCTGCACCTGTGATTTTGCTGATAATAGGAGTCATAGGAGCAGTTTTGCAGGTGCAAATAATTGATACAGTCACGAATACAGAACCACATGCACAGCAGGTGTAAGAAGGTAAGAAAACAGTGATCACATTCACCTGTGTACCCTTTATCAACGTAAAATTGTACCTATGCTTGCCTTGCAAAAAGGAGGAAAAATGCAGCTCCTCCCTGTATTTTGAAGCCTGCTCTTGTTGGCTTCTCTAGCATCCTCTGGAAGAATTCTTAAAATGGAGACGCCTGGATGGAAAAAGGCCAAAGGAGGCGATTTCCGCTCCTCCTTGTTTGTTTGCTTGTTTGTTTTTCCGCAAGCAAGAGGCCGCAGCTCTGCTCCTCCTGCTACCTTCTTGCTAGGCGCTTCCCCCTCCTTTGAGCTGCTCCCGTAGCAAAGTGACTCAATGATGCTATTTGTGGCACAACGGGCCTTTTTCTTTCCAGCAGTCTCTGATGTCAGAGACCTGGGAGGATGACACCCCGGCAGGCCCTGTTGCTCGGCACGTGATCCAGCGACCTGCAGGATCAGTCTCAAAGCCCAAATCAAACCCAAGGTCCAAGATACCCCATACAGGTGTCGACAGGTATTTCTGGTTCTTCCGTGAGGCAAGATCAGGCTTCAGGTAGCTCATTTCCTTGAGTAAATGAAGCCCTTTCTTCCCCCACTTGGCTCCAGCGTGACAGTTCTGTGTCGAAGAAGCATATGCTCGTTTTTGATAGAATTAGCAAATAAGTGGATGAAGGGAGTGCAGCAGATGTAACATAACCTCGTCTTAGGAAAGCATGCGACACAAAAGCTTGCTCCCAAATTAATTCACACTGGGCTTGGATTAAAAGCTGGTTGCCAAGTCTGCAACAAAAGGGAAGCATAAACAGCAACGGACTGAATCAGGGGAGACAGCTCCGGGGCTGCTGCATGCATGGGAGCTGGGACTGGAATTTCCTAGCTCCTTCCCTCACAAGCTAGCAGATGGCATGAATCCCAGAAGGAAAAATGGGGGCCTGGAGCCCAGATACAGGCAACGAGGTGTTCTTATCTCCATGAACATGAAGGATGTGCAGGCTGTGGTGCAGGGTATAAACCCAGCCGAGCTGCCAGGGTCGGGTGTGACGGCATTCAAACCTGTCCCACAAACAGCTTGCTGGATTGGAAGTGCCCCTCAAGGACAGGGAAGTGCCACCTGTGGCCCACAGTAGGGAGCACTAAAGCCATAGGGAGAGCCCCCAATGTGAAGGGGGGCTTGTACCAGCGACCCCCAAAGAGAGGGTTTGCAGTTAGGTGCTAGGGCGGTGGAGCTGGGCAGGTAAAACGGTGAGGAAAAGCCAGCTAGGATCAGCTGAATTTAATGGATTTTCCACTTCTAGCGGCTTTTTGTCAGAATTGGCAATGGTTTCATCACATTTTAAACAGGAAAAAAAATACAGAAGAATATTTTCCTTAAGAAATAATGTTTCAGAAAAATGCTGATGTTTCTCTCCTAATTTACGTGGAGAATTCTTTATTTTTTTGTCAATACTTCCCTCACTATTTCATGATGTCTGTACTACCACTGCTGACATTTGGGCATCATGCAGACTTATCAAAGGCTTTCTCTGGACCTCCAGAGACCGTCCAGCCTGCCCCTGCTGTAACATTGAAGCACTTTGCGTGCTCAGTCGTCACATTGGAAGTCATTAAAGGCAACTAGAATATAATATGGACTGGGATTATTTCCTTTTCTAGACCATATTGCCTTCGCATGGTGCTGAACCAAGTGGCCCCTTGGCAAATGCTAATGTCATCGATATTTTGCTGTTTTCCAAGACCTAAAAATAGAAAATCCCTAGCAATGCCGAAATCCTCATGCCTGATCTGAAGCCACATTCTGAAATGAGCTTCAAACCATCCTGCAGGGCACTCCTGAGGCTGTTTGAGTTAATTCCACTTAGGGACACAACCGTATTCCAGCGAAGTGGGTGCTGTGAGGTGCTCCGAGCGCATCCCGCAGCCGCAGGGGTGCGGAGGGGCTGGGATGCTGGGAAGCAGGCGCCAAGCCGAGGGGACGGCAAGTGAGAGGCGATGCCTGGGCTGGCGCGGCGCCCAGGCGATGTAAACTGAGCAGCTGAAAAACTGCAGAGGAATTTGATGACGGAGAGAAATTCTCTCCTGTGCAGAGAGAATGAGGGATCTCCTGCGAAGGTGGTGGGGGTGTGAGTGCGAGTTTTGCTTTTTCCGTGCCCGTTGATAGTCCCTGCAACGAGCTCTGCTTCAGGGACCAGGCAATAGCAGTGCAGTTGGGATGCATGCAAAGGTGCTGAGGCAAAGCAGGGCATGCAGCCTGGGGAGTGCCCTCCTGGGGAAGTCAAGCCCTGTCGTCCTCACCAGCGTGAATGTTGGAATGTTGTTACACTTGTGACAGCTAAGAATTTACATTTTAAAAACGAGGTGAGAGTGAGGAAAAATGGATTTCATCAGAAGGCTGGTTCCCCGCTTGAGGTTAGGGACAGATCCCCACATGTATTTTGCACCCCATGGTTGGGATAGTGCTTAGCTGGAAGAACTAGAAGGAAGCTTAAGAAAGAAAAAGTTTAAGAAAAAAGTGATATTTCAGAATACTGTCTTTCAAGCTGAGGAAGAAACTGGAGCTAGTTAGAACTGAACCAGAGCTGTTCTTCCATGCTGAATGTTTGAAGAAAACAGGCAAGTGCATCTTGTGCCTGGCTCGCCCTGCTGCCGGGGCACATCTCCCACAGCTGGTTATTAGCAAGATAGAGGTCAAGGCCTGTGTAGAAATGACTGATCACCACCATCTCCTCACAAGCCACTTGAAGGGCTTGCATGACCAATACCCCCAGTTTGCCCTAGCAGCTCTGTAGAGGCCTCCTGCTTCCCTCTCCTTTGCTCTCCTATCCCAGCTATCAGTCTGAGACTGGTCTATTTTTACCAAACCTCTGAAATTTCAATCACAAGTTCCTGTCCTATTAATTAAACTTCATCGCAGCCTCATGCTGTAGAAGGAAGGGACCTTCTCCTCCATTAGGTGCAGGTCACTCTTCTCTGAAGCAACCATAGCAGATAAACCTCTTGCTAAGCAAATTGCACCTGGATGTTTCTTGCCTCCCACTCCTGTTAGGAGCTTGCCAGACACAGCACAGTCAATATAAAGGGGCAAAAACCAAACCTTGCAGCAGCAGCAGTTCTTCGGACTCTCACAGGGCATAGAACCGTTTGATTTAGGTGATTGGTGTCCTGTGTATTGGTCTAGAAGAACTTTGGGGTTTTTTTGTCTCCCTCATCTAATTCAAGTCAATGTGTACAGCTACTTATCAAAGATGCCTGTGCAAGCACTGATGTTTTTGGAAATGGAGTGACCTTAGCAGGATTGTGCCAGGGCTTATGGAATCAACTTTAGGTGAATGGACTTGAGGAAAAATACTCCATATTGTTCCCTCGCTTTCGGTTCTGAAGTGACCTCCAGGAGTCTGCAAAGACCAGATCTTGTTAAAAGAATGGTGTAAATCACTGAGGGTTCGTAAATCCCTCTGGGCCCTTTGAAGTTTCTATTTAATGCCAGTTGGAAGGTGACACCTACCATCATGTTTTTATGAGAGAATTTCCGAATGTATAGAGTAAGATGATTTTCTCTCCCTTCCCTCCTCTCCCATTAAAACAGCAGTTTTGGCTTTCTCTAAGGATCATCTTAAGCGGAAAGGGACTACCCTTGCTGTAGAAATCCCTCCAGGATACATAACTTTCCCTATCTCCCCCCCAGTCCTGTTGGAGAGCCTAGTCCTGCTGTTTTTAAAATTCAAGGGTATTTGGGGAAACATTTTTCCCCTTCACATTTGTTGCTGTCAAGCTTGTTTCTCCTGGAGGGTGGAACGGGTGGCTGAGGGCCTCCACAGTAGAAGTTTAGAGGCAGATTCACCTGAAGTAGGTAAGGAGCAGGATAAAAAGGAAGATGGAAAGGAGACATTCAACCATGGCATTGAGATCTGAGCTCAATGCTGCTCTGTGTCTGCTACCTTATATAATCATTCTAAATAAGACAGAAGAAGCCATTAATAAGTAAACAGCAATGAAGAAAATCAGAGAGGGAACGAAATGGCTCATGATATGCGTGTCTGTGAGGAAGTGAAATATTTGTGTTGGGCTGGTGTGCAGACGTTCGAGCCCTTCTGTCTGAGCTGCAGATGGGGTGGAACCGTCTCGTCCCACTGCCCGGCTCAGCTCACAGCGGCTGCTGGTGGAATAGGAGGGTGAGGTTGTTGTTGTCCCTTCATGACACAGGCTTCGGGTGGCATTGCCTCCTTGCTGTGACACCCATTTGTGTGACTTGGAGCTCTATCTGTTGCTTAGGTTGAAGGATACTCTCCACAGTGAGGTATCTGGGCTACCTCAGGCTCCTGTCCACATCCTCAGGTTGCTGATGAAATAGAAGGATGTTCATCAGCTCCAAGTTATTTTTGATGGTGTTTTTTGTTGTTTGGGAGTTGGCTTTTCTCAAGACGCATAATGGTTTCTCCATAGGCCTGTCTCTCCCTAGAAGAACTGTGCCCCCTTGGCAGCAGTGCCAGAGGAACAAGGCAGAGATAACCCAGCTGCGTGGCTGCCTGAAAGACCTGAGGGAAAATAATCAGGACAAGGGCATCAATATGTCCTTTTTGAGGGAAGGGAGGTAGAAGGGTTGTGACCTATCAAGCGATTGATTCTGAATCCTTAAGAAGGGGATAGAGATTGAGGGAGTAAAGGGCAGTTGGTAGGAGAGGAAGGTGGTGGCCACATTCAGCAGCCAGTGGGAGGCTGGGAGAGCAGACTGATTCATTGAGAGCATCATGCAAAACGCAGGCAAGCCTCTGATGGGCAGTGTCTCTGTGAATCTCCATCAAAGCCGGTGAAATTTCACACTACATAAATATGAAATGGAACAGAGATGGTATAAAAACAAGAGAAGAGGAGAAGAAAGGAAGAAGAAAGGAGAAGACACAGCGTTGCCAGGTTCCAGTGTCCATTTGTAATGTCACAGGGACCGTGACATCCGTCCCTGGTGTCCACTCACCCCTCCTGTGCTCCTTTCTCTCCTCCTGGAGGCAGCGTGCCCTGTCTGAACCTGTTTACAAGGGGATGATTTCCTCTGTCTCTTCCTCTCCTTTCTCACGGAGTGAGTATCACTCCTTGCTTTCTGTCTTTTAACCTCTTGTTTTTCTCCTGCTCACCTCCACCCAGCTCTTTCTCCCCATAGTTCTCCTCATGCCTCTTCTCTCCTCTGCTCTGTTACCCCAGTGGCCTCTGTCCTTTACTGTGCTCTCCTGTCTCTCTTCTTTACTCCTGTCTCTTCTATCAATGCTCTGTCATCACTCTTTCTTCCTTTCCCCATTTTTCCACCTCTTACTCTCCTATCAGCCCTTAAATACATTTGCCACCCTGTGGTCCCTCACTGCGCAGTCACTGCCTCATACATCTACCCAGGCAGTTCTCCCCGTGCACTATTTGTCTTGTGTGTCAACTGAACACATCTCTTTATGCAACAACTCAGAGCGAAACAAGGTAATATATTTATAGCCATCAAAGGAATAGGTAGAGATCAATCCCATGACCTTCTGGACGGGGCATGAATTGGCATGTGAACTGATGTGCCCTGCTCTTGCTCTAGTCCTCTTTTAGCTGTAAGAACTGAACAGAACTTCTCATCTTTTTGCTGGGTCCCATGAGTCTATATTATGCAGCCTCCAAAGGAGCTAGAAAAAGAAATTCTTGTTGGCCCCTCTGTGGCACCAACATCCTGTGTTTTAGAGCAAGTGGGTGGTGAGGTTATGGCCAGACTGGGGACTTCCCTGAGGGTGATGGCTGCTGCATGAAGCAGCAAAAGCCAGACCTGCCTTGGGGTGGTGAGAGTAGGGCTGTGATGCTATGGCCATCTGTGGACCCCGAACAGTGGGTGGCAAAGGACATTTGGTGTCTAAAATGTTTCTGAGAGCTAAGGAATTAAAATACCCTTTCTCACTGGGATACCATTGTCTTTAACCCAGGAAGGACTATTTTATTAAGGTTCAGGAAGCCTGGCAGCAGGATGTGAGCTGAACTCAGCCTCCTGGGCCTGCTGCCCCTCACATCTCACCCACTCCAGCTCCATGAGAGCTCCAGTTCCAGGTGGTTCCTGTGCTGCTGGTCCCCAGGGCTTGCTAGGTAGCCCTGCACTGTGGGCTATGGCACTGCAGCAGAAGGGCTCTGGAAAAGCAAGTGACAGCAGTGTGCAATTGCACCAACCCAGGCTCCAGAATAAAACATGCAGGGTAGATATTCCCATTCTCACTTGCCCACCAGTGTGGCAGGAAGATCACCAGAAGTTCTGGACATGGAGCCAGCTGGGATATCTCTGAAGGATGTAATGTAGATATGCCCACACTTTAACACAGAGAAAGGTTACCCGATTCCCTGGGGTTGGTGCCGTCTTAAGCTGTTTTTCTCTTTTCCATTCTACTGTCTCTAGGTTCTCTTTGCTTTGAATCAACAGGGCTAAATTCTGCTCTGATGTAAATCTCTGCTGATGTAAATTGGTGTGATCTTGCAAAAATCGGTGGAGTGGCTCTGGATTTATGCTAGCCGCTCGTGTGAGCGGGATTTGGTGCATGGAGTGTGGTCGCCATAGCTCACTGTGTCGTGCTCTGCATTTCCAACAGGCACTGCAGGTGATAAGCAGATCCTGCTGAGAGCCTAGAGGAGCCCTCCCATGCCAGAAAAGGCTCCCTCTAAATGCCCTTTGTGTGGCAAAGTTAGCCAGCCAGGCAGCAAGCTTGGGACAGACGCTATGGAAAGGTTTAAGCCCACAGGGTCCCACAAATGGGGTGGAAAATTTTCATTTAATACATTTTTGCGTGTTGCACTTTAGGGAAAATAGGAGAATGCATTTGTGGCTGCTGTTTCCCACGGGTGCCGTATAATCTATACAGTAGATGCCGTGTGCGGCACAGGGGGAATGACTCATACCTGTTCGTGACTCTTTGGGCGCAGCGGCTGGCCACGATGGACCCTGGGCCGCCTTGCACCGTCCCGTCAAGGTGTAGCCACCCCCGGGTGGGTCTGCACGTCTGCTCCCCTGCCACGGCATCCTGCGCCCAGCAACACCCGCCCAGGAGGATTAGGGTGGGAGACCTATTGTATTTGCAGCAGCCCTCGCAGAAATGCCACACTCGGAGGCTGTAAAACCAACACTTGCAATCCCAAAGCCGCGGTGATGATTTTTAAGTGGTTCTCATGCTGTTCTCCTTCTCCCCTCTGTGCTTTCTCCCACACCCTGGCTGCACCACAGATAAAAGGGTTAAGAGCTCAGCTAGGCCCCCTGCTTGGAGAGAGGGCAGTTGCAGTGTTGTCTCTAGACCCAGTGAGGATATATATAAATTCCCTCCGTCTCTTCGGAGCTATTTATAGCACGGCAGGCAGTGGCAAAGGCTCTCCTCAAGGCTTCATCTCCTACAAACAGTCTTCACAGACAGCAGAGAGATAAATTTAGCACACGAGATTTCTTAAAGAGGCAGCTGCTGCTCCGCGGTGCCTGCCTCACCTCAGCCCCTTCCCCGGTACCCCGCTTCCTGATGGGGGTCCATCTTTCCTAATCCTCTCCCATCCCTTCCAATTTTCTGCCCAGTTTGACCTCCTCCCTTTCTTTTTCTCTTTCATTGATTCCTCTGGCTTTTTTTCCCTCCTTTTTTTTCTGCTCGTTCACCATCTCATCTCATTCCCTCCTCTCTTTCTTGCCTTTCTTTATTCCGCACTCTGTGCCGCTCTGGCAGGCCACAGGGCTCAGAAGATAACAAAGCTTTCTCGTTAACAGTTCACTGGTTATGCCTACATAGTAAAAAAATGTGTAGCTTGATTAATGCCTTCCAGATGGTTAATTGAAAAAAGAGGGGGGAATGCACCAGTCTCTCCCCTCTCTTCAGAGCTGCGCGCACATACAGTGCCTAGCAAGGAGACTGCATTGAAGGGTGAGGGGAGCAGTATATTTGAGGAATAGGGGCAGGCTGTTAACTCCAAGGCAGCGTGGCCGAGCTGCTAAATTAACTGTTGAATTGCTCCGTCCCTGCTTCGTAGCCTCTTTCTCCATACAGGGTGATCCTCTTTGGTGTGCAGTGTGTAACATGGGCTCGCACACATCCTCCTTGCTGTTGCAGCCACTGGCGCACACTGGGTTTTTGCACCAATTTTGTACCCCTTGCCCTTGCAAGAGTGTGCTGAGGGCACATGTGGCTCTGCCCTCCCTGTGAGCACCAAGGCCAGAGCCATGTGGAGCCCTGTTGACATCTCTGGGTATTTTGGGGGCAGAGGAGAAGGGAGCACATCAATCTTAGGCATGTTTTGAACATGAAATCACTTGCACAAGAGCAAATCTGTTCATGGAGTCAAGGAGTGCTGCATGTTGTGGGGAAGGATTGGACACACCGGTGGGCTGCGGGTATTCCCAAGCACTGTCTGCAGGATGGATGTCGTGGGGCGAGGGATAGGGACAGGGGCCTGGCTTTGGGTCTCCAAGGGAGATGCCGTGATGAATTATTCCTCTGCACACCTCCTTGCAGAGCAATTTAATCAACCTATTTGCAGCTCCGTAGATATGTGTCCTCTGCCTCTCGTGCAAATAGAAACATCTCCCCTGCCCGCAGCTCTGCCTACTCCCACTCCCTTTGTCTCCCTCACGGAGAGACCGAGGAGGAACTCGAATCCCTCCCCGCCTCGCCTCGCTAATAGAGATGCTGACGTGAGTCACGGAAGAAGCGAGTGCTGCGGTTGCGGGTGAGGCGCATCCAGCCGCCAGGCCACACACCTCCCGCCATGGCGCTCCCTGGTTGCCAAGGGAACCACAACCCCAAATGCCGCCTTTCATGCCGGCCTCTCCTTCCACGTTTGTTTCTTTTCTCCCCCGCATTAGCTCCTTCCTCCTTCTTTTCTAATATCCATGTGCTTTCCTCCTTTCAGGATCACCACCACAGCCGCCTGCATGATGGACCTGAGGAGGTACCCCCTGGACCAGCAGAACTGCACGCTGGAGATCGAGAGCTGTGCGTACGCCTTGCGGCCTGCTCCCCATCGCCCCATGTGCTGCTGCCCCTACTGCCCCCTGCTCCCCAGGGCACTGCAGGCCTCCTGTCCCTCAGGGTGTCCACCGAGGCCCGTGGGTCCCCATTGAGAGCGGCTGCAGCCACATTAGGGCCCTTGAGCAGGATCAGATCCCTTCCTCCGAGCCCACCTTGATGGAGTGTTGTGGGCAAAAAGCCAGGGAAACTGAGGTCCTGTGGTGGTCTGGGTATGAAAATGCTCCTTGCCCTCAAGAAAGCTGTAGGAGCCTCTTTTGGCACCAAGGAGGCCCTGGGTATCCTGGCCTCACCTTGCGGCCACCCTGCTCTGAGCAGGAGGTGGGTCCGGGGACTTCCTGAGGCCCTTTCCCGTGTGAGTTTTCTTTGGCCCCTCTAAAAAGCCTTTCCTGACCATAGCGGTGAAGGAAGTCCAGCTCTCCCTCATAAAAATGCACCGCAGTATCCCCACAGGAGCGGTCCAGAACAGCACATCTCTCAGTAATGATGATGCAGCTTCAGCGATGATTATCAGAGAATTGCTTTTTTCATAAAAGAGGTCCCACGGCATCCGCCGTCAGAAAGCTCCGCACTGCCTTCGCAGCCCTGCCTGTGCCTGGGAGCCCCCGCTCGTCTTGGGGCTGCTCGGGATGCGCCGCGATGGCAGCACTTGCCGTGGTGGCGAATGGAATGTAAATTGGGTCCTGCTGGAGGCACTAATGACATGTCGTTGCTGGCACTTTTTAGTATTTTGAGAATAGTTTACTGTACAACTGAGGAAACAGAAGGCAGAGAATTACCCACAGTTCCCCATGTTGCGATTTTGTTCTTAATGGGACATGTCAAGCCAATTTGTTAGCTGAAGCAACGTTTCCTTGCGATCGTTCTAAGATCCACGCAGAGATGAAGAGATTCAGCGGTTATTTCCTCCAAGCTTTTGTCTCTTTACACGTTTGGCACCTTTGAAACCGCATGGCTCCATGTTGTTTGTTCCTGTGTCCACACAGCTTGGGAACAGTAGTCCTGTGCATGGCTTGCATAAAAAAGAGGGAAAAAAATCCACCAAAATAACCCTTTAATGGTGCTGGTCTGATGGATTTGCAAAGCAGGGAACTGGGCCAGTCCCTTTTCCTAGAGCAGGACGAGCGATTCTTCCTGCATGGTGTGGGTCATCTCCCTCTTGTTCTGAGTGTCCTGCCTCACCCCATCGCTACCTTCAGCACCGCTGCCTTCGTTTCACCTTCCTGGCCCCCAAATCTGCAAAATATCAGTGACAAAAGGGACAGCAGCCAACAGTGTAGCCAGATGTACCAATGAACGATGCCAGAGGGATAATCTACATTGCCAAAGAAGGTTTATCTAGCAATGATCTTCTGATTAGACAGGATTCCCATTGTCCTGAACAGCAGCCCTTTCCACGAACACCCCTGCATCACCGATGCCCAGCAAAAGTGCCCTAAATTGGGCAATGAGCGCACTGTTAATCTGATATTTCAAAATGTTCTATCAATACTTTATGGTATATAAATTTGAAATGACTTGTCTTTTTGAACATTACTTTTTAAAAGTGAAATGGAAACTTGCTTCTCTTTTAAAAGCTGGAAATCAAAGAGAAGTATTTATTTTTAGAATGAACAATCTTTCCCTTTAGAAAGACTTTAAAAAGTAGTTTCCTGAAAAAACATGTTTGATTTCATATTGCATAATGCTATGATCAAAAAAAAAATAGATCAGTACCTGATATCGTCAGGTCACAGAATATATGGAGTAGGAACTAGTTAACTAAGACATCTCCTAAAATTAGTTACTGTAATTTGACATTTTCATTGCTGATCAGGAAGTAAAATTAAAGTCACTGCTGTTAAATTTGTGGATGATGAAGACAGCAGTCTGCGTAGCTCGCTTGCTACACATTTGAATATATCCAAATTTGAATGCATCCAGAATACATTTGAATGCAGCTAAATACGGAGCCCTGTGTCTGGGTGTGGGAACGCAGGCCAGACTGAGGGACTATATCCAAAGGAGTATCCACAGGGGAAAAAAGATGAAGGCATCCAAGTGGCTAAGAACCACTGCTGGAGGTCTCGGAGCAGAGCTCTGGCAGAAAGGGCTGGAGCGAGTCTGGGTTATATAAACCAGGGGAGCAGTGAGTCAGAGCTGGGAATCGATTGGCCTCTGTGTATGTTGCTGGTGTGACTGGGAAAGGGACCATGTCTAATTCTGGTTTCCATAATTTAGAAAGGAAGTTGAGAAATCAGAGGAGGTTGGGGGGGAGAAAAAAAAAGATGCTGAAAAGTGGTTCAAGGGCTAGAGCAGATGTTTTGCAGTAAGAAACCTAAATAGCTCAATCTGGTTTGTTTACTGCAAAGGAGATGGAGAGGTGACTTGTTTACAGGCTGCATGCACCTCTGCAGAGGGCGAACACTGGATGAAAGGGCTTAATAACCTAACAGAAAAATGCAAAACAACCACTAGTGCCTGAAAGTCTGAGTCAGATAAATTCAAATATAAAATTCCACACAGCATTTTCATCTATGAGTGTCTAAGCCACTGGAAACAACAGCCAAGAGGAGTGGGGACCTCCATGGCTTCTTGTTGCTTTCCACACTCGATCTCAGTACTTGGCTCTTTGAGAGCAGCTTCAGCCGGATACAAATACCAGTTGGTGTGCATCAGACTGGGGTAATTGGGGCAATGCAACAGCCTATGACACTCTTGCAACAGATGAGATGACCTTCCTGACCCAGCTCCTTCCTGACCAGAAACTCTGGATCTCTGTGGATGTTTCATCACTTACTGCAGTGGGAGCCAGCAGGCCGTGTTGGGGGCCAGGTGGAGGTCTCCTTGAGCTGAGCTAGACCAGGAGCAGATCTCACTTAACATTTGCAGGGCTCTCATTATTTTGTAGCACTTTTGACTAAGTGCAGCAATGACCAAGAATTCAAGCAGGACGTGGGTTTGGAAACTAAGTCATAGGATAAGTAAGTCAGTTTGGAAAGGACCTCAGGATGTCTCTTGTCCAGGGCCCTACTCAAAGCAGTCTCAACTTGGAACTCAGTGGCAGCTCGGGACTTTCTCCCCTGGGAAACTGCAGTGTGTTCAGCTCGGATCAGGGGACCCTTGTGCCTCTGCAGCTAGGGAGAGCGTGTTCTCCTCCATGCTACGCTGAGCTGCTCTTTGTGCCATTGGGCTTGCTAATAAACCCGTGCTGGTTTTGGTGGCAGCTGTCCTTGATGGCCACTAGCCTGCAGAGAGCCTTGCCAGGGGTTGCTGGCCAACTGCTCCGGTGCTGCGAGGGCTTGTGCACTAGGCAGGCTGCTGTGCTGCAGTGCAGGCTGTGCATAAAGGCTCTCTCTGGGCATAGGTAAAATGCTCTAAAGGAAACCCAGCCCCCTGCATTCCTTGTTTTAGTGCTTGTGTACATGCAAAGATGCTCTCGTGCCGCTCTGCATGCTGGCACGCTGCTTGGAATAAAAGGCAGCCCATCGACTTGTCCAGAAGAAGCCATGGTGCTTCAAAACCTAACTGGCCAGAACCTGTGTTATTTCTCAGTTGGAGATGAATCGTTGTCCTCGGGGTGCTGGGCAGGGCTGTGATCATTGCAGTAGCAAGAGCAGGGCAGCATCATTTGCTGCTATGGCCCTCTGTCCTGCTGAGGCCAGAGCACCTGGGGAGTACTGAGCTCTGCCTCTGGGGCTGGTTTGGGCTCCTCAGCACGTCCATCCCTTGCTACCTGGCAGCCAAGGTTTGGAGTTGAAGTAAGAGGTGCTGTCAACAGCCCTTGGTGTAGTTAACCTCTAAATGAATCCATTACCCTGCAACAAAAGAGAAAAGCATTTGATGCCAGCCTGATTCCCTCTTCTTGTTTTCTCCAAATAATGCTCTTTTCAGCTGGCACTTACTAAATGGCTGCTCTCTCAGAGACCCCAACCACTTCCCAGCTCCAAACTTTGACTGAGAGTATTAAAAGAGGGTGATGCTCCAATGCTCTGATTGTCTTTTTCACTGCTGTTGTAAATATTCTTCTCTTTGGGTTTTTTAGTACTTTAGTAGAGGCACTGTTTACCAAGTCTGCATGGAAAAGTATTGTGTGATCTCCCCCTTCTGGTAAAAGGCAGCAGTTTTTAAATAGCAAAATGCTGGGCTGGTGCCTATGTGATGCACAAGTCCCTGTTATGTCAGCTCTGGAGATTATCTAGCACAAGACAAGAGATGTTGGGCCATTTTACAACTTTTTCTCCTGAATCCTAGCTAGAAGGGGGAATTCTGACCAAGTTTTTTTTTTGCTGCTTTTGGGGACCATGCTGCCAAGCTCAACTGATGAACCAAAGTATCAGCAGTATCAGCAGCGGGGGGGCTACACATGCTTTGTGATTTTTGTTCAGGTCACCTTAATGAAAATGCCATTTGCTCCAGCTTGTCAGCTCATTTCTCTCTTTGTGCTTTGCTGCAGATGGTTATACAGTTGATGACATTGTGTTCTTCTGGCAAGGAAACGATTCTGCTGTCACGGGGATGGAGGTGCTAGAACTGCCCCAGTTCACCATAATCGAGCAGAGGCTGGTCAGCAGGGAAGTGGTCTTCACCACCGGTGAGTCTGTACCAAAGGATGCCATGGAACATGTGCCAGTCAAAGTCCATCTGCTTGCTCCTCTGATGGAGCTACTGAAGCACTAATAAGGTCTTCAATCCTTACCTTGATCCTTTGGAAAGAGGTGTCTTCTGCGCCTACCAAATTTGCCTTTTTTTTTTTTTTTTTGACTGCCTGTCTTCAGAGAGTTACAGGATGATGTTTGGATTTTTTTTTCCTGCAGTTATTTCTTAGGCAAAACACCACTGAGCTCAAAACAGAACCTTATCAGAAGGTTCTCAGTGTTTTCATTATCTCTATGTGATTTGCAACCACTTCTTGAAGGCAAGATGGGTGTATCAGTAAGCAGAAGTGTATTTCTGTTAGGAAGCAAGTGGTCTATGAGATGACAAAAACCCATCTGCACATCACAGTTAAAAGACCTGGACAGAATACCCTTAATGTTTGAAATATTGCCAGGTGAATAGTTGGAGGGGCTTGATTTTTGGTTACTGTCTTTGCTTTGATGTGGCATGCAGTTCACTGCCAAAGCAGCGTGCCACACACCTGTGAGATAGAATGATCTTCCAGATGTCATGAAAGCAGTGCCAGAGACTCTCAGTGACAGTGGCAGATGGTGCTGTTGCTACAATAGTGCCTGTGGGGCACACCAGGAGAAGGGGCCCTTGCACTTGGTGTTCTGGAGATCCTTCAAGAGAGGCAGTCCTGGCCCCTGCAGCAGCTTGCAGTCTAAATAGCTCAGACCTGAAAAGATAAGAAGCTGAAGTACCTTGTTCAGGCTGTGCAGAAGGTAAAGCATGGGGAGATAACCCAACCTGCTTTGGCCATTAACGACTATTGTTCTCTTAATAGTTATTGACAGCTGAACCTCAATTAAACCAACACATCAGGGTAGCCTGCTATGCTGTAGTAGGGACAGGGGTGGTAAGGAAGAAAGGCTTGGCCCTTGTTTTACAGAAAAGAGTGCTGCTTTGCTTCTGTTAAAATGACCCTGCTCCAGTGCAAGGACTGTAAAAGTATTTATTGTTGTTACTATCCTCATTAGATTTGCTGAAAGATTAGGAGAAAATTGCAAGAACTTAAAAAAAAAAAGCAGATTAACTTAAAACACTCCATTTGCATATGAATTTGCCCAGCCTGACTATAACCTGTTTTTAGAACAGCATGGGAAATATGTGATCCAGATCTTCATTGCTGTTTGGAGGAAAAGCTAGCTCATGAAACAATGGAAAATCGTCTCCCTGCATCCAGATTTAGGGTTAAAATCTCCCATGTAAGACTATCTTATTGGCACGTAGCATAATGGCAGTTTTCATCCAAGTACTGAGCGGACACTCTCCCATGGTGTCTGACATAATGATATTACTTAGGTAGAGTCTCTTTACTACTTAATATTCTGAACAAATTGAGCAGACCCTAAAGAGCCTCTCCCTAAAGCTGTTGAATCTGCAAAATCATAGGAAGGAAAGAGGAGAGATTCCTCACTATCACTGACTCTTGAGCACATGTTCCAAATTAAATTGCAATTTCTAACCTGGATTCTTACCTTAAATACAGTCTTGCTTTCCTCTCATCTCCCTTTAATATCTCATTGACAGGTTCATATCTCCGCTTATCCTTGAGTTTCCGGATTAAGAGGAACATTGGTTACTTCATCCTCCAGACTTATATGCCATCCATCCTCATCACCATCCTGTCCTGGGTCTCCTTCTGGATCAATTATGATGCTTCTGCTGCACGAGTGGCACTGGGTAAGTACCTCTTCATTATATATTAAAGAAAGTGTTTTCCAAGAGAAGTCAACTAGAACAGCTCTAGCTGGGAAAGAAAATACCCTTTTTGTTTGTTCTTGATGAGGGAGCAATGAAAGTAAATCAGATCTGTCAGTCATTTCCTCCCAAAGGATGAACATTTCTTCTTAGAACAAACTTGGGAATGTGTTGCCTGCAGAGACACTTTTTTGTTTGAGAAGTAAGTACCTCCAAACCTTTAGCCCATGTTACTGGAATCAGTAAAAACTGTGCTGTAAATTTCTGTGGGTGCAAGTTAAGACTCTCTAACAAAGACATAATGGTCCTATAGTCTCCGATATATGATACTGATATATCATTCTAGAGACGGTCCAGTGGAGAGCAACAAAGATGATTAAGGGACTGGAGCAACTATTATACAAGGAAAGACTGAATAAGCTGGGCCTGTTTAGTCTGGAGAAGAGAAGACTGAGAAGGGATCTGATCAATATGTCTAAGTACCTGAGGGGAGAATGTAGGGAAGAGGGAGCCAAGCTCTTCTCAGTGGTGGCCAGTGACAGGACTAGGGGCAATGGGTACAAGCTGAAACCCAGGCAGTTCGGTCTCCATCTGAGAAGAACTTCTTTGCTGTGAGGGTGACAGAACCCTGGAACAGGCTGCCCAGGAAGGTTGTGGAGGCTCCTTCTCTGGAGGTTTTCCAAATCCACCTGGATGCAACCAGTGCCCCTGCTGGAGCAGGGGATTGGACTGGATGATGGACTGGATGATCTCTAGAGGTCCCTTCCAACCTTAACCATTCTGTGATACTGTGATATACTGTGAGCACACCAGTTTTCTCACTCTGATTTGCACCTGTTTTCTCAAGGAAAAATGGTCTGGGCACCTCTTAATCAACAGGTATTCTGATAGTATGTTTATTTGGATCATACATTCAGAGAACGAGTGGTCAAAGAGCAGTAAGGATGGTGAATGAATGGTGAAAGATGATAAAAATGATTGAAATGGCATTATAAATTCCCATCATATTTCATGCCCCATACAGAACACATTTTGTACCTGAAGACCTTCATTAGCAAGTGGAATATGGGACACTAAGTCCAACTTCTTTTTAAACACGTGCTTCCCTAAACTGGGATGTTTTCCTATATGAAGGGAAAAAAATGAGGTCTTTTAAGCAACAGAAGGGAAGTGGGGGTGGATTGCAGATGAGGATTTTGAAGAAGGAACAAGAGAAAGGGTGGATGACTGGCATATGAGAATGGGGCTGTGCAACATTACAGAAAATTTAGAGGAAATAGAAGAGGCAAAGGCAGAGGGAGAAGGATTTCAGCTGTGAGTGAGAAAAGGTTCAGAAAGGCAATGGAGCAAAGGTGGAGGGTGGGTCTTACAGAGAACATCTGGGAACTTAAATTAGCCCTAGGAGAAGGCAGAGGCTTGGACAGAGTCAGAGGAAGGGTGATTTGTACAAAGATGAGTAAGGGAAAGGATTTGAATATGGTCATTTGGAGATGCTGAAGGAGATAAACAGGAAGGGAACAAGAATATTGCAAAATATAAAGGTAAGGAGTTGCACTTACATTAATGTCACCAGTGAGGAGATAAAGACAGCACATTGCTGGCAGAGTGACAGTACAGACAGAAGGGAGGACATGAGACACACAGCTGCTGGATTTCTGCTGACATCTGCATTCACAGGAGAAGACACAAGAAAAACCCTGTAGATGATCAGGACTTGAACAGCTCTCCCTGAGCCATTCTTGACAGCTCTCTATCTAACATGACCTCAAAAAGCTGCCAGAGAGGAGACTCAACAGCCTCCTCTGAGCACTTTGACTTCCTCATACTGTTATAAAACTCATATTTGTTTCTATTCTAAGTCTCCCTTACACTTTAAACCACAGAGCTTTCTGTCTCGTTATGAATTGAAATGGAGACTTAGTTATTCTCCCTTTCTTTGCATCTAATTTCTGCATATTTCAGAATTGTTGTCATTGTTACCTTCTCTCTACCCTCATTTGAACCAAAAACTCCCAGTTCTTTCAGTCCTTTCAGAAATCACAGTAAATACATGGTAGTGATGAGAGGAAAATAGGACAAAGAGAGGTCCACCATGTCCTGAGAGATATTTGGAAGCTATCACTGCAGATGTGGAAGCTGAAACCAGGAGAGCAAATGAAGCCATGGATATTGAGAGAGCTAGAGGCAAAGAATATAATCTGGAGAACTGCCAACAGGGATATGGGGAGGAGAGATACTAGAAGAGAAGAGGATCATCAAGGTAGTAAGAAAAGTAGGACAGCTGAGGTTGAAAAGAGACAAAATAAGATTAGATAGAAGAGGCACAGGAACTGCCCAAAAAGAAGCATGAAAACCCAGTGCCACCTTTACAGAGCTTGCAGAAGATTGCAGAAGAGACAAGTTTATGGCCATCCTCAAATTAGAGAAAGGGAAAGGCTGAGAAAAAGCCTAAGAAAAGGGATGGAGGCCATGAGAGTAACTGCAGGTACATCATGTTCTTGAAGACCAACAAGGTGAAAAAAGATAAGGTGGTCAATGAGACCAAGAGATGTTTACTTTAGGATACAGACCTGAAAAGGAGAGACAAAGAGCCCTGTGGTGTGGGTTTAAAGATAGTTGAAGCAATGCCTTGCAAAGCTCATGAAAGTAAGGTGGGAATTGATGTGGTCAAGAATATAGATGGAAGGCTATGAGGCAGGCCATAGAGGAGAAAGCCACAAAGAAAGAATCTTTTCTGTCTTTCTGCTGTTCATGGCCTGGAAAGACAAAAGCAGATTATAAATTCATGCCAAGAGTACTGAGCCATTCAGTAGTGCCTAGGGAAGCCTGAGGAATTCATAAAGTAGAAGAAAGGGAGGAGAAGAGGTTGAAAGACTGAGAGCAAAATTGAATTCTTCATGCCTCTCTGAGGGAAAGAAGAAGGATGAGCAAGGACTTAGAGAACAGTGCGTGGTTGATCCTTATGCTGGTGATATTCAGCTTGGACATTTTCTCCTACTGTTGAATACTGGTTTATTTTCTGTAGTGATTTATGGATGTCTGGTCTTAGAATAACTAGAGTTGTGTTCCCAGTTGTGCTGCTCCCATCACTCCTGCTGCCTGGGAGGAGGGATGGAAAGCTGAGCATGCCATCACAGGAAACCCCCAATTCCTTGATAACAGAGTGCCTGCCCTCTCCTTGCAGGGGTCACCACGGTGCTTACTATGACCACCATCAACACCCACCTGCGGGAGACCCTCCCTAAGATCCCTTACGTCAAGGCTATTGATGTTTACCTCATGGGCTGCTTTGTCTTCGTGTTCCTGGCGCTCTTGGAGTATGCTTTTGTCAACTACATATTCTTCGGGCGAGGCCCACGGCAGCAGAAGAAACAGAGTGAACGGATCAGCAAGGCCAACAATGAGCGCCACCGTTATGAGGAGAAGAGGGTGAGAGAGCAGGTTTGTCCCTTTCTTTCATTGTGGCAGGAGAATTCAGATTCTCCACGGCTCATTCAACCCTGAGTGACCTGTGGAGCAGCCTTTCTCCTCATCAGTAGAGGATGCCTTGTGTGACATGCATAGGTCTTCTAAACTTTGCAGGCAGATACCTAGGAAGACCAGTGATTATCAGAATTTTCTTTGTCCTTGATCATTTGATCAACCTGAACCAAGTCTCATCAAGACCGTTCTCTTGCAAGAGGAGGGTTACCCAAAAGTACCCCTGTGGCTTTTGGTCCTATTCTATTGGCTAAATTACATTTCACAAGCTGCAAGTGCCAGTAACTGATCCTTCAGGTCCAGCCTTAGTGGGTAATATTTTCAGATTTGGAAGTGCAGGTGAAGTGCCCACAGACAACCTAACCAGTGGCACCACTGCACCAAAAACAGTTCAAAATCATCTCATTCGGTCTGATGGCATGGCCACGGGTGCACCATGCACAAGACTTCCTTGCTACCTCTCTCTCTCTCTCTCTCCCATGTTCTAGGTTGACCCTTATGGTAATATCCTCCTCAGCACTCTGGAGATGAACAACGAGCTGCTGGCCACAGACATGATGAGCAGCGTCGGCGACTCTCGAAACTCTGTCATGTCCTTCGAAGGCTCAGGAATCCAGTTCCGCAAGCAGCTGGCCTCTCGGGATGGATTTGGTCACCACCCAGCCCTAGACCGCCACGTCCCGCTGACCCACCACGCTGCGGCCCGCAACCGCGCCAACTGCCGCCTGCGCCGGCGGTCGTCTAAGCTGAAGCTCAAAATCCCAGACCTGACAGACGTCAGCACCATTGACAAGTGGTCACGAATCATTTTTCCAATCACCTTTGGATTCTTCAACCTTGTTTATTGGTTGTACTATGTAAATTGATGCCTGCAGCCTCCAAAAGAGATAGGGACAGACACTCAGACAATGACAACACGGGAGTGTTGTGGTCTTTTGGGTTTGGGTTTTACTCTTTACTATCATTATCATTTATTCCTTTGATTCATTAGATTTATTCTAAGCTTACTCTTCTCTTTTCAGCACATGTAGAACCACAGAGTGTGGGGAGAGGATGAGGGAGAGAAGGGTGTAAGGGAGGGGTTTTGGTTCCAGGGAGGGATGTGTTTGTCTCAATTTTGGTTTCCTGCCGATGGACTTAACCATTGTAAAAACAAAAACAAAAAAAGAAAGAAAAAAAAAACAAAAAAGAAAGAAAAAAAAGAAAAAAGACAGAAAAACAAAAAAAAAAGTTTAAAAAAGGGGGGCGATTTAAAGAAATTGAGTCAAAAAATGGTGTGGGGGGATAGGTTATCTTTGGCTGTGCTCACTAGTGCGCTATCCTCACATACATTTCACTACCAAATTTCATCTTTCCCTTCCCAGTATTATTATATTTTTAATCTTTCTTCTGTCCCTGCTCTTAACCCCTTCATATTTATTCCTCCATGGGTTCATGAGATGGTGAGGTTTCATTCTCATGCCAGAAGATTTCTTTTCTTTTTCTCTCTCCCTCTCTCTTGCTTACAAGCCTAAAAGAATCTTTTAAACCAACAAATAGAAAGAATATTTATTTTGGAAGATCTGGGAAGGGGGGAGGACAGGGCAATTACTGGGGAGGGAAGGGGCAATGTGGGCATATATGGGAGGGGGGCGGGAGGAGGGAGCTTATCAGAAACAGAGGCACATTTGCAAGTTGCCTTTTTCCACCTTCAGGAGTTTGCAAGCTGTTTTTCCTGTGTGAATGTGTGTGTGTATGCGGCGCATCTGTATGTGTGTGTGTGTGCGGATTACGGGTGTGTGTGTGCAAGCATGTTTTCTGGGGTGGGGAGGGGGGTTTTGTAATGTCTTTTGTAGAAAGAGAACACAGATGACATTTAACCGGCAGTGTTTTGGGGGGAATAGCAGGGTTTTGCTCACTCATTGCAACTTTGAGACTTGGAGGTCGGAGTCCTAGCCTCTATCAGAGTCACAGAGCTGGAGTCTGTAGATCAAACCATCATATAATTGCTCAGGAGAGGGAGAGGTTTGGCTGTCAGCCATGGGGCCATGTCAGTGTCCCCAGTTGGCATCTCATCCCAGGTAGACTAAGGTGATCCAGATCTGAAAGGAGGGGTTGTTCCTAATCTTTCCCGCCTTGCATTTACTTGCTGAGTTTGGGGAGAAAAGCAGATACAGGACTCTGAACAAACACAACCCTTTCCCTCTCTACCTGCTCTTCATGCACATAGAGACTTCACACTCCAGCCCACTGAATGAGCCTAGCCAGCTGCAAGGCTGAAGGATGAAAATAAACTAGAAATAATAATTATTCCCCCTTCCTAAGAACTTCAGAAGCAAGCGGTGGGCTGGCACCCTCTGATGCAAACTGCTTCTATCGGACCTTGATGGATATCCATTAAATGGGTAGAGCGTAGAGAAGAGCACACTGTGCCCCTTCTTGCTGAAGACACAACTAAGGGTGCAGTGGAGCTCCCTGGAGCATCATCCTCCTGGAAAATGATGGTCCTCAAAGACAGGGCAGGTGAAGATTGCAATGAAAGCGCTGAGCTTCTTGGTGCTTGTGGAAGCCCATAAGTTTAGAGCAGCTTCCAGTCCCAGGCACTTGTTCTAAAGGGTACGGAAGGGTAACTTGGCCTTGGGCTGCAAGGTCAACATTTTCCAAAGGAGCTAGAGACTTTCAGGAAATCACTGAATTCCTGGCCACTTTGGCAACTGCTTATGATTGATAATCTCCCTTATATTGTTTATAAAAGCCATGAAAATAATTAATTCACAAGTGCAAAACTTTAACCCTAGGATCAATCTGCCATTCCTGGAGTAATGATGAGAACCTTGTTCTTACCAATGGAGGCTCTTACATGCCACACACACACACACACACACACACACACACACACACACACACACACACACACACACACACACACTGCCTTCAATCCAAACATCCCTTTATTTTTTCTGTAGTGCACTCTTCCTTTCTCCTTGGTTCCCATTCCTTGGAAAAGCAGAGCAATCCTCTGAAACCAGGGAAACTCCTGTTTTTCAGCTGATAGATGAATCTAATGCACTTTTTTTTAAAATTATTTTACTAATTTATGTCTATACAGTGCAATGAAAATGTGAAACACTGTAGGCCTGACCTAGCAACCCTAAAGCTATGGGAAGTTTTGCCTTGACTTGGCTAGAACAGGATCAGGGCCCATCAGAGTAATAGTATTGTTATTTTTATATCAGTAATGTGTCTTATGCATTTTCTACTAATAGAGTCCTAAGCCTGAAAGTAGAGGATCCATCCTTCTCAGTTATCCCTGGTCTGTCTCCCTCTCATTTACATGCATGCACACATTCAGTCCAGGCCTCCCTGGACTCACCAAGGTTTTAGCACAAATTGTTAAGTCAGACTTAGGTTCCCAGCTGCCCTGTAGCACTGTCTCTTGCTGGTTTTCTCATTCAAGAGAGATGCTACTGTAAATGGGTTTTCCAAATGTGGTTACAGTTTATCATCCAGATGGAACTTGATAGGAATAAGAGTCTGAGGAGTGAGCGGATCTTGGTTGTAGGACTAGTGCTGGGCTGGGTAGCTTTATCTACCTAATGCACAGCAGGTTTAAAGGTTGACCAAAGGAGGAAAGTCCTGATTTCTACTGGGATTTGATTTGGAAATGGTCTTTAAACGTTTTAAATGAAGTCATAAGTCGCATTTTATGACATCAGCAGTATGATGTAGATGGAAATGTGCATGTTGGTTGGTCATGATTCTAAAATGCAGGCTGCCTATTGGCAGATTCTGTTTTTAAGGTGAGTCTAACCAGCTGATTGAACATTAAAAATATCTAAACACCCTATATAAATATGCTTAAAGTGTAAAGGTTAGTCAGAAGAATAGAAGGGAAAATAAGGAAGGTGATTATGAGAAGCACTTTAACACTGGAGAGAGAACAAACGGTCACATGAAAAGTAGCGTTGAAGCTGAGGGAGATGACTCAGGAACTCCAGTAATTCAGTAGTTTTATTAAAAGCCTGATGATAGGACAGGATTAAAAAGGATTAAAAGCCTGGTGATAGAAGTGAGGTGCCTGAGAGCTCTCTCAGACAGTCCAGTGGCCAGCAGTGGTACATGGGTGATGCAAGGCCCACCTCAGCATTGTGTTTGGGCACTGACCCCATACAGAGGGGCCACTGACTAACCCCTAGTACAATGTGGGGCCTCCAGCACCTGGAGTTCAGACACAGAGGTCCTGCATTTTCTGCTCAAGGCTCTAATTGGTGACTGGGCACAGAATTTCATTGCAACAATCCTAAAGCTTTCCAGGGAAGGAGCACTGCTCAGCTGGTTACTTCACTTGCTCGGTTTGGGGCCAGGCTCCTTCGTTATTCCCAGGTTCTCCGTTGGCTGGGTTCTCTTTCTTATCAGGAGTTGTCCTAGTTTCTCTCTTTGAATGTTTCTGGCCTGTCGTTGCCAGGTCAGGCTTATTTCATAGGGTCAGTCTTAGTACATCCAGACATCTGGACTATTTGGTCCTACACAATAATCTTTGCCAAAGAGTGCGTGGTCAGGACTTTTCACAGTTCAAGGGCTGCCTTATAATTTTTGGTGACAGGGCAGAAGGCTGAAGAACAACTGAGTCCTGCAAGTTGGCTGAGTAATAGAAAATGTGTGTTGTCTGTGGGGTGAGGGACGAATTGTTGAAGGCCTTTAGAAACACCCTCCTCCAGAACTCAAGCACCTCCATTTTCCCCCTTCATCACAGCCTGTGTCCACCCCTAAGAGAGACAGACAACAAAGCAGTGTGTCATTCTGGGGTCTGCTGGTCCAGAAAGGAAGTGGTGGAGAAAAGTAGGAGCTTTCATCAAACTCAAGGCTTACACATTCCAAGCCATCATAAGCGTAGGGAAAGGAGATTACAACCCTCTGATACAGCGGGTACAGAGCTAGTGGTAGTGGAGAAGTGGAGTGGATTTCCATGTAGCAGCAGAGCTGCTGTCTGCTTTGGATTTGTGAAGGGAGAGCAGAGAGGAAGGCAGGAGGAAGGAGAGCTGCTCCGCAGCAGAGCCACTGGCTTCTGCTCCCACAGCGCTGAATTCAGCAAAGCTGCCCTGAAACAGCCAGGTTCCTTTGTGACTCGGGGCAGGATTGCTCCTTACTGGGTCACGCTTTTGGCTAAGACGGTAGCAGGAGCGTGAGGGAAGCTCCAGGCTGCCTGGGCTGGGGGAGAACATTTTCCAATTTTCCCGTGTGCACAACAGCCTAGGAGAGGCATGTGGAGGAGGACACGGAAGAGGAGAAATAGAATTGAAATCTCTCTCAGGATATATCTACATGGCCAACACAAACCTATCCCTTCATTTTCTGATACTGTATAGTGCTGTCACTCAGGGACCTTTAGGAACTAGGACCTTGGGACTGTAATTGTACCTGTCCCCCTCCTATCCCCCCCTTCACCTTGAGTATTGAGAACTGAAGAGAGAATGAGAGATCAAAAGAGGAAAATAAGAGTCCTGGTAGCAAATCCCTGCTATTCCATGGGTAAAAGTAAAGCTTTGGTTATTAACATTAAAGGAAAATGTATACCTTTATATTCATGTCTTCAAGCATAAACCAGCCCGTAGTGTATATAGGATAAGTTCACAGTGCATGAAACAAACAGGACTGTAGGTCTTAACTGGCATCCAGCTTTCTTGCATGCACATCTGACACCACACCAGCAGCTTATGTCTTGCAAATAAGTAGAGAACCTGCCAGGCTTGGCACTTCCTCTGTCCAATGGACAGCACATCCACTTCCCAGAAACAGAGCCATGCAGGGAACTGATCGGGCCGGTCTGTTTGACCAGATCTGCTCCAGAGGCCCTGGCAGGAGGAGATAAGGGGTGGGGGGTTGCATTGTTTTTGGTTTTGTTTTGTGGTGCGGAGCAAGGGTTTTAAATCTCTGAGCTGTTGTCAGGCGCAAGAGAAATCTCTGGAGCTGCAGACCAAAGGACAGCGGCTTTAGGGAAGGTGGTCACTGAAATCCTAGAAGAGAAATTGGGAAGAGGAAGAGGCTGTTGATGGGAGAGAGCTGTATCCTCAGAAGCAGGGCAGTTAGTTAGGAGAGAGGTAATGAAAATGTATGTGCAGTGCAATGGGTATGAAGGGAGTAGAGCTCTGAGAAGTGGGGACTTCCCTGGAGCCAAACGGGCTGATGCAGCTGCGGGCAGCGGGCAGGAGAGCCAGCCCTGGCTGTGGGACCTGACTGGTACTGGGCACTGGGAGCCAGTGAGGTCAGGAAAAAAGCAAAGGAGAAGATTCCCAGGGCTCTGTCACCACTGTGAGCTCAGGCCCTGTAGGCAGGGACAATCATTTGCATCTGGACAATGTTGCAGGAGCTGGACTGGGATAAGCAGCAGAGCCACAGCCGTGCCGAGCGGGAGCAAAGGCTGAGCTCGATGCCGGTGTCAGAGATCAGCGGCAACTGGGCAAGAAATGCCATGCGGGTTAGCAAATGCTTATGTGGAGAGGAGACTGGGCTTACCGAGCAGGGTGGGGTGCCTTTACATGCAGTGGAAGGCATGGAAATCGGGTGGGGACCATGGGTCAGGAGAGAGATGTGAAACCTCCGTGTTGGAAGCAGGACCTAACGCAGATGCTGGGAGGGCGGGAGAAAGGGTGGGGGGTGGGAGGGGAGGGAGGGGACTGCAGACTGGGTTCTGAAGAGCTGTACATAGAGTCGGGGGGGGGCTTTTTTTTTTGGTTTGATTGGTTGATTTTGTTCTTTTTTGAAAAAAAAATGTTTGATTTCTAATGTCTTGATGTAAACCAAATAAAAATGGTTCTGTACATTCAGAAGTAAACTGAAGAAGAGCTGAAAGGTGGCAAGTGTGATAAAGAAGCAGTGTCCTCCAGGTTGACACTATAACACATTTCCCCAGACTTTTCTCACAGGGATTGGAGGGCAGACCTGTGTATGTGCTTGCCAAAGGCACAGCCCACAGTGATGGTGACCTTAGGGCTGCCACCCTTATTCTACTCCAGGTGTAGTAAAGAAAAGGTGAGAGTAGAGTGTGGAAGTGTCGGTACATAAGAAGCATCAATGTTTGATCCCACCATCCCCAAGGCCAATGGGAGAGACTGTATATTTAACTCTGATCTCTTAAATATGTTATCCCTGGAAAGCCACTCCACTATCTTGTGCTGTGTCTGAGGACAAAGTGGCAAAAAAATTAAGGTGATCTCAGGAATCACTTGCATAAACCTGCAGATAGAGTAAAGACAGCATGAGCTTGAACTTTGAGAGGATGCTGCTTTCTGCCTTGTGACCAATTCCAGGGTTGTGAGTGCCAGGAAATGCCCAGCTTCTCAGAGGAGTTACCAAGAGAGCTCTCCACGTCGAAGGAATTTTTCTTAAGCCTCTCTGCAGTTCCGTAGACCTTTTCTTGGGGTTGCTCTCAGTTTGGGAGGAGGCAATGAATAATGGGTTTAGAAGACAGGAATGCAGAGCAGGGACTTTGTGTTGTCTGATGTCCTAGTTGTCTGCTTCTTTGGCCATTGGCCTTGTGGAGACTAACTCTTCAGCGATAGTCTATGGAGTGCATAAGGTCTGAAGTACCAATGAGTTGACTGAAGCAAAGGATGTTGACAGGATTTGGCCTTAGGGACTCCTTATTTCCATGGCAGCTTCCAGGTAGCAGAGATATGTGATAAGGGAATGCTGAGAAGGGAGGATGATGATGCTTGGTCTGAGATCTATGGATATCTCTGTTAAAATCCCATCTTCATTTGAATTGGGGTGGCTGTCAAGGATAAAAGACATAAATGGATTGTTTGTCTTTTGTTTAGTGCTTTGGAAAAGCAAAGGACTAGCTTGTCTACATGGAGCAGAAGTGTGGCTTCTGCAGCTGGGCCAATGGAATGTGGTACCATTATTGTGTCTGCAGTGAGAATAAAAGAACTTTACAGGGAAGGCAAGGAATGGAGGGAAGGAATGGTCATTCCTCATCAGCAAAGCTTCCCTCCACTGAGCAGCCAAGGCAGGACTGGTGGATAAGTTGTGTGAGCACAGGACCCACCACGCATTGTGCTGTAGACTAGAAAAGCCTGGAACAAAGTATAGTTTTGATCCAGCCCATCCCAGCCCAGAGCTGCCGAACCCGCTATTCCAGACCTCCTCAGCACCTTGCTGTGGGCTGTCCCTCCCATCTGAGCTAGACAGAACTTTCCCATGCCACTGATAGAAAAAACTTAGTAACATTGAATATGCCTATGAGCAAGTGGGAGATACGAGATGGCAGACACATCTGCCACGTAGGGACGTACATTTTATAATTCACACAGACTGAGCTTGGTGTTTGTGCTGGCAGAATTTCCCCCAGAAAGAATGAGATGACGCAGTCATGAGCAAATAGCAAATAGGGTGATCAGGTCTCCTCCAGCATGTTTCAAAGAGTAGATAGGTATTGTTCTGCCTTCTGTGAGGCTACTCCCTCCCAGCTTTCAGAGCTGAATGACATGTGCTAATTCCCAGGTAGGTTTCCCTACTCAGACTCCAGGTCCAGGTCTCGTTTGGGGATCTTGCCAGGCATCCATGGAGCATGTCTGGTCAGGAGGACCCAAGAACTTTTCCATGCCATTCCCCCTGCTCCAGGCATGTCTTTGACTGCCATGGCCATGTGCCATGCAGCTTCCCAGGAGGGGAAGCAGGGGAACGGTCTGGAGATTGGCAGGCTGGGAGAAGCCAGGCCCACAAGAAATGAAGGAAAAGGCGATCTCTTTTGGTGTCGCAGAGACAACACTTGGGGGCTGAGACACAGGCACGTCTGTCAGTGCTAAGGTTAGCAGAGGCCCCTCTCTTTGTGGCTGCTCTCTTCTCTGCAGAGAAGGGCACTGACTCTGCCATGAGCTCTCTGCCCCACACCCGCAGGCCATGCTTGCCCCCACGGAGCAGATCCTCTGTGTTTTCCCCCACAGGGCAGGGCTCTTGGGTTGCTCTCTCCTGTCTCACCGCTGTGCCCAGGCCATGTGAGCATTGCAGGCCTAGCAAGGCCTCGTCCTGTGCCTAATAGAGCACGAGAGCAGCCCCAGCACCTGCTCATCTGCTGAAAACCCAACTAGGCCCAAAGGCTTCACTGGGCTGGGGTCAGTGCCCTTGGTGGACCAAAAGGGACGTGTTTTTGTGAGTGACCACCTAAGAAGGCTCAGCAGCTCTCGCATGGAAGAGTTTCTAGTGTATGGAAAGATTCATAGCTTGGTGAAAGAACAACTGTGAATAAAGGAGAGCCCTAAAAGTTAGCCAGAAAAGTCCCCTCTGATGGTAAATACTTGTGACCCTCTGGTGTGGCCATTGTCTGCTCAGCAGGAATTTTTGTCATGATAGTGAGTCTTTGTGTGACAGCAGTTCCGTTCTCAGAAGCGCAACCGCCTTCTGAAGGAGAGGTGCCCACTTGTGCTGTGCTCACCACAGGGATATTATACCAAGAGATAAGAAGGCAAAAGAGGTTCGACCTTGAAAGCCAGGGCACCCTTCCCAGTACTATCATCTGGGACCATTTATGCCAATGCGTCATCCTCTCAAACTGCACTCATCCATCGTCCTCTCACCGACAAAGAGGAGGCAACATCTTCTCTGGCTGGGGGACGTCTTATGTGGCCAGAAACCTGGACAAACTGAGCAGCAGTGACAACAGGAGAGGGAGAACAATGCCAATGCTCGTGTCTGTTATCAAAGGGACTGCTGTGAACCATCTTGACATACTCTGAGTGGCTGTGTTGCATCCTGTACAGCATTACAAAGAAAAAAAAAGACAAACAAAAAACAACAAAAACAGAACAAAACACCCATTTTTATGATCTTTAATTTGCATTTTCTGCATGAAATGAGACCTTGATCCTTGTCTTTTTTCACAAAAGCAGATTCTGCTTTAACTAATGTAAAAAAAAAGGAAAGAAAAATAATGTTTCTAGCAAAGTGACTTAGATGTAGAATTTTTTGTAAAAAAAAAACCAAAAGGGAAAAAGAAAAAAAAAAGGGAAAATATCAAAGAAATAAAATAAAATTACCTAAAGAGCCATCTTTGTCTACTCTACAGGTGGGATAGTGTGATTGATGGGTGTCACATTCTGCTTTCGGAGGCACTTTTCCATGCAGGAGACGCTCAGATCTGCGAAGCTGGGGAGGATTCGTCACCGGTCACTGTCCGGGCACTTTCAAAAACTGTCTCTTTTGGTCTCCTTGTAGGCAGAGTGGCCAGGAGGGTGAGGGGAAGGACCCAAGGGGCGAGGAGAGTGGCCTTGATTTTACTTTGGGGTTTCGCCTGGGATATTTTTGTTCCTGCAGTGACAGTTTTTGAAAGGTGACGATGAGCAAAAGTAAAAACAAACAAACTTGAAAATAGTTTACAGTTTTGTATGAACCATGATGAATATTAACAACAAATGTTTTTAAAGATGGTCCATACCAGTGCCAAAATAATGTAATGTGTACATTAATTTCTTCTCCTTTTTTTTATTTGAAAAGGTGTTAAAACACTAAAAAAATTTCTTTTTTAACAAATGATGTATGTGGACATAAATGTACTTGAAAGCTGTTATCAAGTTGGTTAGGAATCTTTCTTGGGCTTTTCGTTTTGATCTTTTTTCCTACCCAGAACAGAAGTAACACTTTTAAAATACAACCTTTAAAGGAGAAACGATCATTTTTTTTTCTCTGCTGGTTTGTATAAAGGAGGTTTCCATTTTCAAAGCTCTGTCTTTAAACCAAATCTGTGTATTTGGTTTCTGAAAACCAAGCCATCCTCACCCTCCAGAGCATTCAAGCCTGTCCTTAAGTTTAGACACAGCTGCAGAGACGCCATTTGAGTTGGGTGTCCCGAGGATGTTGCTGAGACCCAAGCAGTTGTTACCTGAGCTCTAGACCCGTTACCTGTTCTGCTAAACTGAGCTGAGGTGGGAAGCGGGGTACCTGCAAACTGTGACAAAGCCTAAGGCAGATGGGGAAAAGGAGAATAAAATCCCCAGCGCTGTTCTTCTGCCACAGAGGTGAGTAGCTTACCTGACGCTGCAGGGAGAAGATCAGAGATTACCTTCTCAGCGGCACTTAAATCCTATTTCTGCAAGGAAATAAAATGCTCGAGCCTTGCTAGACCTTGCCATGCTGACCAAAAGTGGATTAAACAGTATCATTTTCAAAAGCGACTGAGGTGCTTAGGGTTGCTAGGCACCAAGGTATTTAATTTGGATCTGTTAATGGGCTGAGTCTTGGGCCACCTGACTTCTTCAAGAAACAGTGACCCTTGCTTTTTTGGGGGAAAACTGGGCAGGTTTTGTGAGGATGTGAGCAAGGACCTCCGCTGCAGGGAGGGCATTTGCTGGGAGTGAGGAGCAGCATCGCGCTGGGCGCTGCTGCCCCAGCCCTTCCTATCCCATCCCAGCAGGGACAGGGCCCCACGGGCACCTGTGCAGCAAACGTCTGCGTGACCCTATGGAGGGGACAGGAGGGCAGCTCCTCCTCTGCTGCTGGGTAGTTTTTCACTTGGTGCAAAGTCTGCAATAGGAGATCATTACCCGGCTGGCTTTGGCCGTGACAATTACACTTTTGCCTTTCTTCAAGAGCCTTTGGGACAGCTCTCCTACTGCAAAGCACCAGAATCCTGCCCAGGGGCACCCAGGAGAGCCACTACGGCCCTGCCCGCTCCATTGCCTTCCCATTGCCTCCCATATTATAAATTTTCTGAGACCAGTCACACAAGATGAACATCCAGTCCCTAGTCTTTTGAGTCCAAATCCTAGAGAATCTCAGCATTTTGCAACTTTCTCACTAAAGCAAATGACTCGAGTTAAACAGACTTGGCTAACCCCTTAGGAAGAGTGCCATTATTTGTTTGCTTCAGAAAAGAAATAGCAAGAGTCTAGTGTCTCTCACATATTTGAAATCTTTAGTGTCTTTGGAGGACCTCATGTCCAAAACGGAAAATATCTTGACCTATATCAGCATAATTTTCACTGTCTCATTTGGGGTAGGTAAAGGAAGGAGGAGAGAAATTCAGAACAAGAAAAAATCAAAGCAAACTTGTTACCAAACTGACATGAAATAAAATATTGCAATACTAGGCAGCTGAAAAAAATATTTCATTTGAATTTTTCCAATTCCAAGCTTTTACAGTTTTTAAAAATCTGAAAATTTTGGAAGGAAAAAAATAAAGAAATAATCACTAACTGTTTTCCAGTCAGTTCCTCTGTGCAGCATCTTCGAAGAGACCCTGTACCCTTGGAAGTCATTTTCTGCCCAGAGAGAAGGAAGACCCAAGCGGATTTGGCGTGATCCAGGCACGCGGCTTGCGGGAGCCTAAACAGTCTGTGCTCGATGCTTAGATCATGCAGCTTTCCCCCAGACGATGCGCTTTGCCAAGTGAGGGTGGCACTGAAGCAGCTGTCTAAATCGGGCACTGTGTCAACAGCTTAAATATTAAGCGTTCCATGTGCTCTCACCAGCCCATGGGAAACGCGGCATCAGTCGGAGGATTCAACCTTGAATCCCTCTCATGGATTTTTTTCCCCGTATGGAGATGTTCATCATGAGCAGCCTAGAGACAGCCCCACCTGCCCATCCAAGGTGCCTCTTTCACCCCATTTCTTGCACCAAAAGTGCTATGTAGAAGGACAGGCCTATTCCGTGCCTGCAGGATCTGCTTGTGCAGGTTGCAGGTCTGCAGGATGCCACTGCTGTTGCCATTGACACAACAGAGGAGTAGCTCCAGCTGAGGGCACATCCCAGGACACCTCTGATGGAATCTCCTTCTCCAGCTGGGACACTCGTTCCTCATGTCCGAAGGATTATGACACTGAGGATCCATTTTCTCCCAGGCAGGTGGGGCTGATGTCTTGGGCTCCTTGGCTGAAGAAACAAACCATAGAACCTGCTCGATCTTGGGATCTGCCCCATGACACATGCTGCTGACAAGTACAAAGTCAGGGGCTGTTAACAGGTCAGCATGAAGCCCTGCACAGTGCAGGAGTCTGGGCTTGCAATAACGGTGGCACAAATTATGATAGCAAGACCTGATACCCTCTGGTTTTAAATATCACTCTGACTTGTGTTGTGACCTAATTCGGGATTTAAGAGTTTCCCTAAAGCTCATATTGTATCAAGGAAGGGCCTGGTGTCAACCTGTATCCACTCTATGGAAAATGATGTATCCACTCCTTTCCCCTGTGCATGCACTCATATGGCAGTAGAAGAACTCAGTTATATCTTCACACCATTCTCTTAGCAGATAGACAGGCAAGACCAGTTAATAAACATGATTTGCTGGAATAAGTAACAATAGCAACAAATACCTATAGATATGAGCCTGTGTTTTTTAGTTCCCAGGCTACAATTTCTGCTGTACAGACATACAAGAAAAATCTCTCTGGGTGGAGAAAAAGCCGGATTTTTGGTGAGAATGAAGAACCCCATGGTGTGATGCAGAGTTCCCAGAGCTACTGTTTAGAGATGGCACAACTAACATGTGCCCGATCCCACCGGATGGAGCTCTCCTCACCCACCCACTGCCTCACGCTGTATATTCTCTCACTCTGTGGGTTTATTGATGAATGATGAGTATATTTCCAATGAGATGCATTTCTCAGTGCTGTGCAGAGACATACTCTCCTTATGCAGCTGTGAAGATCACCGACAAACTGCTGCCCAATTTATTAAAATTCTGAGTTTCGAGGTGGATAGTGCCCATACAGCTAGAGTCTCTTAACTCTGCTGAGCACGGCTATCTGCTTTCCTACTGGGGCAGGAATTGCTGGGATGTCTCGACTCTGCACCTGGTTGGCATCATCTGGCAAAGACATCCCTTCCCACCACGCACCGGCTGGCAGAGCTGCTCTCAAGTTACTTCCTTTGCTTAATACTGGATGGCCAAGAAGAATACACAAACGCTATTACTATTTCATATTTCTATTTCTAGCCTCTGCCCCTGTTCCCAAAGGCAAGCTCCTTTTTTCCTCTAAAAGTCTGAGGAAAATCCATTCTGCCATTTTGAAGTTAGATGGATGAAAATGAGCCAACTTTAAATCAGAGTTGCCAACTGGTTTAATTTAATTTGGTGAATTAATCATGAGCTTAGCTCCAAGTCCTTCTTTAAAAAAAACAAAACAACATGTTCTTCGATTCATGGGAATATATCCAGGGCTGCCTTTGCATGTGAAAACAAAAAGTAGGTTTGAATCAGGGAGACAAGCTCATAAAAGTGACCGCTGAAGCTGGCTCTCAGAAGACAAATGAAAGGAATCTTATGTTTATTAATCACTTAGCAGGTTTTGAGTTCAAATGAAGCTTTTGGAGGCAGTGGAAAGGTAAACAATGATTACTGGATGTTTGTATCAGCATTTCTGTCTCCAGTCCAAAATCTTTTGTGCTCGCCTCCCCTGCCAAATCTGTATGTATGTGGGCTCACACACCCCACTGGAGAGCTTAACTCTCTCCTCTGGAGCTCTCTCAGAAGAGGAGTGCTGCTCCACTGCACTGCACAAAGAAATCACCACCACTGAGCTGCTGGCAGAGAAATACTCTTCTCTTGCTTTGTTTTTGCTTTTTTGTTAGATGAAGTTTCCACCTGGCTTCATGTTATGAAATGCGGATGATGACTCACACCAGAGGAGCACATGACTGCCCCAGAAGGAACACAAGCAGAGCATGGGGGAGCACCTATACACACTATAAACAAGAAGGAAAATATAAGATCAGGGTTCAGGTCTCCAGACATCGTGCTGTAGGATACCCACCATACCCACTGGAGTAGAGCACAACCAGGTAAGATTTATACTCTGGATAAGATACATCACAGGGGAATTTATAGGGATTCCTAGTGCAAAGAAGAGCCTGTTCTCACTCCAGTGATGCCGCAGAGAGAGGAAGCTGGAGTTTCATCCCACCAGCCAGTTGTATCCATTGGTAGATCTGGTCACTGGAGAGAGGCAAGTGTTGTGCTGTCCTTGGAGGCAGGATGATAAAGCAACCACTAGGCAACCTGGGGAGAAACTCCCGTATCGGGGTGAATGATGCTCACCCCAATTCCTGCTTTGAAAGGCTGTGCCCAGAAGGGTGGTAAGTGGGAGGAAACAGAAAGGGATGTTTTGCCCTCTCCTCGCTGTCCTGGACACACTCACCTCCCTGCCACCATGCAGAATTTTTACACAAAGTCATGCTGAGAGCTACTGGGACTTCAACAGGTGTCTTCTTGTCATCTTCACAGACCTTAGAGAGAGATGACTGGACAATATTTTACAGAATAGGGTTATTTCCTTAAAAGTGCCCTCAGGTCACTACTTCACCATCATTCCTTACAGCTAGGCCAACATCTTTGGTTGGAGGGAGGGATCTGGTGGGAAGGTGACAAAAGGAAGATGAAGCTGCTCACCACAGATGGGATCTGTGGTAATTTCCCTTCCCAGCAACCTATGCCTAGTAACTTTTGTTAAAGGTCATTTGCAGGAAAATCCTCTTCCATATGCAACTCTCCAGAGCTTGCTAGAGCTTCACAGAATGCTCGTAAATCACAGAGGCAGCTCTTACCATCAGCATTTTCCCTCTCCCTTGAAATAGTGGCAGCAGCATCAGCTGCTGAGTCTAAAGTTAATTTTACGAATTAACCTGAGAATCCCCCACAGTTCCAGGACAGCAGCCCTGCTTTCTCCATGCGCATTCCTGTGAGGGCAAAGCTTGCAGGCTCAGTGCTTCTCAGAGCTTTCAAGGAGGAACCTTGAATGGTTAAGTGTTTCAGCCAGAGGGCAAGTGAGGAGGACAGAATGCATTATACAAAGGTAAAACATAAAGGAGAAATAAAAATGAGAGAAGAGAAAGGCTCCTAGGACTATGAATGAGATAAAGAAAGGGAATGCACAATTATCTGAAGAGGCAAAAACCTGCAGGACTAAGTAAGGAAGGAAAGAAGAACTGGAAGAACTGAGTACAGCCAAACAGATCACAGGGGCCAAGGCCTCTCAGCAAGGTTGATTGCTTCATTTTGGTTTATGTGCAGTGATGTTTTAGGATCTACTATATAAATATATTCTGTATTAATATATATTGTATAGATGCACATATATACACTGTATATGCCACCCCTGGGGCCCCCAGAATGGGCCAGGGACACCCAGTTGGGCCCCAGTCCCAGTAGGAGCTGAGCTGCTGCTGGGCCTGTGCTCAAGCCTAGGCTTGTGGGTCTGGCTGTCTCTGCATGTTGGGTTCATCTCATGGCTGCTGGACCATCAGCAGGTCTTGCTGCCAGCCCTGCTCTGCTCGGGCACCGTGGGGCTCTCACCACCCTCGGCTCCTCCTTACACATTT
>JAUBOD010000117.1:1275638-1304268 GCA_032353885.1 Nothura maculosa
CCACTGGCCACAGGCCTCCAACTGGACTCAGCCCCATTTATGACCACCCTCTGAGCTCTGCCATCCAGCCAGTTCTCTATGATGGTTCCAAGGAGGCAAATTCTGGACTTAGGGTTTGTCCCCAATGAGGTCCTTGGCACAGAGCAGGTAGCCTGGGGGAACAGTCATGTCCCACCACGGCATCCGTGGCTGATTCGCGCTGTTGTCTCCAGCCGCCCCATCTCACCTTGGTCTATCAGGAGAGCAGCCTCCATCCAGGGGATGCTGAGCATGGGGAAAGGCACCTGGTTGGAGAGGGTGATCGACACCTCCTCAGGCCCTGACAAACTCCACAGCAGGTTGCCCTGGTGCAAACCTACTAGCCCAGCTCCCGGAGAGCCTTTAAATTGACCTTGAAGATTTCTCTCATGAGGAGGTGCAGACTGGGGACTTGGGTTTGGTTTATTTTTGGCAGCAATAACAGCCAAAACCAAAAGTGAGGTTGGGGCTTTGGAAAAGCTTGAGAAGGAAGCTAAAAACATCCCTGAAAAGCAAGAAAACTGTGGTAGGCTTTTTCATAGAAGAAATAAAAACTCTGCATCCAGGAGAAACTTTTCTAATGTCAAAAGCAAATATGTTTCAGCCAAAACAAAGGTAAATGAAATATATTTGACTTTTCTTGTATTTTATTTTTCTTCCATTTTACGATCAAGATGAAATTAAACCTGGATTCACCAATTACTTTTAAACCTAAAATAAATCTCACATCATGGATCGCAGGCTCCTCATCCGCTGGGAGTCGAGATACAGGTGCTGCTGATTCCTCCACATACGTGAGTACAGGCCCGGCCATGCCTTATGTGCTACCTGCAGGTAGCCACACAGGGAGTTTGAGGGTCTGGGTGAAACCTCATAGCTTAAGACAGACAGAATTAAGAAGATCAGCAGGAAAACAGAACACAGAAATTGTCAGGACATGGTACTTCAAAAGCTCAGGTATGGTTCTTAGGTTTACACTGGGACTATTTCCATTTGGAAAAGTCACTACCATGAAATTACCACTGAAAACCTCAGCTGCTCAAGGCTCCTGTAGGAACCAGAACAGCCTTTTCCGCCAGCTCTGCTTGCGGAGTACAAGGGGAGCCCAAGCCAGACTGAGCACCGGGAACAGTCAGTATGTAAAAGCTGACAGCAGGAAAACACTTTGGGACAGCCTCCTACCCCTGTATTTTTACTTCATGAGACCAAGTGATGGCCAGGGCTATTGCAAGAATAAGGGTCAAGTGAATTAGTCAGATGGGTCATTGCTCCTTATGTGGAAGGCAACTGTCTGCCCGTAGCAGAGGTTCTGTCTGCACCCATGGCTTGAACCAGAGGCTGATTGAAGTTGAATAATGCTTTGTCTGAGTGCTCTCTGTTTGGGTTAGAAGTGATTACTGGAAGGAGGAGGGTGTTCATATTCATATTTTCCTCGTGGACTTAAACTAAATTGCAATAGGGACGTTCTCAGAGCATTTGCATGAGTTTAATGAAACACACATAAAAGCTCAAGTTAAAAGCTTATACTTTGTTTGTAAAGTATTTGTTTGCTGGAACACCACCATGAGAAAGGTGTTCCTAGGAAAGAGGACTAGAAAGGAGCAGGAAAGTTATCCAAATCCAACCAGTATCATCTCGCCTACCCAAAGCATTCCAGTGAGTTTGAATGAATGTACCTGCCCTGCTGCACTTACCCATTGAAGTCAGCCCAGATGAAGGTGTCTAGGAAGACCAAAGTGACTTTATCCTGCAGAAGCTTAAGTCTCCAAGGTGCAGTGAGGAGGTGACGGCAACGTTACTCACCAGAGCTGAACAGGATCTCTTGGCCCAGGCACATGCTGCAGGGCACATCTGTGGTCAACCTTCAGTAGTGTCCAAAGTTTGGAAGCAAAGACCTGGACACACATTAAATAGCAGGCATGGGAGGAGAATAAGATGATTCAATTGCATTACAGCTGAAGGTAGGTTAAGACCTGTGCAGAATCTGGCAGTGATTCCTATTTTTCACCCAAAGTGTTCCTTTCAGTTTGATCAATGGCTTTGATACATGCTGAGCATTGAAGAGACTATGACCAGTTTGTTAAAACAAGTTTATTAAAGGAGAGGAATCCCAGAAGAAGAAATTGGGCATGTGGCACTTCTAATTACCTCCATCAGCCGATAGGGATTTTGAAAATCTGAGCTTCCTGTCCCCTGGCATTGCTGCAGCTCCGGTGTTTCCGCACGGCCTGAACGCATCTCTGAGCAGTGCAGTGCAGTGCAGCCTGTCATTCTCCTTGGAGCACTCGGGGATTCCTGCCTCTTTCTCCCCACAAATACTTTTTCTGTACCATAAACAGTCAAAGCAAGCTTCTCAAGTTGCTGAGAAATGCTGCTTTGAGGTAGACCCCAAGCTATGTGCAAATGAGGTCAAATTCCACAAGTAGTTTCATCTGAAAGCAGGCAGGATATTTTGAAAAAATAAACTGCTTGGATATCAAACTGAAATGTTTTGAAACAGCTTTTAAAATAAAGTTTCAAAAGTGGTGCAAATTTTGTTTAGGCTAACATTAAGAAATGAATGGACTAGAAAATAAATGTTTCTCTTTCCACTGAAGGGTCATTTAGGCTGGACTCTTGGGTCCTTTCGGCTCTTTTTTGTTTTGTTTTGCCAGGAAAATTGATTAAATCTGGTGCAGGTGTCCTCTGCTTGCTTCAGGCTCAACTACTCACCAGCTGTAATTCACAGCTCTCAGCCCCTCCTGCCCTGGCTTCCCTCCTTCTCCTCCTTCCCCATGGAGGCTGATGCTCCCTGGCCAAACCTCCCTCTGCTTGCAACACGCTCCTGCCTCCCGAGGGGGTTCTCTGTGGAGGGCCATTTAATTGTCTGGCATAATTCCCGCATTATTCAGAGCCACGTTTGCGTGTACGTATAATAGGAATGAATAATGGATGCTAATAATGCATAATTAATTCCTGCTAAGTGGCTGCTGCAAAGTGGCTGCCGGAGCAGGAGGCGCCGCGGGGAAAGGCCCCATCCCCCTAGCAGGACCATGGCTGCCTGCTGAGGGCCATCCAGGCCTAGCTCCATGCGAGCTCACGCTAACTCCTTCTGTAGCCCATGGCATCTGCTTGTGTGGCCAGTGAGGGTCCGAACACGGGCCCAGAAGAGTCCCACATTTGCTACCTGACAAGAAGGCAGAGTGCTGTCCAAGAGGACCATACACCTAGGCCATACATGGCATAGGGGCCATGATTTCTTGCCCCTTCAGCCTATATGTCCTTGCCACAGTTGAGGACAAGGCGCACAGCAGAGCTTGGCAATACTGGCCCCCATTACAGGCATGCCAGACCTCAATGCCGGTCACCACTGACTCCTGAAGCAGCAGTCAGAGAATATGATTCACACTTGGGCCCCCTGTGTCACTCACTAGGCCAGAAACCCTGCTCCCGAGTGAAGACTCACAAGTGCTTGCAGCCCGTGGCTTGGTGCACATCACTTCAAGTCCCCCACCTTGCCAGGCCCTCATACAGCAGCAGCATGTGAGAGGTCAGGCTCCTGTTACAAGCATTTCGGGGCACTTCAGCAATTTACACTTATTATAGCAATTTCAGGGCTGTAAACGCAGAGGAAAAAGCCTGTAATTCTGTGACGCACACATGAAAACACAAAAGTATGTTTGGCAAATTCATGGAGTCACTTGGTGCTCCTGGATTTCTCTGTAGATGCTACTGAAAGCAAAAGGCACCTGCTTAAGGCTTTGAGCAGAGCTGAGCTTCACGCTGGAAATGCCGCTGTGCACACGAGCCACCCGCATGGTCCCTGCCCAGCACCTGAGCTGGTCTCGTCCCCATCGCCTTCCCCAGGTCACCTAATGGGCTGTGTACATGTAGGGAGAGCAGGAAGTGCAGCTCGTCATATTCTGCATCCACCAGGCAAATTGCATTCCCTTGATTCCTTGATTCCCACAAAATACTGCAGGAATCAATGTAAGAGAAAGGCTAGGGAGTAGGGAAGCTGGATGTCAGCATCAGGATGTGATCTCTATGTTGGGAGGAACAGGCCGAAGTCATGAGTGCTCATCTTGCTAGCACCACGTCACTGCTCCCTCTTGCACAGAGATTGGATGCTGTGCAAGTGCTGTGCAAGTGCTGTGATTTCTGCAGCTGAAATGGGGATAACACTGAGCAGAGAGCAGGAGGGACTGGTGTCCAAAAACAAGGTACCAGGTCTAGATGTCACAGAGGGTAAAGATCCTTCAAGGATCGGCCTGAGGAGAGAGAGCTGCTGGCTTCAAAGCTGTCAGTGTGGCCAGGTTTGCCCAGTGCAGAAACCTCTGAATTTCTCTTTCGACCTCCTGGGCTAAACTCAGAAACGATTTTCAAATAACTATCATCTCAGAAAAGGATAGGCTATACCTACATGGAGCTGAGTAGAAAGGAAACGTGAAGGCCTAACCGAACAAAAAAATGAAGCATCTCTATTTGCTGCTTCTCCTCCCTGCCTGGCTCTCAGATCTCTCCTCCCATGTGGCTAGTTGTCCCCTGAGTCCTGCACCAGCCTCGCAAGAGTTTCTCTGTTAGAGTCTCCCCTTGAATCACTGAAATCCCGGGAATGGGCAACAAGATTTATCCTTTATGCTCACTTCAGGAAATCCTGAGGGACTTGTGGCCATCTGGCAGCTGCTCCTGGATGATATCTGGGCATATTTTATGAGAGGTGCAAAGTGGGGTTAGTATCCAAATGTCTGGATGGGCTTGACAAGAGAACACATTATGTTGCCCTAAGCAGCATATTGCAGGTGGCTCCCCTGTTTGAATCACTTGAGTATCATGCTGGATCACATTGTACCCAAACTAACCTACTGCATCTATCAATCCATGTGCTTGTGTTGAAGAGTTCCCAGAATCGAGCATATCTTCAAATGTTTATTTAAAGTATTTGGCCTGGATAAAGGCTTCATATAGTCTGTTGGGAAATGAAGAGTTGCCCTTCACTCAGCTGTTCCGCAGACTGCAACAGTGAAGTGATGTGAGCTACTCGAAGACGAGAAACGGCTAGATGGCCTTGAGGGAAACGGAGGGTGGATTTTTCCTTAAGCCCACAGAAAGGCAGGTGGCTTTGAAAACTCATGAGTTAGGAACTGCAAGAAGGATCTAGGGGTGTTATGTCCAGTCCCCAAACTATTCTAGTCCTGGGAGCAAGCAGCAAAAGGAGCTTTGTTGTACAATACCTGCAGGTATTTTGTGGAGCTGTGTAGAGCCCTACAATGCTGCTGCACAAACGAGGCTTTCTAAATAGGACACATACTTCTCTCTGGCTTCCTAAAATGCCAAATGTGGAATAAAAAAAAAAAAAAAGAAGTGTTTGATTGGATCCCCTCCAAGTTTCAGGTGTGTCTCATCTCCAAAGAGCTAGTGTTTGCTTACACAAGGGCTATCTGTCACTGCTGAACGCCAGCCCTGTTCCAGCCCAGTCTGCCACAGCTGGGCTGAGCTAAGGATAAAAGAGAAAAAGCATCAGGCAGTTGTTTGGGGGGGAATGTTATGTTGGTGGTAAAATTAGGAGAGTTGGAGAGGGGGAGCAAAGGAATAGAGCTATGTCAGTGTGTCTGCACCGTCCCAGAGGTGCAACAACGCAGTGTCATATGGGCCAATAATATCCTCTCACTAATGTCCATAGTGGTGTGGGGCCATCAGTTGGAGGGCTCTCTGTGCTGTTTAGGGTGTGCTAGTTCTGCTAAGCCAGGGCTGAGAGGGCTTGCAGAGCCTGTGGTCTCTTCCCTCCTACAGAGAGATCTGTAGTTTGACTGGCTGATGCTCTGTTGATGATTAATGGTTGTCATAATAAAAAAAAAAGTTATTTACCGATTTTCATTCCTGTAGAGATCAAAATAATAGGAAAATCAATTTAGATTGTGTAACACTAAGCAAACAAGTAGATTATCCAAGATGACCAAATTAAGCTGCTCACAGAATTCAGCTCTGTTCAGTTGCAGCCACAGGCTCCGAGGAATCTGCAATTATGTAATTATTACTGGCAGCCAAATGTGTGGTGGGCTGGGGTTTTGATGGGAGAGAAAGATGGATCTGTTGGTGGGAGCAGGGAGATGTGAAGCACAGATACCCTTTTCAATGGAAAACACAGCTAGCTCCTGGCATCACACACATGTAATAGCACTTGGTGTGTGGCTTGTGTGTTTTATTTTTCTGTTTTCTAGTCAAGACAAGTGCACTGATAGGAACACTGCATTCCCAGATGAAAGGCTGGAAACAAATCCAGACTGGGAATAAGGTTACCACGTATAAAGGTGGAGAGTCTATCTGCTCAGAGTGAAAGGTTGTATGGAGAAATCCTGGAATGAAAACCACATTCTCCCAAATCTGGACTTGCATGTGGAAGAGGAGCTTCAGGATCCAGCTTGGGCCTCACCAGGCTGCCCCAGTGGAATCCTGGGGAAAAGCCAGGGTCGAATGTGGAGGTGCAAGCCTGGGATCTAGCAAATTACTTAGCCAGATGTGGAAATAGTGAACAAGCTGCTGAGGCCCATGGGATGAGGGAGTGCACACACACAGGGCAGCAGGTCAGGCTTCTCATGGAAGGCCATTATATGGGGCGTTGCAATGCAGCACACGGCAGGCCTGGCCGCCCCTGCTTTTGTGGCTCAGAGACGTTCGCCGTCCTGCCAAGGTTGCTCCATGTGTGCAGAATGTTAAGGAGGCGAATCCCACCTCCTTGGTGTGCTGAGGCTCTTCCTGCTCCTGATGAGCATGTTCCTGCTCCCCACGTCTGTCACCTTGCCCCACTTCCAAGAGCTCCTCAGCTCCTTAACACGACCCTGGGGTGAAACAAGACCCTTCCTGGGAAGCGGTGCTTTCACACAGGCAGGATAAAGGGAAACAGTGTGTTCATCCACAAACCAGATTATAATTCCAGGAGGCCAGAAGAATAGCAGAGAGTCACTGCTTGGAATTTGAAATGAGATTTAAAGCAATAATTAAGGATTCTGCCACTGAACGATGCCAATGAACTGGCGGGGAATAAATCAAATTTCAGTTGGAGGAAGTGACCTGGAAATATATTGCTGCCTGCGCCTTAGCCAAGCCTCCTCACTGAAGGGCGTCATTGAAGGGACCGTGAGGTAACCCTGGTCAGAGCTGGGAAGAGCTCAGTGGGGAACAAAACCTGTGCCGTGGGGGCTCAGCCATCTGCTCGGGGGGGCTGTACCCCCGAGCACAGAAATCTCTGCTCCATGCAGACTTGCCCCTGTTGGTATGATTTTGCCTCTCTTGAAAATGCATACAAAATCTTTTATCAAAAACCCTGCAGACAAGTTAACAGCTGGGAGAAGCTGGAATATGATTAATGTCTCGTGAATTAGCCCTGGAGGTGCTTTATGGAAATAAGATTTACAACACTATTACACACAGACCTGAATGTGTTTTACATTTTTAAATGCGGAGAATGAATGTTTCTCTGTGCTCTGTTCTCTGCTCCCCACTTTCCCTCCAGGTCCTTGCAGAGGTAGAGAAAGATGATTCTGGCCAACATGGGATGGGAGGCCTTGGCGTTGGGGGAGCTATCGAACTGTGCAGTTAACTGAATGATCTGACTGGCCCCAGTGCTTCATCAAGCAGTGAATCAAAATCTGTCCTGACATGTAGGACATGATTACAAGTCATTAACAGAGAAATTATAGATGCTACGATAGAAGGAAGAGATCTATTGGGCTGTTTTGTCCATCCTCTCTCTGCCAACCCAGGATTGCTCCTGACAGCATATGGTTCAGTGCTTCTGGAATAATTTAGCTCCTGACACCTTCCAAGCAGCACTGTGCTTCAAGCAGTCCCATTTATTTCAGTGTTTTAAATGTTCTACTTAAGATTTTCCTTCCAGACTACTTAAGTCTTGCTGGAGGGTGACTGTAATCTCCGTAGAAGCAGCAGTAGGTGGAGGCCCTGCCTGGGTGCAGCAAATGCTGATGGAGGATTCTCTGTGGAGACCTTTCGTGGGAGGAAAGGCCACTGAGGGCAAGCATCCCCTCCCGGGAGCTTGTCCAGTCAGGGCCATCACACTCAGACTTGTCCTGCTGAGAGGAATGGAATGAACAGTCCTGTTTGGCAGTGGCACAACTCTCTGTTCTTGCCTCGTATCCTCGTGCAGGCACTGAGGGCGCAGCTGTGTTGTCCCTCAGCTCGGCTGGCAGTCACATGCTGGCGGCAGGGCCCCAGTGAGTCCGCCTAGGCCGCACGCAGGGACAAGCCTCTTCCCAAATCCCGGCTGCCTCTGGCAACGCAGGCCTCCAGAAGGATCCCAAAAGTGGGATCCCAAAAGCGCTCTTGAGGTTCTAAGTCCAGCTACTGAGGCCAAAAGGACAGGGGCAAGAAAGAAGTCCCAGGAACAAGTCATGGGGAGTCACTGCAGAGCAACCAGCACCACACTCCAGCCATCAGGACTGACCACAGGAGACAAGACTCAACTAGCTCAGGCAACAACAAATAAAACTGGTGGAAAACATGGGGTTTTATTCCATCGTAAGGAGGAGCATAAACCCCATGGATCTCTTTGGTCTGTATGGGGGTAATTTATATCAGGAAATATTTCAGACCCACACTGGCAGCCTCTTGTCCAGCCCAGAGCCTGCCCATGGTGACCTGCTCAGGTGCTAGAGTCTTTGAGGGGACTGTGAGGGGCCAATGGCTTCTCCTGGACTCACATGCATAGGGTACAGGGATGTAGTGCTCAGGCACACCAGCAGCTGCAGCTGGTTGAGGTGTTTCTAAAACAAAAACAAAAAATCCTAGTGTGACATGATTATTTTAGATTTTGTTACCATCTAGTGGCAGAATTTGAGAAGTGAATCTTAAATCAGTGTTTTTTAATTGTCCTGGAAGAATGCATGGTAAAACCATAACCCCCCTTGCTCTTGCTTTATTCCCCAAGTACTCTAATTTTATCCTTCGCTTGAAATTATGCATTCATTAATTGCTGGCTTCTTGCAAATTCATACTTGCTTAATCTCACTGTGGGAGAGATTTCGTATCCTTGTTTAATAGCCCCAGACTCCTGTGATGTTTCAAGCTCTAGGAAAGTTTAGCTTGCAGTAACAGACAAGTCCCAGGAGCTGAGTGTCCTAGAAATTAACTGGCAACTAATTCAGGATAGACTGGGAAGAGGGAGCTGAGCAAGGGCTGTGGGTATGATAAACCTTTAAGGTCTTGACACTAACTTGTGCAGCCTGGAGAGCTGCTGAGATAAATCAGGAGGTCCTGTACTGGAGCTGGCATAGCCCGGTTGTTGGGAGTTTCGGATGGCTAGGCCCCATTCCCAAAAGGATTCCCTGGAGAAGGGTGAAAGCCTGCCAAGGATTAGCAGGAGCTGCAAAGGGAGCAGTAATATTCCATCTTCAACCTTAATGCAAGCACTGTCCCATTTTATGTGAAAAAGAACTGAATCCATGAATAAAAAACTTATATTCAAGTGTGAAAGATAAGCAAACTTTGTCACTGTTATATGATTGCCAGTCTAGCAAGGTATCCAACTGCCTCCAATGTGCAAATCTCCACTGCTCGATTAAAACACAAGTTCCAAATGAAAATAGTTTTGTGCTTCAATAGCAGATGATACAAATTGCCTATAAACTTTCCATGCCATCTCTAAGATGAAGTTTACCATATTTTAAACACAAATTCCACCAAAGAAAAGTAAAAAATGCTAGTTTGTTGTCCAACAACTTTGCTAGTGGTGAGCTAAGACATGGCAGCTAGAAGCAAACAATTGTGCCTCAGGCTCCTAGCCCATGTTTTTTTGCTCTTATATGAGGAAACTCCCAGGGAAACGTGGCTGGAAAGAGAGAAAGTTACTCTAGCAACCTCTGTGATATAGGAGTAAAAAGGCAAGGTGCAGTTTTATGCATAGACATAGTCTTACTGCTAAAGAAAACATGGTGGAATAGCAAACCTTCCTTAACCAAAGTCTGAGAGAATGAAAAGGAAGGTAAAATAAACAATTCTGGCATAAATATGCACCACCTCTACCAAAAGTCTTAGATCTGTCTGTATTGCTTCTTGCACTGATGTTCTTGATTGACTGGCTCTGGCTCTCTGGCTGAGGGAGTGTTGGGTATTGCAGTGGGTTTTGACTGCCTGGGAAGAATAATGGTTGGTGCCTGACCAATTGGTGCAACCTTAGAAAGTCCCAGAATGTTGTGAGGTGTGTACAGATGGGATCCAGCCTGCTTAGACCCTGGCAGATCTGAGCTTGTGCAGAAGAACTCTAGCTGCCAAGGGAATTTCCTTGGTGAGGATGCATGGGGACTTATTTCAGATGTCTCTGTATCAGCTTCAACCTGAAGCTGCCTGTATGGATCATGAAGTGAAACAAGCACTTGTAGCAGATAATTCCTTTTCAAGCACTGTAAATCTGTATTTTAGGAGGAGATGTGCTCTGGAAGCAGAGTTGAAGTTCCTCTATTTGTCCCTTCTCCTCAGCCCTTGGTTTTTCTAGGTCAAGCAATACATTTATCAGCACTGTGCCTTCACTTTTTCCAGATGATAAATGTAACATACATTGAAAGGGCTTCCCTTCTCTGTAATAAAGGGAATCTATTTCATTACAGAAATACATCAGATGATTGTATTTCTAGCACATTTTCTTGCATATCATCTTGCCCTGAGGTTAAGGCAATAAAAGCCACACAGGAGATTCTGGCTCCCTTCTAATGATTTTTAATTTCTCCAAATGCTTTGGCAATCTTAGCCTACATTAACTGATAGCCTGTATTTATGGAACAGCAGCCACAAGCAAGTTATAATTGATAGATGAGGCAAAAGCTAAAAAGGGAAGTTTTTTTACCTCACAACAGATTCAAACAAGTCACATGCCTCTATCCTGGGAACTCATGGCTCTACATGGGCTCTTGCTGCATTGTGAAGAGCAGTTGTAACACTAAATAGAAGATCCAGAGAAGCAGGTTTCCACTCCGTTGCTACTGTCCTGTTTCCAACAATAAAACACATGAAAAATGGAAAGAAGCAGAGTCCAGCTAGACGTGTTTGTCTTTCTGTGAAGAGCAGAGCCAATGCAGCAGCCTCAGCAGTCTCCCGCTTGCACATCCACAGCTTAAGGCTGCCTCTCCATCACAGCATCTGCCTCTGGACTATGACGCCTCCTTGCCGGAGAGCCCAAAGACCCAGGAACGCAGCCTCCTCTCCAGCTCCCCTGCAGACAGGCCGGGCTTGGGCACATGGGTCAAACACAGACTTCAGCGTGTCCCTGGGCCAGTAAAGGGCTCTTTGCACTAAGACATTCACAGTCTCGCTTCGCATGCACAGAAATGCAAGGTGCCGCTCTGGGGTCTTGCAGTGCCAGCTCGAAGCACTGATAAATCCTAGCATAGCCAGCAGAGAACAAAAATATAAAATTGGTTTAAAAGCAGAGGGAGGATGGGTAGGGCAGCAGTAATGAAGAACATTTTTCAAGGTTTGTCATTTAACAGCTTTATTGATGCAAACATTAGGGAGAGAAGAACATCTCCCTGCTAACTGGTGCTCTGTAAAAGTGCAGCATACAGGCATCTCAAGGCCTGCAGAAGCCACGGATGCTTACAGTTTGCTAGTTATGCTAACATTTTGCCTGGTCTGACCTATCTCCTCAGGGCAGCAATAAAAATAACCAGCTTTAGTCCACTACTTGGCTGCTAATTGTCCACTTGTAGATCTTGGTCCCAGCTGGGCCTGCTTCTGCCTCAAGGCAGTTGTGTTCAGTAAGTGCCTGTTTGCATTTGCAAGCAGCTTCACAATAGAAGCAGGTGGCTGCCCTTTTTCATGCAAGGCAGCAGGAAACGGGGCAAATGGAAAAAACAAACAAACAAGGCAAAGCATCTATGACAAGAGAGGCTCTGGGTAAGTTGGGTAGAGAGCAGAAATCCGCATGGATTTGGAGAGGAGAGCCGCTTTCTCAGCACCAGGCAGGAGAAGAGATGCTGCTTCTACCAGTTCTCTGCTAACCGCATTCAGGACTGTCTGCTCCTTGCAATATTTATCAGTAGGCAACACCTAAGTATTTTCCAGTGGAGATGCAGACCCTCGTACAGTTAATTTAAGCCTCCTGATTATGATTTACTCCTCTGAGTTACCTTGGCTTGACAGCATGCAAGGAGCACGTATTTCCCCTGGGGTGCTGCAGACCATAGGTGGAGATCCATAGGAATCCACACAGGAAGAAAATGGCAAGAAACCACTTCAGAGCTGCAAGCTCCAGAGCTCTCCGGGCAGTGGCAAAAAGGGAACTTTTAAACTACCTGTCACATCCTCTCACTGGCTACAGCCATCACTTGGAAAGAGGACAGTGCAGAGCTTGTCTCTGGGAAGAAACATAGAGGAAAAGAGCCACTGAAGGAGCTTGTTGAACACCGCTGCTGAGCAGGTGCCAGATTGCTTGTATCTGAGGAAGTTCTGCTATTTTGAAATTGTTTTCCATTCAGAAATGTTGAAAATGAAACCTCTGAAATGTCCTGTCTTGTGACAAATTGTGTGCATGTGTGTGTGTGTGTGTGAGAGAGAGAGAGAGAGAGAGAGCGGGGAGAACTATCAGCCTTTCCAAGGACTGAATTTCACTCCAACACTGTTTTCCTGTATTTATTCAACGCTGCTATCCCACAGATACTCCCATTGGTATGCCTAGTGTGTGTGTGTCTGTGTATATGTACATATATATAAATATATATATGCGTGAGCAGAAGGGAGAGAATGTTTAGTAGTTGACTGCTCATGGAGAGGCTGCATCTCTGGGCTCCCCCATAGGCTCCAAGGGCAGCCTCAGGGGCTCAGGAATGGAGCTTCCCTCCCCTATTTCTGAGAACCCCATCCCAGCTCCTGGGGCTGATTTGAGAGTTCATAAAGAGAGGGAGACTCAGCTCTGGGGTTCTGGTGCTTGGGGACAGACTCAAGAGAAGCGCCAGGTCTAGGGTTTAGAAAGGGCAGCAAAATCCTGGGGTTTGGGGCTCAGGCTCCTTTCTGAGCTCCCACCAGCCCCCTGAGCTGTTTTGGGCCTGGAAGTTCCATGCTGCTTTTTGGGCTCCAAAACAGCCTTGGAGGGTGTCAAGAGCTCAGAAAGGGAGGCTCCGTCCAGTGTTTTGGGGCTCTGGAATGGAGAGGGCAACTTGTGCCTTGGTGGAGCTGGAGAAGCCCCAAGGGTCTGGGTCTTCCTGGAGCTCCAGAAGGGAGGCTCCATCCTGCCCGTGGGGAGCCCCAGGAGCACCAGGAGCACCCCAGGGGTCGTTGGGGCTAGCTCTCCTTCCCTGAGCTCCCAAACAGCCCCGGAGGCTGTTCCCGAGGCCCCGAGCAGCAGGATGGTTCCTGTTAATGAGCTAATCACTCTGCGTGGATGAGCTATTAAAGACAATATCAATAGGCAGGTTGTGACAGTGATTGATCCAACCTTAGCAATTGGGATCAGTGCAGGCACAACAGAGGAGTGGGAGAAAGACAAGCCCAGGAGACACCATGGGGTCAGTCCAACACTTTATTCAATGTTCAGCCAACACTTGCAGCTCAGAGCTAGTGAATCAGAGGTCAGCAGGGAGTCAACACACATTCAATATTCATAAGGTAAATGCTCCTTTAGGACAAGCCACCAGCAGAGAGGGGACACAGGGAAACTGAGGAGTCACCATCAGCCAAGACTTCCAACCCCCATATCCAAGTTCTTATTTATCACATAAAGAAATTTAACAAGATAATTAGGTAAATCAGCTCTATCAGGGAAACAAGTTTTTGTTATCTTACAGTTGCACAGAAAAGCTAAGTTACAGTTACACAAACGCATACAGTGTTTGAAGTGACACAGAGTCCCTGTGGACTCTCTGGGCACAGTGCACCGCAGTCCCTCCCCACACAACCCCCAGTGCACCCTGCCCCCTGCTCAGCACTCACTGCTCCAGCGCATGGGGCTTCGCAGGCTCCAACGCTGCGTGAGGCTCCGCGATGGCCACCGGGCCCATGTGGGGATGGCGCAGAGTCCTGGCCAGAACCGCGCTCAGCTGCTGCTTCCTGACTTGAGCGGCCCCGGCGCTGCCTCTGGCTCCGCTCAGCGCTTCCCGCCCCTCCATGCCAGTCCTGCAGCTCCCGGTGCTACAGAACTGCCGCTCCGCTGCCGCCTGCTACCTGCGGCTGCTCCTCGTGCTCCTGCTGTGCCCTGCTGCTGGCCCCCGGGCTGGCTCCGGTGCCGGCGCTGCCTGCACCCGCCGCCCCTCGGCACCGCTCACCCACGCGCGGCGGCTGCTTCGGCACAGGCACCGCTCGTGGGATCCTTGCCATGGAATCATGGGATCCTTGCTGTGGAATCACAGGATCCTTGCCATGGAATCATGGGATCCTTGCTATGGAATCACAGGATCCTTGCCGTGGATTCATGGGATCCTTGCAACCACGGTCCATGGAACTGAGGCTGGGAAAGACCCTCAAGGCCATCGAGTCCAACTGGAACTGCCTCCCTGCCACCCCTATTAAAGCATGGCCTTGCACACCTCATCTACACCTTTCTGCCAGTGCCAGCGACGGTGACCCCACTACATCTTTGGGCGGCCTCTTCCAATGCTTGACTACTCTTTCTGCATAGAAATGTGTCATCACATCTAACCTGAGCTTCCCCTGGCACAACTTGAGGCCATCTTCCCTTGTCTTATCAGCAGTTATTTTGGAGAGGAGTACAACCTCCTTTCAGGTAGTTGTAGAGATTGATAAGGTCTCCCTTGAACCTCGTCTTCTCCAGACTAAATAATCCCAGCTCCTCATAAGGTCTGAGCTCCAGCCCTCGCACCAGCTTCGCTGCTCTTCTTTGGACATGTTCCAGCACGTCCATGTCTTTCTTATAGTGAGGGACCCAAAACTGAGCACCATATTCAAGGTGCTGCCCTGCCAGCACCCGGTACAGAGGAACAATCACTTCTCTAGTCCTGCTGATGTCACCAAAATGGGGCATCACAGAATCACGGAATGCTTAAGATTGGAAGGGACCTCTAGAGATCATCTAGTCCAGCCCCACTGCACATGCAGGGACATCCAGAGTACATGGCACAAGCTGCATCCAGGTGGGTTTGGAAGACCTCCAGTGAAGGAGATTCTATAACCTCCGTGGGCCTCCTGTGCCAGTGCTCTGGCACCCTCACTATCAAGAAATAATGGAAAAAACCTCTTAATACTCCAGTGTCAGTGAAGTATTAAGCAGTAGGCATTTTCTTCGTTACAGTGCTGGATACACGAGGAATCGCTCCTGCTATCTTGTATACTCTAGGTTGAGTTTGTCAAAGCTTATATCCCCGTTACAAACATATATGTTAAAATTTCCCTGAATGATCATACGTAATCATCCTCTTTCCTAGAACTAACTACCACACGCCTCACCCTCAGGCATGCACCGGGGAAAAGGGTCTCTCTCACCTTGGGGAACTGCTGTCCCCGTGTGTCTCCAGGAAGGTGAACAAGCACACAGCAGCAGTCCAAGCTCACGTGGCCTCACCGACAGCATCCCATGTAGGGCCACAGAAATGAAATAAATAAAATGTGTGCCTGTGCTGAGGGAATAGGGTTGCAAGGCATTTGGGGAGAAATTATAAGCAGTGAGGGTATTTAATGGTCCTGCTCTCCCCCTTCCCCGTATACCTGAAAGTCCAACATGCTCCATGGCTTCTTGCTGCTCCCCAGCCCTGGGCAACCATTGCAATAGCTGTCCCAAAATGGAGCAGGGTCCCAGCAAGAAAGCAGGGAGCCTGGACACTGTCTGGAGCTACAGGAGGTCCTGGCAGTTCTCGACCGCTCTCAGACAGGCTCCCAGCTCTCCTGGGTCTGTGTGCTTCACAATCCTGACCTACTGAGAGCAAAGTCACCTCAGAGATATTGTCAGAAAGAAGTGATCCCCACTGCTTTTCAAGCAGCCGCCCGTGGAGAGAGACATGGATTATCTACACAGGGCAGCCAAGAGGCAGCTGAGAAGCACCAGGACACGGCAAAAGACTCTCGGGCACCAGTTTGCAGAAGCTGCAGCTCTGTCTGAAAACACTCCGAGTGCTTTGCAAGTGCTCAGCAGCTGAAACATAAACCCAGATTGCATGGAGGCATCCATGCTCAAGGGCTGGAATCCTAGCCCCGCTCCAGCTACCCTTTCCCTGCTCTCCCGGTTGTTGGGGACGTGTGTGGGGTGCTGTGGGCACCAGGGAGTTCTCAGCATCCTTCCCTGGCTCTGGTTCTGCATCCGCAGGGCAAAAGCTGCCGCTGTGCCCGGTGCCCAGTGCCCAGCTAGACAAGCAGGAGCTTCTGCAGCTCCCTGGGTCCAAATGGGGCTGGGGACGTCACCTCACCCTCCCCATCAGCAACCAGACAGTCATGAGCAGATGATGCCAGCGCCGAGGCACAGGACCCGGAAAAGCAGGAAAGCAAGGGTTGCAATATTAAATAAAATCAGAATAAGTCAGATCATCTTCAACCAAAAATATTCTGGTGCTAAAAATAACTCGGCCAACTCTAAAATTTTATTTAAAGACAACATCAAAATACTCAGTTTATTCCAAATTCTGGTTTTGATAATTTAATCTTCCCAAATACGTATTCACAAAGAAGGACATTTTTTTCATGGATAAGTCTCACCCAAACAGAACAGATGTAGTCTCATTTTGCAGGGGACAAGAATGGACCAAGCAAATAATTCATTTTTCCTCCACGAACCTTTCTGAGCTGACATCTCCCCCTCTGTCTCCCCATCATTTTAACAAACTAGTTGCTGAATGAGGCCAAAACATTAATTCCCCCAGAACTCTAAAAACTCTTCAGTGAACTTCTCTCTCAAGGGAAAAATAGCCCCAGCCCTGGGGACCAGGTGGAGAGGGGCAGGAGGTCCCAGATACCCACGCATAGGGGCAGGATGAGCTGGGCAGCAGAAATAGGAGATGATTTTGCGTCCCACAGTCCCAGCTCTTGCCTAGCAGTGTTATCCGAGTGCCAGAAGGCCAAACCAGTTTATCCTGTGCTGAGAGGCACCATAGGAGAGGCTGGAAGGCAGAAAGCACAAGGCCAGTTCCTGGCCCCGACACTGAAGGATTTATTCAGTCTGCACTAAAGACAAGCTGCTCCAGACACAGAGTCCACAGGGTACAGCTCAGACAGGCCGAGTTTTGCCAGCAGCTTAGTCTCTACCACGCATTTCTTCTCCAGAAGGAAACTGGCCTAAAAGACTCCCAAAGTCCCACAGAGCACAAGGAAAGCCCCTGTCTAAGAAAATGAATATGTTCTGCTCTGAGCTACCCACTGCAAAGTAAATACAGGCACAGTTGGATCCTACCACTGCTTTGTTCCTTTAAAATGTGTCATTTCACTCAAACCTTTCCTGGCACCTCTAGCCATCATTAGATAGAGGAGAGAGACAGGTAGTGTCTTCCCCCTGTACATAGTGTAACAGGCACTGTCAGCCCAAAGAATAGCTTTTTCCTGCTGTACTGTACTTGTCATCTGAGACTTCCCTAGTCTCAATCAAATTCCTGCTGCCTCCTCAGCAGGAGGGCTTGGAAACACCATCCACCAAGAAAATGAGAGACTGTGGGGCCACCCATGTGAGGTCATGATGGCCCAAGGGAATGAAGGAGGCATGATGAGCAGAGACCTCTTGCAGAAGCTGGAAGGAAACAGGACTGGATAAGCCTCCCCTTTTTATTGACTGAAGCACAAAATCAGGCTGCCAAAGCGACAGACCTGAGGGAGAGGGAAGACAGTCACATCATCTGGAGCCATGTGAGGAGCTGCACCAAGCCAGTGGCAACAGCAATGCTAAAGACTTGAGAGAAAACCCTAGCAAAGCAGCCAAAGGAGCTGCCCTGCAAACAACATCCACTGTCTCTGTACGAGACAGGGCATCACTTAGCTGACATGTGCGTTCCCTCATCGCCTCCCACCAGGACGTTCCTCCTCAGTCTCAGAGAGGCTGTCTGAGCTATCGGAGAAGAAGTCCTCCAGATCTTGTTGCCTCATCTGGAGCTCCAGAACAGTGACACGCTGCTTGAGCTTCATCTGGACAGCATCGTACTCCGACAGGAGACGGTCTAAACGGCTTTGCAAGGTGTCCATGTCCAGGGCCAATATATCCAGCTTCTCCTCCACGCTCTTCCCTTCCATGCTTTCTTCTGCTGCCGACTCATCCAGCAGCCCTTCCTTCATCAGGATCTCCCGACCACGCTCCTCCAGGACCTTCTTGGCATCAGGATATTCTGTAACTGCTTCCATCAGGTCTTCCTTTGACAAGCAAAAGAGATCAGAGTAGCCCAAGCTACGAATGTTGGCAGTGCGCCTGTTGCCCATTTTGCTTCCCTTGATGTTAAGGATGCTGATCTCACCAAAGCAGCATCCCGCAGTGAGCAAAGCATATTGTGTTACTCCATCATCTGCCACCACAGCCAGCTTCCCCTCTTTGATGATGTACATCTCTTTCCCAATGTCTCCTTTCTGGCAAACATAATCCCCTGGGCTGAATACCTCAGGGCGAAGCTTAAGCACCAGCTCCTCCAGTAGACCTGGTTCGCAGTCCTGGAAGATCTTCACCTTCTTCAGCGTCTCCAGGTGAACGTTGATGGCAATCTCTGCCCTTAATTTGTCAGGGAGATTCTTCAGGATTTCCTGTTCATCTACTGCCTTCTTATTGGTCCACAGGTAGTCAAACCACTTGATGACTTTGGTTTCCATGTCTTTGCTCACCTTGCGGAACTGCATATAGTGTTTGACGGCATCAACTTTTGCCTGGAACTCTGCCCTGGTGGCATTCATATTAGATATCATGGACCCCACGTTCCCCACAATGGTGGCAAAGATGAGGACGCCAACGAGAAAATCAAAGATCACAAAGATATACTCTTCATCAGTTACAGGAGGAGGGGTCTCTCCAATGGTAGTCAAAGTTAATGTAGACCAGTAGAGACAGTAGACATACTCCCTGGTGAGATATCCATAGTCAGGGTCTGTGAAATTGGGATAAACCCAGGTGTCCGCTCCAATGCCTATGGCTTTGGAGATGGCGAAATAAATGCATGCATTCCAGTGGATGATGACCAGGATGTAAAAGACCAAGTTGCAGATCCGAAAGATATTGGGGTAGCTGGTTCTGGTCTCAGTCCTATCGAAGAACTCAAACATGCGGGAGAAGCGCAGCAGCCTGTTGAACCGCAGTTCGGGGTGGTGCAACCCCACAGCAAGGTACACCAGGTCTGTTGGCAGGATGGAGAGAACATCCAGCTTGAACTGTAAGGTGCGGATGTAGCTATTCCGTAATTTCTTCAGGTTCTTAACCAGAAGACCCTGTTCCAAGAAACCTAACAGAAGAAGAAGATAACCTTGGCTTCTGTACAACTCTTCTGCAGACTTTTTGATAAACATTTTATGGTATGCCTTTCACATGCATGCTCATACACACAGAGTCACTCAGATATTACTAATTCCACCTGATCTACTGAGTCTACAAGCTTTCATTACCCCTCAGGCAAAATCCATGCAAAGATATCACTTAGGGATTTACCACTACTGCCCCAAAGAAATGGGATGCAGAGTTTCCCATCCTCCAGATCCAGATTTGCATTATTGCAAATTTAGGACTCAAAAATGCACAGCTGTCTGCCCCACTCTGAGAACATTAAATTCTACCACTTTTCCATTTAGATAATTCATTAACTGAACTGATATAAATCCAGGGATTCAGAACTTCTACTGTGCGCGAGTACTAATAGTAATGTGAGTAATTTTGTACAGTTATTGAAAGGTGAAGTTGAAAGTTAGGATGATTAATCTTTCATTCTGAAACTTACCTCATTTCTAAAGTCTTTGAATTGCATTCTTCCTCTGGAGGCTGTTTAATTCTAGCAAGTGCCAAGGTAGATAAAACCCTTTCTTCCAATGGATCTATAGATTCCATCCCTTGCAGCTCATCCCCACTTTCAGAGAGTTAAAGCAAAACTCAAGCTGGAACACATCCTCCACTTACCTGTGCGCAGGCGGATCACAATGTCCCCGATATAGATACAGTCCGAGACGTAGTCTAACACCAGCCAGAGGACAATATAAGTCTTCTGTAGCTCACTGAAACATGCCCTGGAGGAGGACCACATAACGGGGTGAGGAGAACACCCAACACCCTTATCATCTTCTGCCCAACTGCTTCTGGGGCTGATAAGCTTTACAGCTGAGCTCCGTCACTTGCCCCGTTTGCTCTTACAAATTTAATCCCTCTTCTGGGAATCATCTGCTTTTCCTTGATGTAGGTAGGGAAATGCTCTTGCCACCCCCTCCCAAATGCAGCTGTGCTGCCCGGATAGCGATGCTGTGCCGTTGCATGCTGCCATCACTTGGGAAGAGGAGGTCCTATCCTTGAGCTTCCCAGCACAGCCAGTTTCAGATGTCCTGTACAAACAGAAGGGACAGGAAAAACAGGGAGCCTATAGGCCATCCAGCTCACCTGGCCACAAGCAAGGACCAGTTGTAGAGGACAGGAACGGCAACGACAGCCAGCCAGCAGTAATACCAGTCCCTCGCAGGGTCCAGCACAAAGCTCTGCCATTTCTTCCTGGAAGCACAGAGAAGGCAGAGCTGGCAAGCAAAGTATGAGTAAAGGGCTAAACATTAAAAAAAAATAATAGGGTTGGAAGGGCACATCCAAGTTATTTCCTTCATCCTTTGCACTAGACTGGCTTAAAAATAGCTTCAGCTTGAGCGCTGGTCTCTGAGCTAGGCCCTATGCCAGGAGTGCTGAGTAAAACTGTCCAACACTGTTTAAGCTCCTTTATACCCCTAACTGTGCTTGACGATGTACCAGAAGAGGAAACTGTAGCACTGCAAGGCAAAGTAGACAGCCTACGTGCACCTGGTGCATCAGTGGCAGAGCCAAAACCAGGCATTTGGAAGAAGGCTATCAGAAAACTTCTCATTAGATGGCATTGCCTCTCCCAGATATGTTAGAGATTGGAGCCAGGCAGATTTTGAAGAGTAATATTAAGCAAGGCAGAAAGAAAAGTGTGCTGCCAAATTGGCAGGACGCTCCCGGAGGCGCTACCCAAACAATAGGGTCGAGCGTGTTGCAAAGCTGCCATCGCCGCCCTGCTCAGTCTGCTCAGCCCTTCCAGCCTTCAAACACTGCCCAAGCATCTCATCCAGTTTATCTTGGGATTCCGAGGTAATATGTGTCTCCAGATCCCCCTGGAGAAGCCAAAGAAACTGTGCAGCTGAACTGAGAGGCTGGTAGAGCAAAACTCCCTCTTGCCCTTGCTTCCTGCCAGCTTTGGAGCATGCCAGCCTCCCTCCAGCAATGGGAAGACCAGCTCCATTGCCAGCGGGCAGCCCTGTCCCCCCTCTGCGTCCGATGCCTTCAAAGGCAAAGCCTTGAGCGCTGCTTCCCCAGTGCCCTGCAGGCACCTGCCGTGCCCACGCCAGGGATCAGCACCCAGCAGGGCACTCAGGAGCACCCAGCAGAGCAGCAGCATCCTTCACTTCAGGGACAGCCACCGACAAGCAGGTTCAGCTTTCCCATCAGTCAATCGGCAAGTACCACTGCAGTGCGCCCCTCACAAGCACCTCAATAAGGCAATTTCAGCTTAAATCACCAGTTGTGACCACAGCAGGTGGCTAGAGTCACCGACATTATCCAGCGCAGCTGTCCCCTCTGATGACAGGGCTAGGGCCAGAAGCAGGGGCTGGTTCACCTAATAGGAGGGAATAACCAGCTGCATGGGCCCTTGCACCCAATGCTGCAAAGCGCTGAGGCTCCCAGGCCATGCCTGGTGCTTCGTGCTCAGAGCTAGCAGAGCAGGACCCTTCATCCACACAGCTGAGGACCTAGAAAACACCACAAGTCAGCACCTTCTCCCCGGGGGTTGTTTCCTACAGGCACGATGCTCTCCCCGCTGGAGTTTGGTGGGGTGATTCTAAGCACACATCCTCCCAGCCCAAGGAACTTTACCTCACCTCTTAAATATTTTAAGTCAAGCCAGAAAACAAGATGCCTTTATTGGCCATGATGTGATGGCGCTCGGCTCTGTTACCATGTCGCCTGGATGCGGGAAACCCTCATCCTGCAGCAGCCTTCAGCTCCCTCTTCCTCCAGTAATTAACAAGTTGCCCTTAACCTCACAGGGCAGAACAGATTTCTCCATGACTAGTAAAGACCCAGATACAAGCCTCAGATATATTTCTCCTACAGAAAACAATCATTTCTTGCTGGTCTAATTACCATGCATAATAGCAGGGTCCCAGCTAGTACATGAGCTTTGCCCTTTAATTACCAGCAGAAGAAAAGCCAGGTTATTGCTTTTCACCAGGTGCATGAGCTGAGGAGATGAAAGGGCTGCAATTGAAAAGCGTTTCTCAAAAGCTGCTGCCGCAGTGTCTGTTCTTGGGGGAACCACTTGGCTGCAAGGCACTCCCTTCATCCTGCAGACGATGGAAGGGGACTTGCAAACACAATTCCTTCGTGTTTGCCATGGAGCCTGGACATTTCTTCTGCAAGCAGCTCTTGTTGGGAGAGAGACTCTGGCCCAAGCACAAGGCCAAGCTCAGAAGACAGCCCAGAGCGGAGTTCAAGCCCTTAGGACATCACAGCTGAGGTGACCAGCTCCATGTCCCTTTGGTTTTCTCACAGCTCCTCACGTATATGCACAGGTCAGAAGTGAATCCTTTTGGGGGCGCAGGGCTGCTTCTCAATTCAAATTGCTCTGAAAAGACAGGTGAGGATCTGCTAACTCATGAGCTACACCAGGGTATGGACCAGGGCAGAGAGGACTCCACAGTGAGGGACAGGCCAGGTCTCTTCCAGGGGGACAGGCTGACCAGAAGGAAAGAGCACACACAGAGTTCCCTGCACATCAGCCTGGGAAGGCCAGGCTACCAGGAAAGGGATTGCAGAGCACAGGGCACCCTCTGCACTGCTGCCTTGCCTGGTTCCTCTCTCCAGGCAGATCTGTGTGCCGAGTGCCCAGCACTCGGCACACCCCCACGTGTGTCCATTTGCCCACGCTGCTAGGGGGTCCCGAGCACCATACACGGCTGACCTCCAGCCAGGGACGGCAGAGGCCGCAGGGAAGGAACTCTACTTTTTGTTTGTCTCCTCGTCCTCTGCATCACTGATGTCCCCAGCCACCTGCAGCGCGAGGTTCTGGAACCGCTCGAGGAAGGGGTCTGGCTTTTGCTCCTCCTCATGCAAGGTCTTGTTGGCCCAGTCTCTCAGCACCATCACCAGGCGGACTATCCTGAAGAGGGGAAGAGAGGTAGAGTCAGGAGGAGGTGTCTGTGGAGCCAGCAGAGAGCAAGCCCTTATAGGGAGCGGAGAGGGCCATGCTGGTGTGGAAATTCACGGTCTACTCAAGGTGCCTATAGCTGAGAGGAAAGGTTTTGCAGCCCCTTATCATGCCCAAATATGGCCTTTTTTTCCCCCTTGCAGTGACTATATAGGATGGAGAATATATATGCAAGACAGTCCCGAACCCACCCCAGCAATTCAGATGCCCCTTCCCAAATCTTGCTGTCACTTCCCAGAGGAACATGAAGAAATAAATAAATCAGGAATGGTTTAAACCAGCAATGTTGACCCTACACAAGCTCCCAGTGCCCTTGGGCTTGTGGGAGCACTCAGATCTCCATGGGATGGGGAAACCATCTGTGTTGGCTGCTCGTGGTCAAGGGAGCAGGTAGGCAGTGTGCTCCCTCGCCTGGCATGCTGAGAGATGGCAAAGCCTGGGCAGAAAGGGCAGAGCACTGTGTATTCAGCAGCCCTGCAACACGGTGACGTACGGCAGCCCGTTCCCTCATTTCACTGTGCGAATTTCAGTCTGTTCCCAAAGGATGGGGCTCAGCCCAAAGCCCATCAAACAGCTCTGTAGCACCCTAGGAATGGTGCCCAGGAGCTGCCATGCACACGGATACCTGGCCAGGGCTTGTCGCCCTTGGAAAGCGGAGGCGGACGGCTGCTCTCCACCGTCCGGAGGAGCATCTCCCCGTGGCTCTGAGGAGGCTTCATCATGGAAAGAGCGGGTCCTGCAGCAGGGAGAACAAGAGTCATGGCCACATTGTCCTGCAATGGTGCCTGCCCACAGCTGCCTTAGCCCAGCTGCAAGAAGAACACATTTGGTGTTTGACATTGCAGCCCTGTTGTGATCCCCTGGGACACAGTCCCATGCATGAGGTGACCCATGCCCTCCTCCTCACCCTCCACTGCAGGACAGCACCAGATCAAGAACCGTGTATCCCAGTTGCACACAACCAAGGAGGGCCTTGCTGCACCATGGGCTCCCCAAGAAGGTCCTCAGAGCCTCCTTGAGCCCTCCCTCTCCCCGAGCACGGCCTCACCTCTGGGTGCTGAGCACTGTCTCGGTGCCATCCCCGGCTGGGGCGGGCGGACGGTAGTGCTGGCTGGCAGGTGAGCTCTGCAGCCCGTTACTCTTCATCGCTGTTGTCCATGCAAGGACCTCATGGGTGCACACGCTGCGCCAGGAGCCTCAGCCGAGCAGAGGGCAGCTGAGACCAGCCACGTCTGGAGCAGGACACGCTGTGTGAGACCAGGCTCTCCAGCTTCACACACAGAACACCAAGATGTGACGCAGGAAGAGAAGCGCACGGCACGTGCTCGTTCAGCGTCTCTATCAACAGCACAGCAGGACCAGCGCAGCGCAGTGTTTCGTGTTGCTGAGGTCTGTTGCCAACCGCCTGGCAGCAGCTGCAGCCATTGCCAGGGCGACGGTGCCGAGGAGGGAGCCGCTCCCGGCGGAGCGGCCGCGGCCCCATGGCAGGAAAACAGGGCGCCCGCTGGGAGACACTGCACGTACGAGGGCTGCGCCCCGCAAGGCCCTGCTCGAGTGAGGGCTCAGAATCCACCGCGCTGGCAATTAACGTTTGCGATTTAAAAAGAATGAGCCTCATTTTGCTCCTTGCTGCCTTCTGGGTTCTGGAAGCGGGGAAAACCTGCATTTATATACTAAGGCTGGTACTAAGCTGTTAAATTCAATACTCAAGAGCAGGAGGTTGCCCTGCAGAGTCAGCTCAGCTTTCCCTCGTGCCGGCTCCCTCACATTGCAGCAGCCATCACCCTTGTGGCTGCCCTTAGCCCACCTGGCCAGTGAAACAGTCCTTGGCTTTAGGAGGCAAAGCCACAGCAGGGAAGGAAGGCAGGTGCTGCCCAGGCCAGTGCAGCGAAGGCGGTATCGGGTGCACCGCGCTGGTGAGTGGGACGCAACATGAAGGCACCTCATCAAAACATAGACCTGGCATGCAGGGACACACGGGTAAACACTCACCGGGGTCCATGTACCCCTTTCGGACAGCCCTGCCACACACTTCGGGCATGAAGTCCTCTAACCCCCCTGCAGTTGTGGACGGATGGACAAGACAGGGAATGGATGCTGGGGGGACCTGCCTCAGGGCCTGGGGTCTGGCGCTTCCCTTGGGCAGGAGTCTGCTTGTGCTAAGGCAGCACTATATAAACCTTTCCAGTACAGAAACCACACTGGGGTTTTCCAGAGAGCTTGTGGAGTCTCCTTCTTTGGAGATATTCAAAACCCACGGGGACACAGTCCTGGGCAATGTGCCCAGGTGACCCTGCTTGAGTCAGACTTGGAGCAGGAGCTCCCCAGAGGTCACCCCCAGCCTCAGCCCTCCCATGGCTGCATGAGGCCGGGCACGCAGATGGACACGTACCCCACTGTGCTCAGCTGGACACACACGCGACCGACGCACAACCGGGCACTCCAAAGTGCAGGAGGGAAGGGAGAGCTGCCTGTCTGGGACAGGAGGAGCCGGCAGCGCCACAGCCACGCGGGGAAGCGGTTGCCTCCACTTAGCAGAGCGGCATCTGGCGACAGCAGCAGGGCCCAGGGGGAGCAGGCGCCATGGGTGCCTCCCCACGGCAGCGCCTGGTCCTGCCGTGCGCAGGAGGCCCTCATGCCGCCCCTGTGCCCAGGGACCAAGAGTGAGCAGTGAAACGTGGTGCTGGGGCTGCCCCATCATGTTCCTGCCTCCCATGAGGCCTCCACATCGCTCCCTTCCCCTCGCTCCCTTCCCCTCGGTGAGCGCTGCTGCTGTGCTCGAATACCCACGCGGGTCCAGGCCATAGCCCCCTCCATCCTCTTCTGCTCGTGGAGCAGGAGGCTGAGCACACTGTTCTGGATTCCCAGAGGACAGCGCTGCCAGGTTTGAGAACAGGCACAAAAAACATCTCACATTGGTTTCTACTCCATTTTTCATAAAGTTGCTCCAATTAATTAACAATTGACAGAAAATGCATATTCCCAAGGCATGTAAGAAAAGGAGTAGAAGTTTCCTCCTTTCCCCACTTCTTTCCAGCAGCATCCGATGCTTTGCCATGGCCCAGGCTAAAGCAGCCCCTGCCATGCGCATTGCATGGTGCAGGGCTGGGCTGGAAGCACCAGCATCCAGAGCCCCTTGACTATCAGCAGCTCTATTTATTTATTTATTTCCCCTTTAAAGCTTCAATTCCTATCTCTTCTGATCTCCCTGAAGAACTGGAAAGCAGGACAGACACACAGAGTTTATTCGAACATGTATTTTATGGATCATCATTTCCAGATTTACATCAGGAAGCATGTCTTATGGAAAAGTCATATCGTATCTCCCACAACATGTCAATAATTAGCCATCAAGATCACATATGGGTTGGGTCACCTCCTCTCCAGATGTCTTCAGTGCACATTTTGAAGGTGTTGTGTCCTTCTCACCCTAGACTACAGCTTCGGGGAAAAAATAAATATTTCTTCAAGAGCATATTTTCAGTTCTCAGAAAAGAGGAAGCCGCCAAATAAGTACTTTCCAAACAACGAGGTTGCCTGGCAAGACTCTCTCAGAGGTTGTGGCAACTCCCTCTTCAAATCATATGTATGAAGAGAGAACAAGAGGTGGCAAAATGGAGTATTGCCCTGTCCTGCCCCTCCAGGAAAACCCAGTGAGTTGGAGTATGAGCCCAGCAAATCACACTCCAGAAGAGAAGCAGGCAGAACTTGTGTATGAATTTGCAAGAGGGCCCCTGGTAGCCCTGACCACAGCTCTTAGCCATGAGCCACGGGAACCATCTTGGGAGCAGCGCTCACATATCCCCATGTTCACCCTGTGCCAGCCCAACCACCAGATCTGGGCTCTCCTCCACAATAAATCTTACCTCTCTCCTCAGCTCAGATGCTGGCCACAGGTTCAGACCTGCAATTACTTGTGGGACAGTTATTTATTGGTAAATGTCTGGCTGCCAGATTTACAGGCCCAAATAGCAGGTGCAGCTGCAGGCACAAAACACTTAAGCATCCATGTGTGTAAACAAACAATTGGCATACCCGGATGTCCTGCTGCTCCAGTATAATTATTTATAGGTGAAACAAAATGGTCCTGTTAAAGCATTGCCAAGATTGACCCCAAGCCTGCAGGCACAACTCCAGCAGACGTGCTGGATAAACCACCAAAAGCATTTCATAGTCACCTCACTGCAGCCTTGGAATCTCAAGGATCATTTCCCAGTGAGGGCACAAAGCACCCCTTGGTCTCCAGACACACCATTTTCCATGTGTCAGTCCCTGTCCTTCAGTCCTACTTTGTCCGTGGGTGAATATGGGTCTGGTCATCATGTAAGTCTCTAAAGAGCTTGTGGCTTTGTGGTGGTATCAGCAATCTCAGTTCTCACCCACCTGACCCCACTCTGATAGGGAGGTTGTGGAGGTAATGTGACTGCTGCTGAGCTGGACCAGCCAGGCACGTGGGACCCAGGCCCCAAAGTCCACCACAGATCCAAGGGGGTTAATTCCTAGGGAGCAAAGAAAGAGCCAAACCTCTGAACTGGGCTGGTGACTAGCTAAAGAACACCTAGGTCAAGAATTCCCCCCACCTGGGTCATTGTGCCGTTGCTGAAGTCACAGTTTGGCAGCCACTCTGGGAGCAGTCTTGGCCTTCAGCATTGGCAACCAAATACATTTATGTTGCTGCCCAAGCAGGCAACTTTCCAGAGCCTGTCTAGTGCTATTAATGTTGTTATGAGATCTTGTTATCCAAAGAGTCACCATGGGGAGAGTTTTTGTATAAATCTTACTGAGAAATGGCCAAACTCCTGGATAAGCCCAGACCTCAGTCTTAGAGCCGCTTTGGACCTCAACGATTGAAAACCCTTTGCTGAACTCCATCCAACAGGATGGGAGCCAAGAAGATGGTGGCAAAACAGCAGCTGGAGGGATGGGAGCTCCCACCTCCGCCCAATTCAGCGATCCTAAAGCAGGGCCTATCTTGGCATAGGAGAATTAGCAGTACTATATCTACTTAAGGACAGTTGCTCAGTGAAGAAAATACAATCTAGCAGCAGTATAAAAATGCACAACTACATTGTACAAGCTTTGAGAGATAAAGATGAGGAAGAGGCTACTATAATTAGGTGAAGAATTTTTGGAGTCAGGACTGAGTTGTTCAAGATGGGATGATGAGATCCTGGGTCCACTGCTGTCCAAAAATGTAACAGGATCTGATGTCCACTCAGCACCTTAGTTTTGCATCTTCTCTGGTAGACAGCCTAAGGGGTAAGAGCCTATCTCATGCTCCATACACTAGAGAAACTTACTGCATCACTGCATTCTTA
>JAUBOD010000117.1:1304368-1323456 GCA_032353885.1 Nothura maculosa
TGGTAGACAGCCTAAGGGGTAAGAGCCTATCTCATGCTCCATACACTAGAGAAACTTACTGCATCACTGCATTCTTATGAGACCTTCACAGCACCTCCAAAGACAAGGACTGACTCCATCAAACAGGCAACATGATTGCTAGGATTCACAGATCCCACAGATCACAGTCATAGCTCAGCCCTAGCACTATCCCTGTTGGGCTGTATTCATTCCCCACCTTTCCCTAATTCATATCTCCAAGTGTCCTGGCACAAGGTCCAGATTCATCCTTTTCATCTCCTCTGCCTCTGATGCTGGAGTGTGAGAGAAGGATTCCATTCACATTGTAATCAGGGCCTAAGGAACACAAATCCTCAAGGACCTACCGTGACCAAAACTGATCAAGTTAAGAAGAAGAAACACACAGTTTTACTGTTCACAAGTATCTGAGGAAGGATTCTGCCCCTGCTCTCACCCAGGCTGGGGAGGGAGAGCCAGGTGCAGCAAGTCTTCATCTCCTCAACCAGAGCCACGTGTTGATGAGGCAGGCAGAGATGAGCACGGAATAGACCAGAGTCTCCTTCTGACGCCAGCTGCTGCACTGCTCCTCCAGCACCCGCAGCCTCCCCGAGATCCGCAGCAACTGCAAGCAAAGGAAAGCAGCAGATCCACTATTAGTCCTGGGATTAAGTGCAAGACACTAGCAATGCACCAGAAAGGCTGGATGGCAATGGATGAAGGGGCAATGGATGAAGGGATGGGAATTGCCAACTTTTTTGGCTCCTCAAGAGCAGGTGCTTCAGGAAATGACCCTTCTGATGCCATTCCAGAACCATTAATGCAGACAGATGGAGAACTTGACTGTCTCCTGTAGCAGTATATGAGTCTGAAAGGTCAACAAACATCTAGCTCTTTCCCTAGGTTTTCCCTTAGAAGCATTTGGGACTAACTTAGCAAATTCCCCATCTACCCTCCTATGGTTCTCCCAGGAAAAACCTGCAATCTTTCCCCCTCCTCTCTTACCTGTTTTCTCATTGCTGCCATCTCAGCCACGCTAACCTCCTCCAGGGAGCAATCGGAGGCTGCGCCTGGCTCCGGGGAGCTGGGGAGAAAAGCAGAGAGGCAAATGGGCAAGCACAGCTAAGAGCTGCAGTCACCTCCTTGCACACGTGGCCCTGCCAAGGAGGCAGAGGGGTGCTCAGCCATGCAGGCTTTTGTGGCCAGGCCACATGGGCACAGCACTGAGAGCAGAATCAGCATTTGCACATGTTGCAGGATTTATTTTAACTGCCATCATGCATTTTTAGACCCCTCCACCATGCACCCTGTAGTGAGCACAGCACACACACATGCAGCAGACAATTACAAAGAATCTTTAAAAGCACATGCTTCACATGCTTGTATTTCTTCAGATAGAGAGAAAGCACAATATTTACCGAGCATCCATTTTCTATAGCCAGAGGAATTCACTGGGGTTGGATAAATCATCGTTAGAGCAACTTGGGCAAAAAAACAGATCACAGAATCAACATGGCAATCGGAGGATGATTCTCTTTACATCAGCAGGGAAGGATCCAGCTGGTGAGAAGCAGGCATCAGCTGGGGGCAACTATCTGAGCAAGCACATCCACCAGCACCTAAAGGATCCTGGTTTTACTTAGATAAGGATTTGTTCCCCCCCATGACCTCCAAATCCCACCAGCTCACTTTGACCTCACAAAATATATGTGTTGTATCAAATTTTACTTGCAACTTGAAACATAAATAAGCAACCCAAGGAGGCACCATCTTCTTCCATCCCTGCGGACAAAGCAGCCACCCCTGGGATTAGCCAACAGATTCCTCTTGGAGATACAACCTGGCTAAAGCGTCCACTACCGGCCATGACTTAGAGTGCAATAAAATATGGAAAATCAAATTCCATGATGGAAATCAAAATTGCCATGTTCTGTCTGTAGTCCCTAACATCAACCAGCCTTACAACAGTTCACGTATAATCCCAAAGTCCCCTGAGCACAATGATAACTCCCACGGACGCTCATTAAACGTCTGACATCATAGTGCAAGTTAATGAGCATCCAACACTGTTCTTGTGGAGACCTCCGGGAGAAGGGAATTTATTCCCATTTGCAAGATGACATTCATCTTGTCACATCAACAAGCCAGAGCAGCGTGCAGAGATTGGAGGTATCTAGGTCTGAAAAGGTATTTGTTGGCTAACACCTCTACATAGTGTAGCTGCAATGAAAAATGAAAGTCATGACAGACTGACTATCCAATTTCCCCCAGCACAAAGCCATTAAAAGTGGACACATGCCACAGCTTTTAATTGAAAAATCCCGGTTGACACAGGTGAACACACATTATAGCAGAGGCTAGAAATTACCTTCTGATGACTCATACCCTTCAAGAGGTCATTGTAATAGAAATATTCCAGTCTCCATCCAAGGCCAGAGTTCTCTTTATTAAAACTTCAGGACAAACAAGTTGGGTCAGTCATCTTTTATTTTTAGTATTGTGTGGGGGTACAGAGCTGTCTTTAATGTGCACCAACTCATGCACTTGAAGTGATGCAAACCCTCAAGAACAGGCACTCCAAGGTTCTTGGTTTCAAAGGGAGACCAAGACCCGTGGCAGACGCACAGGACTGATGCCAGCTACGTTACAGCAGCTCAGCAACAACCTCCTCTCACAACACCATGGCCCAAAGCTCCTCCACTGCACAGGGAAGGAGGATCTTATATGGCCACTACCAAACTAGATCTCTTGGCATGCCCTGATTTATTCAAAAAGCTGCTTCTGAAGACAGCCAGCCTGGTGGGTTTAAAGGTAGGGATATTGCTTTGCATCACCCAAAGAGGCCCCAGCTTTGCTGCCTGCACCTTCACTCCAGCTGCTGAGGGAAGATACAACATGACACTGATGGCACAGAAGATGTACAGACCTGTGTTACATCCCTCTCTCCTCCCTTTCTGCCTGGACATTTTGCTCAAGAATTAGAAAAATTGAGACATTCTTCCAGGGCTGCAAAGTGCTCAGCAGCCTCACAGCACTGCAGACATGTGAGGGCTGCAAAGGCAGCTGTGAATATTTTAAACTTCCTGCAAACGTGCAGATAACAGGGTGGTACAGAGAGGCTCCAGCATGTCCCAAGATGCTCATCCCTGGAGCACACATGCCTCCCGGGAGATCCAGGCCATGGGTTTTGGCTCTGGGTTAAGTAACTCAGTGTAGCTGCTTCTTGCAAGGAGTAATTTTCACCAGGAGATAGTTAAAGGTGCTGGGAGTTTGAGAGAGACAATGCCTGGTGATAGGCTCCCCATCAGGTGGTTTGTTCTGGATTTTGATTCCTTTCATACATTTCTCTCCATCAAGTTACCAAAGAAAAAAAGTAGCATTTTCTTTGCACTGAAGAATAGCCAAAATCCCAGGGCTCTCATAAGAGATGTTAGATCACCTGAAGCAACCAGAGGGAGGGTATTAAGCTAAGCAGGAGATTCGAGCTCTGGTGTGTTAGAAGGGACTCTGCGGGCTGACTGCACGAGATACTCCCAGACCAAGGCACCCCAAGCTGGCACACAGGTTAAGTGGGACACAGAGAGAATGACAGGCTGCACAGGACCATCCTGCTGCACCTCTCCGGTGCTGGGCATCCCTGTGAGTTGCAAAGCTCATGCCTGGTTCATGCCTTAGTAAGGCAAGGGCAGATCCCTGTGGAGCGACAGGGAGCTGGCTCAGGAAGAGCCAAAGTCACCTGGATGGCACTGGGCCTTGCAGAGAGTTCTGGACACGGTGGAAGAGCACCTGGCCCAGGAGGAGCATGGTCTGGAAGATGTTCTGCACTGAGTAGATCCTGTCGTTCTGCATGAGGAGGGGGCGCGAGGCACCGTGAGTGGCCAAGGGGCACACGTCCAGCCTGGGGTGCACACAGAATCATGCCTGTCATTGCCCAGCCTAGCGCAGCACTAGCACGGTTGGACATTTGGTGGCGCCCTTCATCCTTACAAGAGCTCCAAGCCTCGCAGGAGTACTGACCGCTGAGCAGGCCGACCACACAGACCGGGCAGCAGAAACTCCCTCTGCCAGCCTACAGGTTTAGAGGCACTGCCTTCACTCATCCCAAGTGGTGGCCAGTGACAGGACAAGGAGCAATGGGTACAAGTTGATACCCAGGAAGTTCCCTCTCCATATGAGGAAGAACTTCCATGTGAGGAAGAATCTCCATATGAAGAACTCCATATGAGGAAGAACTATATACGAGGTGTCCCTGCTTGAGCAGGAAGGTTGGACTAGATGATCTCTAGAGGTCCCTTCCAATCTTAACCATTCTGTAAAATTTCTGTGAATGAGACCACAAGGGCCATAAAGAACTGCTCACCTGCCTCTTTGGCACAACTCTCAATTTATAGGGAATAGATGGTTCTGTTTTAGGATTGACATAGGGGCAGTTTCCCCACTGGAGAGAATGTCTTCAGTTTCCCCCTAACTAACCTTGCCAAAGAGCAGAGTTTGCTTGTCACTACGCCGTCCCACCTTGGGGACACATCAAAGACATACAGATGGCAAGAGCTGCCGATCCGCGCCCACCCCAAACACCTCTGGGTTAGTGCTCACCGCTCACGGCGCTGGCCCATGCTGTGCACAGCCAGCTGGGCACAGTCACTCGACGTCCTCTCTCGTCGCGACCTGCTGCTGTGCTGGCCCTGTTGGCATTAAACACAACATCAGTGTGGGGATCGCCCGGGACAGCCTGGCCTGGCATCCTGCGCTGTCTGTCAGCGTGAGCGACGTGCTCCGTGGCAGCTGCATTACACCTTGAGTCCTGAAGCACGTGTCCTGCAGCTGGGTCGCATGGCACAGCCATGTCCCAGCCCTTGGGACAGCCCCAAGCCCTCAGCAGCACCTCTCCAAGCAGGACTGCTTGATCTCAGCCCATCTTCGTGGAGGTTCCCTCTAGTTTCACCCCCAGTTAGTTTTCCCCCTGTGCAGGGACAGGGAAGGGGAACTTGAAAGTGCAGCTGAGAAGGTGGATTCTGAGGAGAAGGGCATGAAGCTAATGCAGCTAGAAAGATTCTTGAATCTTGGGAGGTAAAAGCACTTTGGAATAGATATCAGCAGCTCCAGGCAGTCAAAATAGCCCTACCGTGTCAGAGGCCTCTCTTTGAATTAATATACACAGGGTTAAAATCTGCTTTTATGCTTGATATCAGATTATTTTATGCTGCTGTGATGAAAGAGTTGCTTATACTTAATCCAGGAGACATACTGGTTGAAAATGGACTTCAAAAGTACCAGGAGGGGTAGGGAGACTGAATCATGGTCTGACCTTCTCCAGCCCATTTCCTGCTCACAAAAAGCATTGAGTGCCCTGGTTCAATCCACATCCCAGCACACAGCAGCCTGGCACACAGGTGTGTGGAGACAGGAGATCCCACTGCCTCTACACTCGAGCTCCTAGATGAAGCTGCACTCCAGAAAATGGATTCAGGCTTTGGTTCATAACAGACCTAACCTAGTGGTCTGTGAATCAAACCTAGGCCTTGCCCCCCTCCCATGCTCCCATGGGCAGCCCCTTCTGCTCTCAGCCCCGTACCGATCGTTTGCGCTTCTGGGAGCTTGATCTGGTGCCTACGTGCAGAAAAGGGAACTCCCCGGGCGCTGCGTGGTGCACGGAGGAGTCTGGGGACTCGTGCACCACAACAGAGGGGACCTTCCTCTGCTGGTCTAGCAGGATGGGCCTCAGAGCAGCATCCGTCATGTCTACAGAGAGGAGAGAAGGAAGAATTAAACCACCTTTGCCCTCAGGTCAGGATGGAGGGGAGATTCACCCATGCAGGATAGCCAACCCTGTGTCTAAAGTTACCAGAAATACATTAGAAGAATATTTTCCACATATGTGAGATGCGGGGTGATCAGGGCAGTTATGGAGGATGCACTGCTCCAGGAAAGCAACAAGCTTGGGGGCTGTCTTTTGAGACGAGCCACGACTCTCTGCATCCCCATGTGAGGAGTCTACCAAAGACCAAGAGGAAGCTCCAAGAGATGTGGAGGGACAGATTTCTCCCTCCAAACTCTCATCCCAACCCTCCCACTGTACTCAGTCTCCTCAGTGCCTTGCTGCCTGCAAAGATACCCTGTCTCAGGCAGGCACTAACACATCTGCTCACTTAATCACCTCTTTTCCAAGGCATTTTGATCCTCATTTTTGGGAAAAAGACCCACTCTGCCTTCTGCTGGTTGTACTTGCCCACCTCTCCCACTGTGTTGTCTTATCTTGTGAAGAAAGCTGACATCTGCCCTTTCCTCTCCTCTTGCAAAGCAGACTGTTGAGGGATTTATAAAGGGATCCTTCTCTCTAGGCTGTTACAGAGACCCACCAACCCTCATGCAAAAGACAGTGGGATACATTACCTGCAAGCGAGATCCTATCCGGGATGTGCATCCGAAAGGAAGGAGGGACATCCTCTGTCGTTGGCTCCTCCTCGACAGGGCTGAAACTTTCTGCTACCTTCAGCCTGTTGGGTACCCGCATGCTTTGATTGATGGCCTCTGTAAAGAGCAGGTCGCAGCGGGCTCGGTTCAGGTCCAGTCCCCAGAACGGCCACATGGTTTTCTTTTCCACGGATCACTTGGGTAGCCTAGGATCCCATAGAAGGAAATAACAGAGGAATAACAAAGCTGAAAGACACTGACACCGAACACCTGGCATCTGCACAGACAACATAAATGTTGCAAGGCAGTGAAAATACCAGGAGAAACATGGTGAAAAGATGGACACCACAAGGAGCTGTCCCCAAATGGGATGTCCTGGGAAGCCCAAGGCAGGAGCAGCGGCAGGTAGGCCCAGGGAGGCTGAAAACCACCTAAGAATTTGGCACTGAACAGCTCAGTTAATAATGAATAAAAGGCAACAGATCAGCAACCCTGTGGGAAAAGTGCACTAAACTAAAAACTAGTGAAAAAAAAAATTAAAAAAATCTAAAACGCAAGGTTGAGGGAAGCTGATTTTTGTGTTCAGAAGAACAAGTTTCATGGAAGAGCAAGTCCGCAGTGCCCAGACAAGCCACAGGCACACACAGCTCCTCGGCCATCCCTGCTGCCTTCCTCACATCTCACTAATCCCAGAAAGGTCTCGCTTTGCTGCCAGCTCCCAACCTTCCCTGTTTCCTCACAGCCTCGGGAAGCAGCAGTTTGCTCTCCAAAGCCCAAGGGGGAAACACAGGCGGAGCTCAGCGAGCAGGAGCATGCAGGGGCCCTGCCTGCTCTCATCACATCCTCATCCATTTTTAGCACTCAGGTCTCCAATTCCCAGCCCACCAGGCTGGCTCCAAGGGCTGCCCAGGCCATCTTCACTGATGGCTCTCAGGGCATTTTGGGCCTTCTCAGCTCCCTGCCTTCTGCCCAGCCACACTCTCCATCAGAAAGGGCTCTCTGGGCACAACAGGACCAGGCAGGTAGACCCAAAGTCCAAACAGTCTTTTCCCTGCTCCATCCTGAGCTGCTTCAGCCCTTCCCAGGCACCTAGACGGCCGGTTTGGAGCCACCTTGGTGAGTTTGATCCACATGGGTCAGCAAGCACCAGAGCAGGATGTGTCCTTAACAGCAGCAAGCTATTAACAACTCACCCAGGTTGTCCCCACCAGCACCAGCCAGCAGGTCCCACAGACCTGTGGCTCTGGGAATCTACTGTGGCCAAGCAGGAATGAGAGGCAGGAATGAGCATCTCCAGAAATTACCTGCCTCACTTGGCTCTTTCCTCTTCCTTTATTAAAAGCATTTTAATTAGAGAGAAGGAAGTGCACTCAGCATCAGCTGTGGCAATCTCCTGCTTCCAGCTGCATGTAAAGGAGAGCCCATTTCTGCAAGGTAGGTTTGTAGAGACCAGTGATGGGGACACTGCAAATGCTGCAGACCCCAGGCTCACAGGCCTGTCCCTGGCTGCCCCACACCTTCTCCACAGGCCACCCCACAACCTCTGCCTGGGCCTGGCCTGTCTTCACATGTGTCTGCTCCAACCTGCCCTCCCACAGCCCCAAAACCGCAAGAAAGGAGGGTTTTTGCAGGGACTGTATCAGGGAGGGACGTCAGCAAGTCCCATGACTGTCCCGGAGCGGTGCCAGACCCTCAGGAGGTGGAACATACGTGAGGCCTTCAGCTCCACAGCCTCCAGCCGGGCACAACAAACACTACAGCCAAGTGTTATTTTTTTTCCCCCCACATTTTTGGTGCTTTAGAGGAACAAACACCCGCATTGTTTTCATGTCCTGCTTTCTGTGAAACCAGCATATATTAATAATAATACATCCAGAGATGGACGATCCATTCAGTTTCTCATTGCCTATACAAATGCTGCAGCACTCAGACAGCATAGGGATGGGAGGGGAGCGGGAAGCAGACTATGAGAAACTAAGCTATTAAGACAAAAATAAAATTCAGTTGTCAAAATCCATGAGAATAAAGGGCTTATGCGGCTGGATTTCCTCCTTTAACTTTCTTTAGGGCTTTTCTATTTACTGCCAAGCAATCCCCCTCACGTCAGCAGAGGAGCTGGCCCGAGGCTCAGATCCTGCCATTCTCTTTGCAGTTGGAGCGGCAGGGAATTTCCGGATTGCTAAACCCCTGTGAGCAGGAAAGCCGGGAAAACCGACTCGGGGAGACACCAGAGTGTTCCAGCAGCCTGGGTGTCCCTGGACAACCCACCTGGGGTGGCAGTTGGGCTCAGTGTCGCTCTGTCGCCTCATGGAGCACCCGGGCCTTGCTCCTCCTACCCGCTCCCCATGGAGCACGGCCTGGGGCGCTGTGGCCGGGGCAGGACCCCGCGCGGCAGGGAGGCCCCTCGGGTGAGAGAACAGCCCCAGGACTCTCCTGGTCCCACAACACTCCTGGTCCCAGGACGCTCCTGGTCCTTGGACGCTCCCGCCAGCACAGTTCCTGGACACACTTCCCGCAAGGCGGCACCAGGAGCCCAGCGGGAGCTGCCGAGTGCTCCCTGCTCCCGGTGCTGGACCAGCCCGGCGCCCCGTACCCACCAGTGTCTCGATCTGCAAGGGGCAGCGAGGGCACCTGCAAGTTTTGGGGGAGTTTAAGACCACTTAACTAACCTGTAAACAAGTGCTCTTCCTGCCCCCGTGCAGCCAGCTGGGAGGTGATGTCAGCCAGCGCCCAAACCCTCCCATCCTGGCAGCTCGCCTGGACACGCTTAAAGACACAGCCAGGCAGATTAACGAGGCGCCGCAGGTGCTAATGAGCAGGCTCCCACCCTGGACAGCCAGGCACATGGAGCTGCTCTTGTGGGCAGTCTGGCCCCAAGCACCTTCCCTGGGCTCCTGTGGTGAGGCCCTCATGACCTGTCCTCCTCATCCTTGGGCTCCGCTCGCCCTGGGTGTTTCACACTGAGCACGGGCAGCTCTGCCCTCCTGGGGCTCCTGCCTTGTCTCATGTCCTGGACACACGACAACGCCAGAAATAGAAATGGACAGCGTGCTGCGAGCAGCAGGCCGCGCGCCCTCCTGGAAGGCCTCCAGGACCAGGCTCTGCCGCCAATCCCAGGAGCTTTTCTCTCCCTTTCCACAGAGGGACGTTATTGTTCGCAGCAAACACTGCGCAGGCTGTGGCCGTGCACAAGGGCTGCGTTGTGTGGGCTGGCACGCACAGCGCGAGGAGCGGTGGGCACTGTCTGGCAGCCTGTGTGGAGGTGGCATCTCCAGGGGCACAGCTCCTGCTGCTGGTCCCCGGGGAGCCTCTCGCCTCTGCTGGGCATCTCAGTGCGTTTGTGATCGCACAGGACCAAGTGGAGAGGTATGAGCTGCGCACAGGCCACCAGGAGACCAGCCCGCGAGGGGAGAGACGGGCAGCAGGACGAGGAGCCGTGGGTTTCGCACAGGCCCTGCCCGCGGTGGGCACAGGGACACAGTAGCCCGGCTCCTTGCTGCCTGTGTCCGCAGGGCCACAGCTGATCTCGTCAGCCCCTCGGCGGAGTCTGTGACGGCGAATGATCCTCTTGGGATGAACAACAGTGTTAAACACTTCTGAATGGGGACGGAGTCCAAGGCCTGACCGTGAAATCCGGTTTTGAAAGAGCTTAAAATAAATCCCGTGCTGCCCTAGCCTTGCTATTTAAAGGGGATTATTGAAGAGGTTTAGGAGCATATAAGGGGCACATCAACCACAACCTGGGCAACCAAATCCCCGCAAAGACTTCAGGAAATGCCTCCACACTTTACGTACCAGTCCGGGCTCACAGTTCCCAGGGGCTTCCCCACTCCCACCACATGCCTGGGAAGCCAGACGCTCCCGTTGGATGGGAGGGGAGTGGGCGGCTTCGTTCCTGGTGCACGGTGGGTGTCCCACTAGGCCCTCCTTACTGCTTGTAGTACCTGGAGCCCTATCGATGCCACCACCCGCAGCCACTATTGGGACTTGTAGCCTCTGGCCTATGGTGCAGCTGCATCCCAGCACTCGCACAAAACCCCAGCCCAGCTAAGCCCAGGAGACGTCCCCACCTCCAGGAGCCCAGAACAGAGGCACCCGCAGCACCGGGACAGTGAGGGTTTTTTAATAAATATCTTCTGGCACAGAAATATACCAAGTTTTACAGAATACAAACTGCAGGGATAACGTTCGAGCTTCAAAGACAGAGGATGCAGGAGAGCCCTTCCATCTCCCTGTGGTCTTCGGGCTGTGCCACTGCCACTGCCCACGGTTGGGCCCTTGCACGGCCACCATTTGCAAGGCGAGCACCTAGGGGAGGCCGCGCGGCGCCGGGAGCCCTGGCCCCACAGGCCCTGCCCTGGTGGTGGCTGCCAGGGTGCCCACAGACACAAATGTCCTCTCGGTGCTGGTGGTGCAGGACCCCCGGGGCTGCAGCACTGGGTGCTCCAGAGCCCGCCCTGGGATCCTCCTTTTTGGCCCATTATTCAGGTCTGGGAAAGGACAGGCCCATCTCCTGGAGCCTGCAAGCGGCTGCCCTCCCTCAGCTGCAGGGCAGGGGACACGTCTGTGGCCCAGCAAAGCCCTGCCCTGCCACCATGACACCCAGAGGCACCGCGGCTTGGCCCTGCTCCCACCCCGTGCTGTCCCCACTGCCAGGCTGAGGCCTCTTGTCATTGCTCAGCTCTCACCTGGGTGACCATTGCTAAGGGCAGCTCTGATGTTGTGCTGCTTCTCACCCTCATTTTGCTGCTTTTCAGGCTTGTGGGAATCTCTCTGTTTCTCTCTGCCTTGTTCCTTTGTCCTCCATGACTGGGAAACCAGGGAAAACCAGGGGAAGGTCACAGGGGTGGCCAAAAGAAGATGGGATGGGTGGAGAGGCCAAATCCCTCCTTGGCCTTCAGTGACTGCATGGGGCCTGACCCCAAGCCAAGGGCTCACACTATAGGGAACACGAGTGGAATGGGGAGAAAGGGAAATTTTACACAGCCCAGAGCAGCCCCTATAAATCCTTCACCTCCTCGTGGTTGGAGAGATGAGAGTCACGGGAGAGGCGCTATGGGCTGGGGCAGGGCACTTGCAGACCATGTGCTTAATGGGTCTGTTAGGTGCACACCTGGCCATGTTTCACCCTGCTAGCCTGAGTCCCAGCACAACCTGCCCTGCTCCCATGCGATCAAAGCTCTCCCATGGACACCGTGAGATCTCCCCACATGTTCCCAGGTGCCTGAGGGATCTCTCAAACCTGTAAGATCTAGAAACGTTCCCAACACCCTCACACTCTCCTATGCAAGATCTTTTTGGACTCCCCTTCCCTAACAGGAAATCAAAGGCCCAAGGAGGGTCTAACCTTACTTAACAAGGAACCTGAGGCAGATGTCAGAGCCAGTGAACTGCCCCTCCACCTTGCACGAAGGGCAGAGGGGACAGGCTGTAGGGATAGGCCGTCTAGATCAGAGGCAGTGCCAGCAGCTTTCCTGGTTGTAATAAAGCAGCTGGGTTGACAGCCAAAGACACTACCTCACCTGCCCAGCAAATGGCCGTGGCCACCAAGCTCACTGCCCACCACAACGTCTTGGAGGACAGCAGGGTCCCACAGCCCCCCGTGCCTGCTCTGCATGACGACGGCCTTTAAGGCAGGGCCAGGCTGGACAGAGGTTTGGGGTGGTGAATGGGGCACTCTTACCCTCTCCATGCAGAGAGGATCCATTCACATCCCAGCCCTGCTTCTGGCATGTGCTGGAGGGCTCCCTCCTGGCACCCTGTGCAGGAAAGCAGATGCCATGGGGAGATCAGCTGCTGGGAGGCTCTTCCCAAGTGACTTACCTCACGGACACCCACCTTCTCTCCTCTCAAAAGGGATCTAGATCACAGAACACTTCCCAAGTTGTTTCTCCCTGTTCTCCCAATAAGCAAGATGAGCACAGACAACACAGGGCAGACCAAGCCACCCACTCTCACCTAGCAGATATCTGGCACACGTGGAGAAATTTGTTTCCCTGGATGCAAAGTGCGGACAGCGACTGCCAGAACAGAGAGAAACTCACAGCACTGCTCCTGCACCTCCCAACTCCTGCTCCAAGCCCTGAGCAGCAAAACAGGGTCTAGTGAAGACTGAGGTCTCAGCACATTGTGAATGGGCTCCACTCAAATTGGGCATGTCCTTCTGCCCTGATACCTGTCCCATGGGTGCTAAGACCCAGGAGGCAGCGTGTGGACCCAGCAGGGCTCCACAGAGCCCCAGGGAGGCCGCAAGTCTGTTTTAATCAAGGAAAATGTCATGTCTTTTTGAAGGGAAGGGAATCAAATGCACCATGAGGAGAGCCCCGTATTGAGCCAGTAACAAGTTGGCACTTTGCTCTGGCTACTACAGCACTTACGTGTGTGGAGAGCAGGGGGAAGGAGATGCCTGGATGGAGCCCAGGTCCCATCCCCAGTCCCATCCCCTCGCCACGTTGGGAGAGTTGTTTTTGGTAAGGTGGGTAAGGCTATTCCGTGATGGCACCAGCTTGTACAAGTGAGATGGGAGGCCGACCGGCACAGGAGGAGGGTCCCAGGCACGGTGAGGGACGGGCGTGGGTGCGAGCGTGAGTGTGAAGTGGCACGAGGGAGGCATCAGAGCCGCTATTTGCCCGCAGCAGGGGCAGCAGCCACGATCTCCTCATACTTGGGTGGCGGGTCGCTGTAGGAGACGCTGGTCTCTTCCCCGCTGCTGCTCTCCGGGTGCCCTGTCACCTCCTCATAGGAAGGCGGTGGGGTGGCACTGGACAGTCTGGAGAGGACAGAGACTGAGTGCTCGGGAGGACAGAGGGTGCCGTCCTGCTGGGGGGTGCCCCCTGCTCTGCCATCCCCAAGCCCCCGGCTGCTCGCCTCTCGCTGGTACTGCGTCTCGCCTTGGCTCTGAGACCGTTCCCGGTACACCATGACCCTGGGCAGGCTGCGCCCCGTCCGGCTGGCCAGGTAGCGGTTCTGGGCGTAGGAAGGACGGTGGCGGGTGGCCTTCTGAAGCTGGCACCTCCAGATGATGAAGAGGGCGATGACTATCAAAAGAGCCACTCCCAAGAGGGGCACCACCACGTACATAGCGTCTGAGCGCTCTGTGCTGTGTCCAGGGTCCTTGACCGAGTAGACAGAGTTGGTGTAGCTTTTCCAGAACTCCATCTGTGGAAGAGACAGAGAAGCAACCATCGTGTGCTTGCCTGTGAGACAAGCACCACCTACCACCAGCACCAGTGACAAACACTGCCATATCTGGGCCCACAGAGGAAGCAGAGTCATTTGGCTGTTCCCTACCACTTATTCTGCCAACATCTGTGGCAACCAGCACAAAATACCATATGAACACACCTCCACAGTGGCCAACAGCCCTCATGCCATGGAGACAACAGTGTGGCTAATGCCAGCTCCAGCCTGCAGAACTGGGGACAGCGATGGGAATGTCTTACATGTGCCGTTCAAGTGCCAACTTGACCTGTAGCTGTGGGCAGGGTGCCCTGACGCTAGTGAAGCTGAAGACTTTGCCTGGAAAGGGAGGCAAGGCCATGGTACGCTGTGCTCAGACAGAAGAGCACAGGAAAGACCATCCTGTGATGGGGATCAGTGTGAGGGGAAAGACTCTGCTGTGCTTTTCTCCTGTGCCCCCAGCTTGCTAAGGTCTAAGTGCTTCTCACTTCCACTGAGGAGTGGGGTGGGACACACCTACCGTCTTCTCCTTGTTCTCGAACACCTCCTTGACCTCCTCATAACTGCAGACCTCCTCCATGCACTCCCGCTCGATGGTGCCCTGGCGGATCTCCTCCAGGAAGCCGTTGGCCCGAGGAAGGCGCTTCAGGAGCGAGTGGGCATTCCTGGCCCCAAGGAACACTGCAACACACAAAGCAGAGAGGTGCTGAACAGAGCCAGATGGGTGCTCACCAAGCCCAGCCCGGCTCCCCACAACAGAATTTGGGTGACGCAGGCTGGGAACAGGCACCAGGGACAGCAAATAGCCCAGGGTTGCGATTCATCCAAGCTCCCAGCACGGCAAGGAAAGCCCATCCAGGGAGAGCAGACCCAAAGGGGAACAGGCCTCTTGGGGTCTGCCTGGGGACTCCAAGCACCTGCCACTCCCTTGTGCCACGGTTGAGATGCCAGAGACATAGGAAAAAGCAGGTGCAGAGCACGCAGGACAACTTCAGAAGAGAGAGGAGGCTCTTACAAGACTTGCTTCCTGCCCTTGGCAGGTTCTCAGCCCCCTTGCTGGAGATCCTGCAGTGCTGGGGTGCGCAGCCAGGCCTGAGCACCATGACAGAGGGCCAGCATCGAAACCCATGCAGTTTGTCACCTCAGTCAACCAACATGGTTTATTGCACAGCTTTTCACAGTCCCCCTTTTCAGCATCCCACAGCCACCCCTAAGGCCTGCTTGGTGCTGGGAGTTGGACAGAGGCACCTCACAACAGAAGAGTTGAGGTCCAGCAAGGTCCAGCCAGCACCTTGCTGGGACATGGTCATACATGTGAGTTGATCCAGCGCCAGGGAGGTGCCAGCCTGGGCGCAGGAGAGCTCCCAGCACGGGAATCCTGAGCCCCCGCTCAAGAGGCCAGGGCATACACAGCAGATGAGCTGCTTGCAGAGGCTCAAGGAAGCCCTTGAGCGTTCTCCAAGGAGCCAGGGAGAAGAGGCCACCTCAGCAGCCCCTCAAGCAGATCTCCAGCAAAGCCGGTAGGAGGGCACAAGGCAGCTGCCCCCAGCCCCAGCCAGCCACCAGAGCCAGGACCAAGCAGCACCACCAATAACTTGGGGGTAGTGCCTGCCCACCAAATCATTGTATCAGGACAAGCGGGTCCTCCTGGTTACCATGAGGAGGACAGACCATGCGCTGGAAACCAGTGTCCAGACTGGAAACTGCTTCAAGGTCATGCAAGCTCTTAAGTTCCACGCAGCTCTCAGAGAAACTGGTTGCCTTTGTCCCAGTCCAACAAGGGCAAACATCTCCAAAACACAGGCACCAAACAGGAGACCAAGAGGCAAATGCAGAAACCACCCCGAGAAACATCTTATCAAATGGCTTCATTCTCCCATCCCTACGGGCTTGTGGTGCAGAGGCCTTGCAGATGCTCCCAGGGCCAGGCAGGCTCTACCTTGCCCATGCCAGGCAGACATACCCCACCATGGAGCATGCAGGCAGGAAGCCAGACTGAGCTTTTCATGGCTTAGTCTTCAGCTGGATCAACCAGATGAACCAACTCCCACTGTGGCAACATGAACAGATGCAGGATGAGGCAGCAAGGGGACAACTGGACTTCCCCCATAGACCAGCTTAGCTGTGATGCTAAAAATGCTCCTTCAATAGGGAGCTGGTAAAGGATCAAACATAGAAGAGAAAACTTACTTCTGTTATTAGGAGCTTTTAACAGACTGCGACAGGTTTCTTTCTGCTTAACCTTGAAATTACGCAGCTCCTAAAACAGCACAGCACAACTTTTCTGAGCATATGTGCAAATGCCACGGCAGGGCCGGGGCCGAGGCCGTACGCAGCTCCCGCCGCAGACGCCATCCTCTGCGCAGAGGCTTTTTTTGGTGCTGCGTGGGAACGTTTTTCCCCTGTGATTTATTAATGGCTTGTTTTGGAGAGAGAGCTTGCGGAGGGCTCAGCCACTGAGGTGTGAATGAAGAACAGCATGAATGATGTGAGTCAGAGACTTTCCCTCAGAAGCGACTTTATTATGCAAACCCTTCCCTTGCTTTACATGGGCAAGCAAAAAAGTGTTTTCAAAAGGCACAGAAGGTGCCTCAAAAAAAAGAAAGAAGCATTTGCAAGAGGCAAAGGAGGTGCCTCACAGGAAGGTAGGGATCAGCTTGCCTCAGCTTTCCCAGTTGAGCAGGGCTGTAACAGCTTGACAAGGAGTGGGTTTTTCAGGGCATCTCTTGAGCCTTTCCTGAAGAAGAGATTCCACCAAAATACCATCTATTTGGCAAATATCTGTCACTGGAGACGACCAGCCTTAACTCTTTTGCCTCCATCAGGCTGCAGTATCAGTTCTCCCCTCCTCGGTGCTTCGGCCCGAGGCTCTTGCCAGCTTCCTTGGCACCTCTTGGAGCAATGTGGATGGCTGCACATTGCAGGGTTTTCCAGCCCTGCAGGTATCAGTCACAGCCCCGTGCCCTGCTTTGCCATGTTGAAGCAGCCACTATGATGGGAAATAAAAACAAGCAGATATCAGGAGCCATGTACCATGTACACGTTGGGAGAAACACTCGTGCCTCTCCTCGCACCCAACCTCCCCAAGGGATCTAAAGTGGTGGCACAGTGGGAACCTAAGTGACCCTCTTCCTTCTCCCTCCCCTCTTCCCCATGGGGAGAAAGTGCGGGGTTCTCACCGGCCTGTGGAGCACAGAAGGAACCCCAGTGGCCTCAGTAACCAAGAGCCTTCAAACTCCTGTGTTCCTACTGGGACCCGCAAGGCACATGAGGAGCACCGGGCTGTGCAGGAGCGAGCCCTGTCCTCAAACCAGCGGGCAGAGTCTCCCCACAGCTCAGCAGCAACCCACCCTCATGCCTCTCCAAACCCCCCTGCACCAGCTAGAGCACTGGTGTCCAGGAAAGGTCAGAGCTTTAGGCAAGGGGGAGCAAAAGCCACGGTCTAGGTTCATGGCCATATGTAATGTTTAGGTGCTGCTGGCCCCTGGTGGCTGGGCCACCCCACAGCTCTGCTGTCTGGTATCCAGAAACACTCCCAGGGCTGCTTCTCCTCAGGGTGACGAGCAGCTGTGCCTGGAAAGAGGCAGCCAGGGCTCCAGGGTAGGCGCTATGGGGAGTACAAGTGGGTGACTGTGCTAGCCAAAGGGACAGCTCGGTGGCCAAGGGAACTGCACCACGTGGATACTGCACCCCCAGGTAGCCGGGAATGCTGAGCAGTAGCCCAGAGAACAAAGCTCCAGGAGGGAGAAAATGCAGCAGGTGGAGACCTAAGGACCTAGCAGATCGATTAACAGAGGACGGTTTAAAACTGTTTTAAAAACACTAATTTGTGCCAGTCTGAAACAGCCTCATGTGAGGACCCCTGCTCCCTCCCACACGTCACACAGCACAGACAACAGCAGGGCACGTACCTGCCGCCCCTCGAGCGCTCCTCCTGCCCAGCGTTGCCTCCGCCTTCACTGCCAGCGCCATCCCCGGCAGATCCGCACATCCCAGATCTGCAGAACCTCCCTGTCCCGCTCGCCATCCTGCAGGCAAATGCCTTGAATAGAGCTCCTGGGCCACCTCTCCATGAGGAACGCTGTTGATAGGAGGTCCCTGTACAGAGCAGCAAGCCCTGCGGAGGGGCCAGTCCAAGGAGCTCAGCGAGCCACACTTTGCACATACAAAAGCTCATAGAGATCCACACTGCAGCACACGGGGAGTCTTGGAGAGGTGGAGGCTTGAGCATCACCTCCCACTTCCACCGTGCACAAGGGGAGAGAGAAGCACAAGCCCAGCTGGACCTCACACCTTGTCCAGGGACAGCAGCCACTGGCATCTGCTCCCCATGGAGGATAAAGACCCCTCTCCCCCCCAGAAAGGGCAGATCCAGGTGTCCCTTCCTTGAGAAGCAGCTGCAAAACACCCCCGTTTCCCCGTGCGGCACCGTCACCTCTCTGCCTTCGTGGGGACACTTACTTGCCATGCTGCCTCCCTCGGCCACCTCGGCTCCCACCTACCTGCAGGGAGGAAAAGAGGAGAGTCACTGCGAGCCGGCGCGCAGCCCCTGCAGCCCAGGCCCTGCACAGGCTGTGCAGGGTGCTGCACCCCAACTGCAGCACAGCGGGGTGAGCGCTCCCTTTCCTGAGAGCCAAGGGCTCCCCGGGCGGACCAGAAGCTCCCCTGATAGGGGCCGGGTTTGTTACACAAGGACCCACACGATGCCCAGGAAACAGAAGTTCAACAAGAGGTTTTGTTGTTACAGGCCTTTCGTGGTTCACGTTTCCAAGCTCCTTCCAAAGCTGCAGTGTCCCGGAGCCGTTTGCTCCTTCCTCCCTACCTGCAGCCCACGGAGGAAACAGGGGCAGAAGGGAAAGTCAGGCCAAGCCTGCAACCTGCCAAGTGCTGCTTGGAGGCCGCGGCAATCATGGGTGCTCAGACAACACCAGCTTCTCCAGGAGACAGGAACTCCAACACAACCAGCAGGGACAGAAAGGGAGCAAAGGGGAGAGATTTCCCTTCACTTGACTCGGACACCAGCAGCCAGGGAGACATCTCGACACAACAAGGGGAGTGATAAGGGACACTGTGCTGAGTGTGGAAGGAGCACGTGGCATCATATCCCTCCTCCATCCGGCCTGCCCAAGAAATTAGAGGGCTGCAGGACATCTGAACTGGACGGGAAGATCTGAGACCAAGGAGAAATGTGCAGTTCCCCCAGCAGATCCAGCCTGTGTGCGAGAGGCCACAGGGAACGCTCTGCTGCCCTTCCCTTCCAACACAGGCTGACTGGTGCACTGAAGCAGCCGCCTTCTTTTAGACCCACTTCACAGCCGTGCCCATTCTCCCTCCTGCAGCTCCGACCCACGGCCCTCAGTCCACGTGGCCGCACTGTGTCCTTGCCTGTCACATATCCCGCCACGCATCCCGCGCACATCCCGCCGCGCATCCCACAGCACATCCTGCCGTGCATCCCACAGCGCAGCCCATGGTACATCCTATGGCGCATCCTGCCG